>PKMM01039377.1:57856-256714 GCA_002933915.1 Eutrema heterophyllum | reverse complement strand
ATATATATATATATATATAATTTCAAAACTAAAATAGTAAAACAAACAATGATGGAGAATGTTTAAATACTACCACAACAAAACAGACATGTAAAGAGTGACACAAATTATTTTGTACCATAGCGCGAGTGGAAATGCGATTCTACACCATACTTCAATTAAGAGAAACACATGTTTGAGAATTCTTTCTTTGTATCAAATTCTAATAGTTTAATGGATTCGAAAAAGCGAAATATATAAAATATGCTACATTTTGTGAAGAAAAAATCGTGGATGAAATCCACAATTAAACATTTTTAATAAAAAAATGGATTGCATGTCGTTTGTGCTAGTTGTTATATGTGCCAAATATTATGATGAATAAATCTCCAACAATTTTTTTTAAAAGTATCTAAACGCACAAGGACATAAGATCATGCAATTTTAAAAATACACTTTTTAGCAAAAAAAAATCAAATCAAAACATATATCGAGCTATTTTAGTATTTAGTATGTTGAATTAGTTCCAATTTCTTACTATCCATGTACTATTAACGTGTAATCAATATAAACAGAGAGTAAAAAAAAGTGAAAAATAATTGTGGCAAAAAAAAATGTCGTCAAACAATATTGACATCACAAAGAAAGACCGTACATTTACTTAAAAATTGTGGCAAGTATTATGTATTTTTAACCATAAATATAAAGGAAATAGTAGGTAGGTTATGCCAAAAAAATATATAAAAATCTAGAAAAATACAAATATTGAATTTATTAAATTAAATTATCAGTGACCAATCAAAACATTAAACGAAACTAAAAACGGTTATAAATCGGTTATAAAAACGGATAAATTTAATTTTTAATTTTTATTTTTAGTAACTTTACATTTTAAGATTATAAATCGGTTATTAAATTTTCAGAATTTTTGAGTTTTTTTTATTAATTGATTTTAATTTTTTCCAACTTTGACTTGACACGTGTCACGATTAGATGAATTAGTAACTTTAACATTCAGTTTTATATTATAAGATTTCCTTATTCTAAATTGAAATTTTTTTTTAAAAAAAAAATTTGGCTTTTGTTCATTTTCTTTTTATGATTGTTACCTATTGTTTAATTTTCTTACTCTAATCTAAAATATAGTTTTTCCTTTTTTTTAAAAAACTTTGGTTTTCATTTATAGTTTTTGTTTAATTTTCTTAATCTAAACATAACTACTATTTCTTTCCTAATACCTTTAAGATTATAGTTTTTGTCTAATTTTGCCTATTTTTTGCCTAATACCTTTTAAGCTAATTTTTTACATCTGTAAGCACCCATCTTTTAGAAAATTAATAAACGAATACGTTTTCTTTTCAAAGAATTGTCTTTGACTTGTTCTTTATTCTTTAGGATTTAAGTGTGTGATTCACTTCGTTCTTTAGAAGCTGCGGTTTAAGTGTGTTTGTGAGATATTGATATACTTGGTTTTTACCGTTTTCTAACGTATGTTTTGGTGTTTCTTTCAATCGTTTTATCGAGTCAAAATCCGCTTTTAGAGTCTTTTAGTCATTTATTTAGATATATCAGGTAAAAAGGCGTTTAAAGAAGAAATTGGAGTTACGAGGGCAAAAACGCATGAAACCGTGAAGAAAAGAGCAGAATCGGTCGATGCAAGGAGTGCATCGACCGATGCAACACCATCAGAAGATTTCCAATCGACCGATGCAGAATGAAGCTGGTCGATACAGCCAGTCGATGCAACCCCAACAGGAGATCCAGCATCGATCGATGCAAGAAATGCATCAATCGATGCAACATGCCCAGAGAATCGGCGATCGATCGATGCAAGGAGTGCATCGATCGATGCAACGCACCCAGAGAAACGACCACCGACCGATGCAAGGAGTGCATCGGTCGATGCAGGCCGACGAGAAGAAAAAAGAAACTTATGATTTACCTATTTTGCCTCAGAATCATCCTAACTTAACCTAATTCGACCCAAGACCTATATATACTTATTTTTAAGCCACTTTTGAGGCGAATGCTTTATTTTTCCTATACATCTTTCATCTCTTTCGATTGTATGTTTGGGAGAAGATCATTGAACCTCTTCTGACAAATTTGGAGAAGATTTCTGAACCCTCTTATTATCAATTGAATTTCTTTATGATTTCTCTCATATCTCTTTGCTTATTCTCTGCAACTATGTGTGAGTAGATTTCATAGTTAGGTTTAGGGTTTCAACGGGATCCAGAAATCATTGAATTAGACACAAATAGGGATTTATCTTTTGTGATTTTTGTTTATTGTTGAGTTTATTGCTTAGGCTGAATTGATCACTTAGTCTCTGATCTAGGGTTTAATCTATACCACGGAAGTGTCGTAAGTTGCTAGAAAGAACATAAGCGAGCGAATTGTCCTTAGCCTGCGGAAGTTGATGGTAAAGCGATTCATGAACATATCAAACCTATTCGTTAATGCTGATCTAGAATTCTATGCCAACAGAAGTTAGGATTTTAGGTTGCTAGATTTAGTAATCAATGCCACGGAAGTGGATTGGTTAGATATTTATGTTTGAAACTTGTGTTTAATTACTCCCTAAATAGTTGTCTGATTCATGATCTCTGGATTCCTGCGAATGAACCCTTGACCTAACGCCTTTCTTTTATTGAATTTATACCGTCTTTAATTGCTTTCGTTACTTTTCTGCAATCAAACCATATTCTTGTCTTAGCTTAATTTCATCTTGTGAGAATCGTAGTGTAACTTTGGTCTCTGTGGATTCGATCCTAAAGTACTGCACTGACAGCCGTTACAATTGGGGTAGTGTGAACTTTAGTTATTAATTGACTAAGTAAAAAACACTGAAATCAATTTGGCGCCGTTGCCGGGGACCAATAGCGTTACCTTCAATTCTGAATTTGAAATTTAGACTAAGATTTACTAACGTATTCTATCTTATTCTCTTGTGTGTTTCAGGTGACTAACCAAAAGCTGGGTAGAGTTACCAGAAGCAAGGGCTCCGAGAACCTTGTTGAGCTCGACAACCAAGAGCTAGCAAGGTTAGAACGTACGAGCAGAAAGGTAAAATCAAATCCCGTCATCATGGACGATCATAATGACAACCAATAGAATACCGCAGCAACCAAACTTCAAAGGCTGCAACAGCAAGTGCTGCAGTTGCACCTACAACAGCAACAACAGCAGCAACAGCAACAGCCTGCCATCGGGGATTTGGACACACCTCACGCCTTCTATCAGAACAGAGCTGCCATCCGCCCGCCAGCCATTACAAGGCAAGACTATGAGATCAAGCCTCAGATGATCGCATTGGTGAAGCAGCACATGTTCCATGGTCTGCCTGCAGAGCATATCGAAAATTTTGAAGAAATCTGCAGCACTACCAAGTCGAATGGGGCACCAGCTGATTACCTTAAGTGCAAGCTCTTTCCTTTTTCTCTGGCAGACAAGGCACTAAGGTGGCTGAAGTTGCTCCATGCTGGGTATTGACTACTTGGGATGAATGTAGAGCTACTTTCTTAGATCACTTCTACACTAAGTCAAAGATAGCTTCACTGCGGAACAAAATCACTACTTTTCAGCAGCATGTGGGAGAGTCTTTCTGTGAAGCTTGGGAGAGATTTCGAGAATATCGCAGAGAGTGCCCTCATCATGGGTATTCATACGAGCAGATCATGAGCATCTTCTATGATGGAGTCGACTGGGACTACAAAAACGCCCTTAATGCTGCGAGCAATGGAGATTTCATGATCAAGACTAAGGAAGGAGCTTACCAGTTGATAGAGAACTTGGCTGCAAGCTCTGGAAATCGCTGCCATGAGTACGACAGGTCTAAACGTGTCAATAGTGTGGAGTCGCAGAAGATTGATGAGTTGACTGCGAAAGTGAACTTGCTGTTGAAGGGAAATCAGAGAGGTGTGCAGTTGCAAGCAATCAAGAGATGCAGTTTTCTGTCGGAGATTAGCTAAAGATGAGTGTGATGAGATGCAGGAGGTGAACTTCGTTAGTGGACAAGGGTACAAAACAGAGAATTCAACCAGAATTACTGGAACCATCCCAATCTGTCTTACATAAGCACCAATGTCAAATATCCCCAAGATCAAGTCTACCCCCAGCAAGCTCAACAATCCCAAGGAAAAACTTTTGTGCAAAACGCTGGCGTCTCAGGTTTTTCTCAGGGCTGTCAAGGTCAGAACAATTTCCAAGGTGGGTTTCAGCAGAAACAACCATTCAACACCTTCTAGACAGCATCACCAGCCCCACTCCAAACCCCTGCAAGCTTTGCGAACGACTCTCAGAATGAGCTTAAACTTCTTATGCAACAACTCCTGCTCAACCAGCAGCAATCTGCTAAGGAGATCAATGTCAAGGTTGATAACATGTACAACGATCTCAACAGCAAGTACAAAGCTGTATGCACTCATGTGAAGAAGTTGGACACTCAAGTTGCTCAAAATGTCGAAGCAATCAAGCGACAGCCAGGAAATCTTCCGGGAAAAGTAGAGACAAACCCTAGAGAGCATTGCAATGCAATCACTGCTCAAGGAGAAATGAAGACTATGCATGAATTGAAGAATGAGGTGGAAATACATGTTGTTGCAGCAGAGAAGAAATACACTTCCATCACCCCACCACCATATGATCCTAAGGTGCCATACCCTATGCCACCCAGACACCTCATGAAGCCTATTAGTGCAGAGAAGTTGAGTGGTTTTGATAAGTTGGTGAGGAGGATTCCCCATGAGATCTCGTTTGAAGAAGCCTTGGAAGACCGACCTCTGTTAGATTTCTTCCAAAATTGCAAAGAGACTCTAGAAGAGGTTAAGGCACTCTTCATCAAGGCAAGGAGCACATCGGCACCAATGAAGCAGTTGTCTAAGATTGTAGACCTTGGGAAGTTTCCTGTTCCATGCTCTATCTCTGGAGTTGGCTTTAAAGAATCTCTTGTCGATTATGGATCTAGCGTGAATCTCATGTCGAAGGCTATTGCAGAGAGGTTGGGAACTGCTGATATAAGACCTCCTAATGCGACTCTTGCATTTGCGAACTCTTCCACCACGACTCCATATGGTACATCCTTGATTTGCTTGTTAAAGTAGGAGATTGTCTGGTTCCTACTGATTTTCAGGTCGTGGAGATGAGTGAAGGTTCTAATATGCCTTTGATTCTTGGAAGACCATTCATGGCCACAATGGGTGCAGTTCTGGACATGCCCAATAAGAGAATCTCATTCTCTAACATAAACAAAAAGGTCTTCTACAAAGCCATCCCCACTAGAGGAATTCCCGAACACGTCTCATGCATCACTGCTGTCATATCAGAGAAGCTGGAAATTGATCCAGGGAAAGAGCCCCCTGATGGAAATCAAGTCAAGGAAGTCTTAGGAGATCCTCTTATCATCACTAAGAACGACATCATAAAGGGTAAGGCTAAGGCAAAGGGGAAGGTGAAGAGCAAAAGAGTCAAGGGAGATGCATATATGACTTTGATCCCTTAGAGCTGTGATGGAGACTCAATTGAGTATGAGGTGAAGTGCAAGGGAACCTCGAAGCCATTCTCTAAGGTTAGAGAAATTCTCACTTCAGAGCTGAAGGAGAAAGGAAAAGATGCTGTAAAGGGGATGATGAGCAGAATTTTGAAGCTGGAGATGTTTGATGGTGGGACTTGTTTCGGGGCAACCTCCCACGCTCTTCCTGACTGATACCCGAGCCAAAGTCAAGCTATGCGACTTGAAACAAGCGATGGGTGGGAGGCAACCCACCGGTACGTTTTCTTTTATTTCTCTTTACTTATTTTTATTTTATTGAGTCTGTTTTACCTTCCTCTTAGCTTATTCTCACACCGAGACGGTGTGAATCAAGTATGGGGGAGGGTATCTATCGTTACTAACGCTATTTTATTTCTCTTGTTTTCCTTCTGAATCATTTTGATGTTTTATTGAGTCAAAACTTGTTGGAGATTATGATCACAACCTTTGAATTTTTATATGATTTGCATCTAAGTGACCATTGTTGCAGAGCTAGTTTCAGACCAGACTAATGAAAACTCTAAAGGCTGACCAGCTAATCAGAGGCATCCATGTTTCCAGAGAAATTCAAAAGTTTGAGCTAATTTCTGCGCTCTTCCTTTTACCTCATCATTGTGATTGGTGTCTTCAGAGCTTGACTCCTCATTCGTATCTGACAAGACAACTTGTGTGAAAGTATGGTACTCCTCTCCCTTATTTAAAATAAAAAGCAGAAAAGATGAAATGATTTTCTTTCGGGTAAAGGGCTAGGAAAATTTCCATCGATCCCATTATTTTACTTCGAAGGAGATGATCACACAGGGTTAGAAGCGAGGGCTAGGAAAATTTCCTGCGATCCCATTATTCGCCTACATCTTTGAGAGAAAAAGGGGATGAACCGGGGATTCGGTGGTAAACACTATCAATACTCGCGTCTCGTAAACCTTGATTAAAAAAATAAAAATAAATATATACCCAAAAAGAAGAAAATGGGAAAAGAATAAGTCTGTGGGAGGGAAAAATAACCAAAGGTTGTGTTGTTGTCTCGTCATGATATCGAAAGGGAAAGAGTCTAGAAGGTTCTTGGCACCTTGATGAGACCCAACAATGATAGCTTTGGATTATTCTGTGAATTAATGAGTTGAATCTGGGAGGCTGCGAATGCTTGCAGAGAAGTACATGGTGGTTCGATCTGAAGCTAGTTTGGCAATACGTGGATCACTAAGGTAATGGTCATTGCAGAATTCTAAAAAAAATGTGAGTCTCCGCGTTTTTCAAATCTTTTTCTTCTTGCTTAGTTTTCTGTTTGCTTGAGGACAAACAAAATACTAAGTCGGGGGGAATTGATATACTTGGTTTTTACCGTTTTCTAACGTATTTTTTGGTGTTTCTTTCAATCATTTTATCGAGTCAAAGTCCGCTTTTAGAGACTTTTAGTCCTTTATTTAGATATCTCAGGTAAAAAGGCGTTTAAAGAAGAAATTCGAGTTACGAGGGCAAAAACGCATGAAACCGTGAAGAAAATAGCAGAATCGGTCGATGCAAGGAGTGCATCGACCGATGTAACACCATCATAAGATTTCCAATCGACCGATGCAGAATGAAGTCGGTCGATGCAGCCAGTCGATGCAACCCCAACAGGAGATCCAGCATCGATCAATGCAACATGCCCAGAGAATCGGCAATCGATCGATGCAACGCACCCAGAGAAACGACCATCGACCGATGCAAGGAGTGCATCGGTCGATGCAGGCCGACGAGAAGAAAAATGAAACTTTTGATTTTCCTATTTTGCCCCAGAATCATCATAACTTAACCTAATTCAGCCCAAGACCTATATATATTTATTTTTAAGCCACTTTTGAGGCGAAGGCTTTATTTTTCTTAGACATCTTTCATCTCTTTCAATTGTATGCTTGGGAGAAGATCTCTGAACCTCTTCTGACAAATTTGGAGAAGATTTATGAACCCTCTTATTATCTATTGAATTCCTTTATGATTTCTCTCATATTTCTTTGCTTATTCTCTGCAACTATGTGTGAGTAGATTTCATAGTTAGGTTTAGGGTTTCAACGGGATCCATGAATCATTGAATTAGACACAAATATGGATTTATCTTTTGTGGTTTTCATTTATTTTTGAGTTTATTGTTTAGGCTGAATTGACCACTTAGTCTCTGATCTAGGGTTTAATCTATACCACAGAAGTGTCGTAGGTTGCTAGAAAGAACATAAGCGAGCGAATTGTCCTTAGCCTGCAGAAGTTGATGTTAAGGTGATTCGTGAACATATCAAACATATTCGTTAATGCTGATATAGAATTCTATGCCAACGGAAGTTAGGATTTTAGGTTGCTAGATTTAGTAATCAATGCCACGGAAGTGGATTGGTTAGATATTTATGTTTGAGTTTGAAACTTGTGTTTAATTACTCATTGAATAGTTGTCTGATTCATGATCTCTGGATTCCTACGAATGAACCCTTGACCTAACGCCTTTCTTTTATTGAATTTATACCGTCTTTAATTGCTTTCGTTACTTTTCTGCAATCAAACCTTATTCTTGTCTTAGCTTAATTTCATCTTGTGAGAATAGTAGTGTAACCTTGGTTTCTGTGGATTCGATCATAAAGTATTGCACTGACAACCGTTACGATTGCGGTAGTGGGAACTTTAGTTATGAATTGACTAAGTAAAATACACTGAAATCAGATACAAACATTCTTGTTCGTCCACGGATTGAGAGAGTCAATCAACCCAACACCATCTCATCTCTACCATCATCCCCACTTCCGCGTGCATAGCTTGTTGTCTTTGACAACCTTGTGATCAACAAGCTTGGTGTGACTTTGAGTCTTATATCATTTGGTATCAGAGCTAAAATCTGCTATCCTTTTTATTTTTATTGTTTCATTTATTTTCTTACCGAAAAAAAAATTGTTCCCATTTATTTCTTAGTTTTCTTCTATTTTCCAGTTTAAAAAAAAAAAATTTTGTTTCTGTTTTTGTTCTATTATCCATAAAGTATAATATATATATATACATATATATATATATAGTTTTTGTTTGTTTACTTGATTTTTTTTTGTTTGTTTTGTTCCCCATTTAAAAAAAAGACTTTTTTTTCTTCGATTCTAATTTAATTCGGTTTTGCATCTTTACCAAAAAAAAACATGATGCAAACATCAACCCTAGCTTAGACCCAACATATATGTACATGAGTTCGAGGATGCTCCATTGACACGTTCCAAGACATGGAGACAAAGAGAAGGGTTCAAAATGTCAGGAGAGACCCTCCAAAACACATTGGAACTTGGATACACGTTCAAAAACCCTCCACAAGTCAACAACCTTCAAGAGAGCTCCAAGGCACCCGATTTAGACATGATGGATGATTTTGCATGTTTGAGCCTCAAGGAAGATCAGCATCGAACCAACCAATGTAAGTATGTTTACTTGGCAGGAAATAGAGCTCAGACCATCAAGAATCTCATTGAGATCACATTAGAGCTTCAAGTTACGCCCTTTTCAAGCCATGAAGTCGATGATAAGCAAATGGAGCAAGAAGAGGAATATGAAGCTAACCACGTGGAAACACTTGAAGATCTCAATCATTTCGACTTCAAAGGACTTAAAGAGGAAGAATTCATCAAGAACTTCAAGCTGCACGGACCAGAACAAGACCAGCACAACTCGGCCTCAACTAAGCTCATTTCAAACCGAAACCAGGTATATTCAATTTATACGATATGTGCAGGTAATAAGGAGTATCACAGTGGTAATTATAATGTCCAAGGACCTCAGTTCAAGCCCAGAGAAGATCACACGAAGTTAGATTATTTTCTTTTTAGTTTAAGTGAACTTTCTTTTTGTGTCTAAATGAGACGTATTGCTGTTTTTTTCTTTAAACATCATGTTGTTTTGAGTCTTTCTTGTTGTTTTTATTTTGTGTCGAACCCTAGAAGGTTCACAGCTGATGGACTGTTTATAAAGTCCCCCACGCAGCTATTGTAGCCAGAACTTTTTGCCTTGATCAATAAAATAATGCAGTTCTTCTCCCCAGCTTGTTTGCTTGCGAATTCTTGCTTGTGTTCCTGCATGTGTGATTCACCAGAGCCAAGTGTTTGCAATATCAGAGATCCTCTCATCATCTCTGTGGTGCCTTCGATCCATCTCGTTCAGATTGCTTGTGGAATCAAGTTGTCTTGTTCGATTGCTGTTTGTGGAATCAACCAGCAAGCTTTCGCCCTCATCTCTACCTTCACTCATCATCCATTCAACATGTTGGTCTTGAAACCGTGTGTAGTAAGAGAGGTGGAATCCGATCTTACATCATTTTGGTATCAGAGCTAAAAGCTCCTACACCCAGGTTTTATCAATCTATCTTTTTGTTCTTTGTTTCTAATTTTCGTTTTTCTTTTTACCCTAGTAAGAAAACCCAAAAAAAAAAAAAATTGCATATGCTTTGCTTGTTTGCTTTGTTTTTGATTCTCCTATAACATAAAAACCATAAAAAGAGTTGTTGCTTGCTGTTTGATCTAATTAAGTTGTTTAGTTCATTGTTTCAGTTATGTTCTAGATCAGTTTGTTTCCGTTTAATCATTCTCATAAACGAAAAAGCCATAAAATAGTTTGTTAGTCGCTGCATCTTGTTTGATTCTGTTTTGATTTGCGTTTAAAAAAAAAAAAAAGAGAATAGCTTAGCTTTCATCGTGTATGTCATAGTTGCGAATTGTTTTGGTTTAGAGTTTGATTTTGTTTCGTTGCATCTTGTTTCTGTTTCAGTTGTGTCATTAAGAAGAAAAAAAAAATATAATAATAATTCCTTGTTATTGCTTGCTGCATCGTGTCTCAGATTGTATGATCTGCGCGTGCTCAGTTAATCATCCTCATTAGTTTCTGCGCGTGACCAGTTTGCTTCAGCCTTCACCTGCTTAGTCTACTCTGGTCTGTTGTTGATTTTTGCATCGTCCTAATTAGTGTCCTGTATAGTTCAATTGATTAGTCTGCATTCTTGAGTTAAAAAAAAAAGAGAGTTAGTTGTGCTTTCATTCTGTCTTATTTATTGATCTAGTTGCGTTTATATACCAGTTGCGTTTGATTGCAGTTGCTGTGTTTGTTCTGTTTCTTTATTTTGCTTCTGTCTTCGTTTTGTCATTAAGAAAACCATTTTTTTTTAAAAAGGAATTTCTTATTTCAGTTCTTATTAAGTTTTTTTTGTGTCCTTTAAAACCAGAAAATCAAAAGAGTTAAATTTCCTTATTTTTCCTTGCTGTTTTGTTCTTTTTCCTTTTTGCTTGTTGTTGCTAGTTTGCCTTTTTGTTTTGATAAATCGATAAAAAAAAACCAGAAACAGAGTTTGTTTGAAGTTGCTGTTTGGTTGTTCTAGTTTGTTTAAACAGTCAGTGCATTCGCTTGATTGTTTGAGTGAGCTAGTTTGATCTGTTTTGTGAGGATTCGTGATTTCCTTTCAATTATGTGGTATCTTTGATTTGCTTGTTTTTGTTGAGTGCAAGGACTTTCAAGTGACTAGGAAGCACCATGGCCGAGGAAGATATTTGGGCACAAGAGATTGATTCTGACCAGAGCATGTACGATGAGGAGAATGTCTACATGGATGATCCATGGTCTGAGAACGAAGAGGAATGTGGTCATGAACCAGGCAAAGAAGAACCTGATCCTGAACCACCAGACCATGCCCGAAACAACTCAAGCCAGAAGACGTGGTACGTACGAAGAAGAAGATGAATGGGAAGAGCAAGGCTATGAAGAAAACGATATAGGAGGAGAGTCATGGACTGAAGATGACGACTCCCAAGGAGGATATGAAGCAAAACCAGGCCGTGAAGAGCTGAATTCCAAGCCACCAGATAGCAAACAGAGCCCCACTTATCAAACTCTACACAAACTTGAACATGAGGTAACTCTTGGTTTCAATTATGAATCAGATGATGAGCTTCGTATCTATGAGTTTTCAGGAAGTAGAAGAGGCTAAGTGAGAATACAACATGGATGAATACTTTAAGTACTATTCCATCCCAAGAGAAGAAAGGCTTACCTACTGTCTAGGCCAACTCAGAGGAGAGGCTAAAAGATGGTGGTATCCAAGAGGAGGATTACAGGTGGTACTACAAGGAGCCAACCAAAAGAACGTGGGGACAGTTAAAGTGGATCATGAGGAAGAGATATGCACCTCACAGCCTAACTCAGCAGAGTAAAAACACTTACTTTCCAAAGGAATCAACCCGAGGAAATGCAACTCCTAGTGCAAAACACAAACTTCAAATCAGTCAAGCACCACAGTAAGTATTCTACCCCTAATAATCTTTTAGAACTGACGAGTTATAAGTGTAAGTGTAAGTGTAACATCCCACGTTCACCTCCACCTCACCTAACTCCCCACGTTCACTTTAGGCCACCACCTTTGCTTTTACACCCACCACCTCCACTAGAAAAACCCACTAATACACCTTTCATAAAAGTAAGATAAAAAAAAAGAAGAGGAATCACAAAGAGAAGAAAGAGAAAGAAGAGAAGAGAAGAATAGAGAAATAAGGAGAGCCACCATCGGTCGTCACCACCGCCGCCTCTGCCGCTCGCTTCACCACCACCATTCGCCACCGTTGTGATAGAGAGAGAGCTCGCCGCCATCTCGTCTCGCCATGCCGAGCCACCGCCGTGTCACCGCTGCTGTGCCGCCGTCGCTCCTCCACACCCATGTCTTCTTCTCCGATCGTGTCGCCATCCGTGTGTGGTGTGTGTGCGTCAATCACCACCACCTCCGTTCAGCGACGCTGAGCCACCACCGTTCACCAGGGGAGGACACCACCGCCGTTGGAGAGCCGCCGCAGCACCGTCGCGCCAAGGGATCACGATCTCGGGTGCGCTTGAGTTGTTTCTTGCAGCGCAAGCAAACTCTGCAACTCCTACCCCGAGCCTCCCGTCGACGACTGTTGCTCCGATCTGCTCCGCCAGGCTCGCCTTAGCACCATCGTCGAGCAGCCGCTTCCAGTTCGCCGATCCGAGCAGCCGCCGTGGTTTGTCGTCTTCGCCGCACGTCTCCGCGTCTCCTTCACGATCGTGTAGCACCATTCTTAGTCAACCAAAGTCAACGTGCGTGCTTTCCTTTGCCTCCGTTCGATCTCGTTAATCCAAGGTGAGGGTTCGAGGACACTTTCCCGTTTACGTTTATGGTTATGTCTTGCGTTACGTTTATGGCTGATGTGGTCTTATATAATTACTATATATATATGATCATAGGTACGTTGAGTTAAAGCTGTATGTGTGATTAGATGTTATAGTTTGGTTGTGGTGCTTTTTTACGTACTTAGGCTCGTATAAAGGACGAAATGATATACATATATAACTATATAGGTTAATCGAAGCTTACAGTATTGGTTACATATTTTAATATATATTATATTTATAAATATATATGTATCTATAGTTATTTGAGTATTGATTACAAGAAGTGTCGTGTCATTGTGTTATTTGATGAACGGACTTGAAATGAACCTTAATAATTAAAGAGAGATTTATTAACAGAATACGCTGTATGTTTGTGTGATAAAAAAGGAATTTTGTGATGAAGGCATCTAGATGAATGGATGGTAAAAAGGATAGGATTTAATGCATCTAGATGAATGGATGGTAAAAAGGATAGGATTTAATGCATCTAGATGAATGGATAGTAAAAAGGATAGGGTTTAATAACCTTGAGTGATTGATTGCATATTAAAAAAGGAAAATGTTAAAGTAAATGAAATAGCTCAGTTTAAGAGTAATGGGGATAAGGAACCCTAGGTGTACATGGATGCACCGAAACGATTAGTGGAGATAAAGACTCCTAAGTGTACATGCGATGCACCAAAACGATTAGTGGGAATAAAGATTCCTTAGTGGATATACGAGTTGGCATGGATGTACCGAAACGATAGGATATTCTTGTGTGATGTTTTAAGATGTGATATATGATACCTGGTAGTCATTTCTTGGTTGCTTGCGAATCGTTTTAGTCATAGATTGGGCATGTGCCATAAGTATAAGCGTAACGGTAATTTATAGGCCCAAGGGTTCTTTCTCACTGGGTAATCCAATTACTCACCCTCTCCCAGTTCCTTTTGTTTTGCAGGTTAGTCAGATAGAAGCTGGATTTATTTTGTATTGGTGGCAGTTTTTGGCATCCTGGGATCCTACTAAGGGAGAGGACACCGTTTTAGCCTGTGTGGCTGAAGACGGGTGTCTAAACACGCCGCAGGCCCAGCGTTGCTGGAGGTTTGGGTTGTCTCAAGTTGGTATCAGAGCCCATGATAGACTACTCTAGTCTCGACCTAGAGGGCCAAGCCATAAATTTTTCAAAAGGTTGTGAAAGTTTTAGGCCCAATGTTTTCAAAAGTCTCAAACCCACCAGTACGATTTAAATTAGCGTTTTGTCTCTCTAACCTAGGTTGTACTATTCTTCCCTCGTTAGGAGCATTATCTTTCAGTTGGAGTTGATGTTCGATCTTTTTTTCGGGTTTTGGAATTCTTGGCGCGTTTAGCTTTTCCCTCATTTATCTTAAGCTATATAGTCTTAGCCCAATCATTTATTCCATTTATTTTGGTCAAGAAGCGTTTAAGTATTCAAGTTCCAAGTTCGTTCCGAGCGTTGGAGTTACAATGTCGTAAGAACCTGATGGGCTGCAACGGAAATCCTCTGCCATGGAATTCGAAGACGAATTCTTTTTTAGTGGAGAAGAATTGTAACATCCCACGTTCACCTTTACCTCACCTAACTCCCCACGTTCACTTTACGCCACCACCTTTGTTTTACACCCACCACCTCCACTAGAAAAGCCCACTAATACACCTTTTATAAAAATAAGATAAAAAAAAGAAGAGGAATCGCAAAGAGAAGAAAGAGAAAGTTGATAAGAGAAAAAGAGAGAGAAAGAAGAGAGAAAGGAGGAGAGCCACCGTCTGGTCGTCACCACCGCTGCCTTTGCCGTTCGCTTCACCACCACCATTCGCCACTGCCGTGAGAGAGAGAGCTCGCCGTCATCTCGTCTCGCCATGCCAAGCCACCCCCGTGTCACCGCTGCTGTGCGGCCGTCGCTCCTCCACGCCCATGTCTTCTTCCCCGATCGTGTCGCCATCCGTGTGTGGTGTGTGGTGTGTGTGCGCGTCAATCACCACCACTTCCGTTCTTTGTCGCTGAGCCACCACCATTCACCAAGGAGGACACCACCGTCGTTGGAGAGCCGCCGCAGCACCGTCGCGCCAAGGGATCACGATCTAGGGTGCGCTTGAGTTGTTTCTTGCAGCGCTAGCAAACTCTGCAACTCCTTCCCCGAGCCTCCCGTCGACGACTGTTGCTCCGATCTGCTCCGCTAGGCTCGCCTTAGCACCATCGTCGAACAGCCGCTTCCCGTTCGCCGATCCGAGCAGCCGCCGTGGTTTGTCGTCTTCGCCGCACGTCTCCGCGTCTCCTTCACGATCGTGTAGCACCATTCTTAGTCAACCAAAGTCAACGTGCGTGCTTTCCTTTGCCTCCGTTCGATCTCGATAATCCAAGGAGGGTTCGAGGACACTTTCCCGTTTACGTTTATGGCTGATGTGGTCTTATATAATTACTATATATATATGAT
Source organism: Eutrema heterophyllum (assembly GCA_002933915.1). Lineage (NCBI taxonomy): Eukaryota > Viridiplantae > Streptophyta > Magnoliopsida > Brassicales > Brassicaceae > Eutrema > Eutrema heterophyllum. The sequence goes on along the minus strand of PKMM01039377.1, from coordinate 241,600 downwards.
CATAGGTACGTTGAGTTAAAGCTGTATGTGTGATTAGATGTTATAGTTTGGTTGTGGTGCTTTTTTACGTACTTGGGCACGTATAAAGGACGAAATGATATACATATATAACTATATAGGTTAATCGAAGCTTACAGTAGTGGTTACATATTTTAATATATATTATATTTATAAATATATATGTATCTATAGTTATTTGAGTATTGATTACAAGAAGTGTTGTGTCATTGTGTTAACGGCCAATTCCTCCGTGAACTATGCGGTTCTTGATTATTCATACACGAAATATCGTTCAATGCCAAAAACATCATGAACTACTTATAATTTTGAATTTCCTACATGAACTTTTGAAAATTGGCCAATTCCATCAAAACCGTAAACGGTGTTTGATTTCCGTTAACAAAATCTGACGTGGCTGACACGTGGCTTAATGGTTTGGTCTGGTTTGCGATTACACCAAAATTTTGGTAGAATTGGCCAATTTTCGAAAGTTTATGTAGAAAATTCAAAATTATAAGTAGTTCATGTAGGAAATTCAATTTTTTTTTTTTAATTGTTGAGACCAAAACGACAATTAAAATGTGCACCAGCCGGGAATCAAACTCGGGTTTGCATCATGATAGGGTAATATTCTACCACTAGACCAATGGTGCTTCATTGTACATTCAAACACATAACTATAAATATATATATATATATACGAAATATCCTACAATTTGCAAAAACAACAAACTTTAATCTTTCACCGATTGATAAAGAAAATTCTTTAATGCTTAATCATCAAAATATGGATAATTACTGAATCAAAATCACGGGGTATAGATGGGTAAAGTCAAAAATAAAAATTAAAAGTAGATGAATAATACCATATATATTTGGATCTCCGGATATAGTTATGTGTTTGAATGTACAATGAAGCACCATTGGTCTAGTGGTAGAATATTACCCTGTCATGATGCAAACCCGAGTTCGATTCCCGGCTGGTGCACATTTTAATTGTCGTTTTGGTCTCCGCAATTAAAAAAAATTGAATTTCCTACATGAACTAATTATAATTTTGAATTTCCTACATAAACTTTCGAAAATTGGCCAATTCCACCAAAATTTTGGTTTAATCGCAAACCAGACCAAACCATTAAGCCACATGTCAGCCACGTCAGATTCCGTTAACGGAAATCAAACACCGTTTACAGTTTTGGTGGAATTGGCCAATTTTCAAAAGTTCATGTAGGAAATTCAAAATTATAAATAGTTCATGATGTTTTTGGCATTGAACGATACTTCGTGTATGAATAATCAGGAGCCGCATAGTTCATGGGGAATTGGCCGTTTTCCCTTTGATGAACGGACTTGAAATGAACCTTAATAATTAAAGGGAGATTTATTAAGAGAATACGTTGTATGATAGTTTTGTGTGATGTTTTAAGATGTGATGTATGATAACTGCTAGTCATTTCTAGGTTGCTTGCGAATGTGCCATAAGTATAAGCGTGAACTGTAATTTATGGACCCCAAGGGTTCTTTCTCACTGGGTAATCCAATTACGCACTCCCTCCCAGTTCCTTTTGTTTTGCAGGTTAGTCAGATAGAAGCTGGATTTATTTTGTATTGGTGGCGGTTTTTGGCATCCTGGGATCCTACTAAGGGAGAAGACACCGTCTTAGCCTGTGTGGCTGAAGACGGGTGTCCAGACACGCCGCGGGCCCCAGCGTTGCTGGAGGTTCGGGTTGTCTCAGTAAGAACAGGGAACATATTGCTAATGAAGTTCCAAGAAAGAAAATCACATCAACAATGGATTCAAGATGTGAAAAGCATGTGATACCATCGAGTGTCAAGAGAGCAATTCGACCAGCAGCTTCGAAGCCACTCCCGGTGTTCAAGAAGGCAGTGGGACGTGCTCAAGAAGCATCAAGAAAGGTTGAGCAAACACGGAGCCCAACTTCATCACTAGAACCACAAGTCGTAAAAACACAACAAGCTCACACAGAGGTAAGTAATTCAACAACTGCTCAAAATATTGACCAACTTTTTGATAAAGTAATACACTTGATTATGTCCACAAGAGTTGAGAAAGGTCTAGGTACCAAAGAGGATCCGGAACAAACTAATTGTTGTGATCTGCAAGTGAACAAAAAACAAGAAATTGTTTCAGCCCCTAAAAATGAGAAGTTGGATACATTCGTGTCATTGCCTTGCCGAGAAGAACAATGTGAGCGAGCATATCAGGCAAAGAAGACAAGACCGAGCTGAGTTCACCTTTACTTGAACCACAAGGAAAGCACACTCAAGGTAAGTTTTCTAACATTTTGTATTCACCTGAAATGATTTGTTATAAGTGTCAAGGCATGGGACATAAAGCTAAAGAATGTCCAACTAAGAAACCAATGCATTCTACATCTCTAGAGTTGAATAAGAAAGACCTCAACAAGTGTGATCGCTTTGTTAAATCAGATTTTAAAACTCTAAATGCTAGCATAATACACTTGTCTCTGCCAAAGGAAGTTGAAACAGGTTTAGGTGTGACAAGTAAACAAATGGATCAAAAAGAGTCACCAGCTCAAGCTTCGAACTAGCAAGCTCAAAACACCACTCATTTCGTGTTTCCTAAAGAAACCAAGCTGGGAGCACACATTCAACTTGAACCACGTGCACCATCTGATCTTACTTCAAAGGTAACAAATATCAAAGCGGAATCAATGCACACCATCTTGCATTGTAAGTTGTAACCAAGTAAGTGAAACTCAAAACCTTATTCGATATTGGAATAATTTCATAATAGGTTATAGTTTCAAGTACTCTGTTTTGGAAATTCCAACTTCAAGTATAATGCACTTGCTCTTGCCCTTGAGTGTTAATAAAAGTACATGTACCATGGAGAAGTATAAAGACTTAAGGGAAGCAACATCCAAGTAGAGCATATTCTCAGATCAACACCAAAACCAAGGTGTTTTGGAAACTGTTATGTGCAAAACTTCAACAAATGGAGCTGAAAGTGTCCTTAACACTTTGATGAGTAAGGAAAAGCCACCAGATTCACACCAACCACATCACATTCGAGGAATACTTGAAGAAGAAACCAGAAGTGAAATAGGCGATTTCACTAGAGGCAATCCAGTTATGTCCCAGAGGCAAGAACATGAAGTCGCATGTTCTATTCAGATCAAGGAGAAACCACCAGACTCATACCAACGATCTCCGAAGCATCCAACACGAGGTAATTATCTAAACTCCTAGAAGCGAATGAAGCCTAACTTGCTTTTTCTTGGTACATGTAAAACAGTTTTGAGGATGTAAGAAAACCATATAGCGTTGTAAGTTGTAACCAAGTAAGTGAAACTCAAAACCTGATTCGATATTGGAATAATTTCATAATAGGTTATAGTTTCAAGTACTCTGTTTTGGAAATTCCAACTTCAAGTATAATGCACTTGCTCTTGCCCTTGAGTGGTAATAAAGGTACATGTACCATGGAGAAGTATAAAGACTTAAGGGAAGCAACATCCAAGCAGAGCACATTCTCAGATCAACACCAAAACCAAGGTGTTTTGGAAACTGTTATGTGCAAAACTTCAACAAATGGAGCTGAAAGTGTCCTTAACACTTTGATGAGTAAGGAAAAGCCACCAGATTCACACCAACCACATCACATTCGAGGAATACTTGAAGAAGAAACCAGAAGTGAAATAGGCGATTTCACTAGAGGCAATCCAGTTATGTCCCATAGTCAAGAACATGAAGTCGCATGTTCTATTCAGATCAAGGAGAAACCACCAGACTCATACCAACGATCTCTGAAGCATCCAACACGAGGTAATTATCTAAACTCCCAGAAGCGAATGAAGCCTAACTTGCTTTCTCTTGGTACATGTAAAACAGTTTTGAGGACAAAACCTTTTGAAGAGGGTGGGAATGATGCAAACATCAACCTTAGCTTAGACCCAACACATGTACCTGAGTTCGAGGATGCTCCATTGACACGTTCCAAGACATGAAGACAAAGAGAAGGGTTCAAAATGTGAGTAGAGACCCTCCTAAACACATTGGAACTTGGATACACGTTCAGAAACCCTCCACAAGTCAACAACCTTCAAGAGAGCTCCAAGGCACCCAATTTAGACATGATGGAGGATTTTGCACGTTTGAGCCTCAAGGAAGATCAGCCTCGAACCAACCAATGTAAGTATGTTCACTTGGTAGGAAATGGAGCTCAGAACATCAAGAATCTCACCGAGATCACATCAGAGCTGCAAGTTATGCCCTTTTCAAGCCATGAAGTCGATGATAAGCAAATTGATATAAGCTTGAGATGGGAAGCTTATATTCTTCGACCAAGTAACAATAAGAACCAAGGCTGGTTGAGAGCTTCTTTCCTTGGATATGGGGATAGCGTGGAGTGAGGATGAAACGATGGCACCACACAAGCTGTGAGGGGGCTCGTGATACTGCATGACTTCTGTTTGGAGACACACTCGACAAACAGAAGGGTTTTGTTCTTGTTGAGCAAAATCGACAAGAGCAAAAGAAGAAAACAAGTTATGAAATTCTTAGGGTTTATTGATTGTAAAAGCTTGCCAAAAATCTCTGTTACAAAATGCTATTTATAAGCCTAAAAGTAAAACCAAATCTGACTAGGAAAAAGAATTAAAAGGAAATAAAAAATAGGAAGAGTTTATCTCTTCTTAGAAAAAAGGAAAATTAACTAATTCATAATAATAAAAGGAAAACCAATAAAAACCAGAAAAGGAAAAACCCAATAAAATCCTAAAATATAAAATCGATATTCTCTTCAGTCTCACTCGCATTCTTCTTGCTCTGAAATAGTTGATAAGTTTCTGGTTTACTCTTCCAAAGGTGGATCTTCTTGAATATCCTCCAACAGCCTCAGAACAGCAGCATTGAACTTCTTGCCTAAGGATTTAGCTCTCGACCTGGTCATTGGCCCTTCTGGTACGATAGGAATGTCTTGAGCTGGTCCTTGCTGGATGTCCTCATCATTCCCTCCCTCTCGAAATGGTTTTGACCCCGAAACATCCCCTTCGTGTGTATCAAAATGATCCAAGTCAGCGACATTGAAAGTTGAAGATATGTTAAACTCACCAGGCAACTCTAAACGATAGGCGTTATCATTGATTCGTTCAAGTACTTTGAAAGGCCCATCTCCTCTTGGTGCAAGTTTGGATCGCCTTTTGATGGGAAACCGTTCTGGTCTCATATGCAACCAGACCCAATCTCTAGGCTCAAATACCTTCTTCTTCCTTCCTTTGTTGCCCTCTGCTTCGTACAGCTTGGTCCTCTTCTCGATATTCTCCTTGATTTGCAGATGTAATTTCTTCACAGCCTCTGCTTTTCGTTCACCATCCAAACTTACAACATCAGTTTGAGGCAGGGGTGACAAATCCAATGGTGTACTTGGATTAAACCCATACACGATCTCAAATGGTGAGAACTTGGTTGCTGAGTGGGTTACTGATTTCAAGTGTTTTACCACATCAATTAATAACTAACGTAGACACTACCGCAATCATAACGGTATGTCGATGTAGCACTTTATGATCGAATCCACAGAGAATAAATATTACACACCAAAGATGCTAGAAACAAACTGAGCTAGAGCAAAACGTTTTTGGTTTTTATGTAAGAAAACAAATGTAAGAAAGATAACAAAAGACAAGAAAGCAAAACACAAGACTCAAGACAAAAGTGTTGGATCATGAACTAAGCTATCAATGAGATGGTTTACAATCAAACAATGGATCATTTGGAAGCATTAGACATCATTCTAGAACATGGAACACGAACGTAAGACTAACCCACTCCCGTGGTATCAATCTTCTTCATCGATTACCCGATTAAAAGACTAAACTCTGTTTTTGAATCGAAATGATCAATGAGCATTAATCACGAGTCCATTTAGTTCACTTAACACTCAAAACATCAACTCCCGCAGGTTAGGATATGCCAAGCTCACAAAAGGTTTGGTTCAAGCATTTCTTTGAAACCCTCCCGGGCGAGAAATGCCTAAGCTCTAGATACGAATGAATGAACCTAGTCTAGCACTAAACACCGTTTACTCGAATCTATCCCCAAAGCATGGGATGAGACCAACAATCTAACTAATCTAGGGTGTAGTTCTAGCTTGGTTTGTCATGCCAAACTAGCACCTACCTAATCTAAGGTGTAGTCCTAGGTTTTGGTTTATCATGCAAATCTAGCATAGAAAATGAACCTAAGTGAAGAATCTAACAAGGATCAACCTAAATCATCATCATCTAACCATCAACCAAATCAAACCTAAACATGATCCAACAAAAATCTATTATTCACAAGAACACCAAGAACAATCAAAAGACATAATATACAAAAGGGATGAAGAAATCTTCTCTTTGATGGCATGAACATGAAGATCCATCAAGAACACCAAGTAGTGTTCTTGAGCTTTCCCAAGTTTAAGAAGAAGAAACTTCAAGAAGAAGAAAGGAGAAATCAAAGTATATATATGAAGAATCCTAGATTATACATGAAGAATCAACCCAAGAATCTCTAGAGAGAGATCTTGGGTTGAGCACACACAAAGAATTGAAGAAAACCTCTCTAATAATAATAAAGCATACATACATCTGGCTCCAAACCAGTTACTAAAGAGTCTTGGTCGACCAAAGTCACCAAAAGTTTGGTGGAATAGTTAAAAACACGTTTTTACACTGTTTTCGGAGGTTGGTTTTCGGTTTGATACGTCTTCACTAAATCGGCCATAACTCTTGAACCACATGTCGGAATGACTCGAAACCACCTCCATTGGAAATCTAACTCAAATATATACAACTTTCACGAAGACTTTCGAAGCTAAATCTAAATGGTAATTGTTCTTCTGAGTCGATCTTTAAAGTACTTCGGATGGCTTCGGTCGCGGTGGTGGATCGGTCGATCCAGAGGGGATCGATCGATCCCAAAAAATAATGATATCGATCGATCTGTCATTGTAGGTCGGTCTGGGAAATGTTCGATGTTTGGGATCGATCGATCCAACTTTGTGGATCGATCGATCTGGCTTGTTTCTCCACCTGCTCCTCTTGCTCGCCAGACTGGACCGTCGTCACGAAAATTGGCATAACTCTTGATCGCACCGTTGGAATGGCCTTAAAAAACTTCCAAATGAAAGCTAATCCATTGATATAGCTTTTTTTAAAAGATGAGATCAATCCATCGGTGGAAAGTTCTTCATCCAATGCCAAACTTCTGACGTCTCAACCTGATCCTGCATCTCTGTATTCCGCAATGACCTTTTATATGGCTATTTTAACTCCTCCAACTCCTCTGACTCCAAGAACACCTGAAAATGGCTCAAGCAAGCCAAAAAGAATGCAAAGAAAACCTAGGACATCTAAAATGCATTGAGACTCAAGTTGGACCTAAATGCATGAAAATATCCCAAAACTATACAAATTGGAACTAAAAACCTATGAAACTAAACCTTAAAAACATGCAAAAGATACACTTATCAGTTACCCTGTTGTATGCAAACTCGACAAAAGGAATGCACTCCAACCAATTCTTCAAGTTCTTCCCAATTGTAGCTCTAAGCAGTGTAGATAGTGTGCGATTCACTACCTCAGTTTGCCCATCAGTTTGAGGATGGCATGTTGTTGAGAACAGTAGCTTAGTGCCCAACTTCTTCCACAGCGCCCATCAGTTTGAGGATGGCATGTTGTTGAGAACAGTAGCTTAGTGCCCAACTTCTTCCACAACGTCTTCCAGAAGTGGCTTAGAAACTTTGTATCTTTGTCTGATACAATAGTCCTTGGTATGCCATGTAGTCGAACCACTTCCCTAAAAAACAGATTTGCTATTTGAGTAGCATCATTCACCTTTGCACATGGAATGAAGTGTGCCATCTTTGAAAATTTGTCTACCACCACAAAGATAGAGTCCTTGTGTTGAATCTTGGGCAGTCCCAACACAAAGTCCATGGAAAGATCGACCCAGGGTGTGGTTGGAATGGGCAGTGACATATATAACCCATAAGGATGAGTTCTGGACTTCGTACGTTTACAAGTGAGACACATTGAACAGAATTGCTCCACGCTTCTCTTGAGATGAGGCCAAAAGAAGTGTTCCTTGAGAATAGCCAATGTCTTGTCCACCCCAAAGTGCCCCATCAATCCTCCTCCATGAGCTTCTCGGATCAGTAGCTCTCTTAAGGAACATTGTTGAATACATAGCCTCTTCTCCCTGAACAAGAACCCATCATGCTTATAGAACATATCAGAAGCTCCTTTATCACACTTGTTGAAGAGTTCTCCCAGCTCTGGATCTTCAGCATATAGATTCTTGATAAACTCAAAACCAAGGATCTTCGACTCCATTGTTGTGATCAGCGTGTGCCTTCTTGACAAAGCATCAGCCACCACATTCTCCTTTCTCTTCTTATATCTGATAACATAAGGAAAAGTCTCAATAAACTCCAACCACCTAGTGTGTCTTCTTCTGAGAGTGGTCTGTCTTCTCAAATGCTTGAGCGTCTCATGGTCAGTGTGTATGACCCACTCCCTGGCCAACAAATAATGTTGCCATGTCTCCATTGCTCGAACCAGAGCGTACAGTTCTATGTCATAAGTGGGATAGTTCAGTGCAGCTCCGTTAAGTTTCTCACTGAAATACGCCACTGGTCTTCCTCCTTGGGTCACAGCTGCTCCAATCAACAATTAAATCAAACTTCTTCTTCTTCAAACTTCTCCTTCTTCTCGATTCTTCTTCTTCATTTCTTCTTCAATTCTTATGATTCTTCCCTCCTTTCTTCTGTTCTCCTCACCTCCTTCTTAAAACAAATAAGATCTATTTCAGATCTTATCAAACATCCACAAAGAAGAGAAGCTATCATACGCTGTTGATATGCTTGTTGGAGATGCTTATAATTGGTGGGTACAAGAAGATGCAAGGACATACCACACCAATCCAGTTCTTAATTGGGGAGATCTCAAGGCAAGGATGTTTAGAGAGTTCGTGAGGAAGCTACGAAACCGCAGAAACCTCACCACGAAGTCCACATACCAAGAAACATCAAGGAATGTGATGTTTACACAAAGCTCGCATCCAGTTCTTAAGCACCATGTTATCTATTGCCCCGAGCCCAAGAAGGTGTTTTCAAACACCGTGACAAAAAAACAGAGGTTAAGCAACCAGTTCGAGTCAAGGAGGTCCAACAAATGTCAATTTCTACACCCTTACTCGAACCACTTCAAGGTAAGTCTTCTAACTTTATGTATTTAAATGAACTGACATGTTATAGATGTCATAAGAGAGGACACTTTGCTGCAACTTGCCTTTCTAGACAAACGTTGAAATCCACCTCACTAGCTAGAACTGAAACTAGAATCATCTAAAACAAACGATACTTTAATTCAATATGATTTTGAAAACCCCAATTCTAGTGTCATGCATTTGTTGTTGTCAAAAGGAGTTTATACAGGCATAAGGAAGACAAAGGAGCCAATGATTCAAGAAGATGACAGATCCTTAATCATGGGTCAAATCCCTAACTGTGAGCAGCAAGACAACGAGAAGCACGCGATTGTTGCCTTCAAAATGAAAAGGTTCAAACTGAAATTTCTCCATTTGTTGTTGACATCTCCAAGACTGTTTTAATGCACTTGCCTCTTGTCAAAAGTGTAAAGACCATTGTAGGGACAAAGGAGAAACAACAATCACCCCATCCACAAGTTCACACCGGAGGAGAAATCAATGGAGAAACAAAGTATGAACTAAGAGATTTCACAAAGGAGACTACCTTGCTGCCCAAAGAAGTTAGCAATAAAAAAATGGATAGGATTAATTGCATCCATGTTGATCAAGGAGGAACCACCAGATGCAACACCACGTTTCAAGCCTAGTCTCAACAAACATGATACACGTGGTAAGATTCTAACCCCTCAAGCGATTCAAAAATCTAACTTGACTTCTCTATGTGCATATAATGCAATTTTGAGGACAAAATTCAGTCAAGGGGGAGGTTATGATGAGGTCATCTATAACGTCCCGACTGCCCCTACTTGTGGGCCCCACGCCCTCTTTCAGCCCGTGGGCCCCACCCTCGTCCGACGGCCGGTCCGCTAGTCTGGGAGGCTCGTAAGACTTGTTTACTGAACCTGCAATCACCACATGATATTTCTCCATGTTTTGTCCTCACTTGCACGGTAGGTCACCCATCCTTACATTGCTCTAGTTTAAGCACGCTTAACTCTGGATTTCTCTCTGGACAAGTGACTAAAAAGATAAGTGCACTTTGGTGACATAGGTAGCCAAATCAATTCTTATAAGCATCTCCGCATATACCAGAAATCGGGATGTTACAATCACTCCCCATTCACAGAGCGCAACGTCCTCGTTACGCACCAGGACCGTTACCCTTGACGGTGTGAGCCCACATGACTCCACACTCGTTTTTGGGTTCGGTTCTGATACAACTTATAACGCACGATCGCCCTACTTGTGGGCCCCACGCCCTCTCTCGGCCTGTGGGCCCCACCCTCGTCCAACGGCCGATGCGCTAGTCCGGGAGGCTCATAAGACTTGTTTACTGACCCTGCAATCACCACATGATCTTTCTCCATGTTTTGTCCTCACTTGCACGGTACCGCAAATCACTTCCCGGTAGGTCATCCATCTTTAAATTGCTCCAGCTCAAGCACGCTTAAATATGGAGTTCTCTCTAGACAAGTGATCAAAAAATATAAGTGCACTTTGTTGACATAGGTAGCCAAATTAATTCTTATAAGCATCTCCGCATATACCAGAAATCGGAATGTTACATCATCAGACCAGTAGCTGAACCAGAGCTCCATCAAATGTGCCACTCAAGCCGCTTAGGGTCCTACAAGGATACATGTGCCTTTCAAGGAGCATACCGAATCAACAACGAAGATTCAGAGCATGAGACAACTTGGAAAGTATCCTCAGCTAACCTAGAGCACGTCACGAAGTGGAATCAACCCAATCGAAGTTCAGACGAAAAAGTTATTCAGGTTTCAAATTGGGTGATTCCAAACTTACCCGATTTGGACCAATGCGCATTCAATGGAGGATTCCAACCAAAAAAAGAGGAATTAAGCTATGAACCAACTTGTTCTAGAATCTTGACCCATCAGAGACACACGGCGAATTGGATTCATGAACATATCGGTTTTGGTTTGAAAGTTATTCAATTTCTAAACTGGAGGATTCTCATCTTGCCTTATTTGGAACTTTCTGAGTTTGGAAGACCTCAAACTTATCTTTGGCGACCAGGAGACACCCATCAACCTGATATTCTCACATTTTACCTTTTTTAGCATGCATATAACTTAATATTTCGGGTCTCATGCATGTGTTTTGTATAGTTTTCTTAGTGTTTTAGTCTTAATTAGAGTTTAGGGTGTTTGCATTAGGTCCTAGTGAGTTTTGCATCATTTGGAGTGTTTTCTAGGTACTTGGAGACGTTTTGGAGATGATTGGAGTTATGGAGCAAAGGCAAATGTAGAGTTCACCAGAGGTGTCTGAAAGATCTGACCGGAAGAAGGGTCTCCATTAGGATTCAGCTTCTGAGGTCTTCATAACAATCATAGAAATTTGAGTTAGCTGTCGTCTGGAGGTGGTTTGAGGTCGTTTGGAGCAGTAGTTCGAAAGATACATCAGATTTACCACGGACATGTCTGTTTGGCCGCGAGATGAGCAACCAACACCGCCCAACCATGGACCGGTGTCACCATCCGGTATTGCAGCCATGCTCAAGACATGGAGAATACCGGTCCATCACACCGGACCACCACCGTTCGGTGTACACCATAATTGACCCAGTTTGACCAGAGTTGACCCAGTTTGACCTCTTTGACTATTTAAACTTTCTATACCTAATTTTTGTAATAAGTCTTCTTCTTGGAAGAGTTGGGCTCGACCCAAACTCTCTTTTTTGAGGGATTTTGATTGTTCTTCATACAAATGCCACTTTAGAGAAGATTTTTTCACCCTTATCTTTTATTTAATGCATCTTCTTTATCTTTATGTCTTTTTCTCTTATGTTCTTCATGTTTAGACTTTATGTTTTTTTGTTGGATTATGGTTTGCTTGATTTTGATGGTTTGATAATTGATTTGTGATGCTTAGGTTCTAGATCCTTGCTTTCCTTCCTTATTTAGTGTTCTTAATGCTAGATTAAGCTTGAGAAAGTTAATCTAGATCATAGAGAATTTCATGCACACAAGGTGTTTGATGAAATTTCCCAAAGAACTAAATAAATGATTTACATATCTTAACCCATGAGAGTGGATGTTTAAGGTGTGTTTTGGTTAACATAACTTGTTATTAATGCTTGTTAGTCATTTAATCACAAATGAGAATTTGATATTGATTTAAGTGATTAACAAAGGGATTAGTGTCAGAGAATGAATTAATCTTATTCAAGTGTTCTAGACCTAAGGAATAGCATATATTGTGTGCATGAAATTGAATCTTGTTAGATCCTTCACATATGTTGATCTTAATGCTAGTTTTGAGTTGAGAAATCAAATCTAGAACTGAAGCATTTCATGTCCGAGAGGTGTTCGATGAAATGCTTGAACCAAGCCAATTGTGAGATTTTCACATCCTAGCCAATGAGAGTTGATGTTTAGGGTGATTAGTGAACTAATTGGAATTGGATATTAATGCTCATTGATGATCTACTTGCAAACGAGAGTTTATGTCAATTAGGTAATTAGTGAAGTGATTAGTGTCATGAGAATAGATTAGTCATATTTGTGAATTTCATGTTCTAGGATAGTGTTTAATGCAATCTTTGTCATCATTATTTGATTGTTAATCATTTCTTCGATAGTTTAATCCATGATCCAACTCTTCTATCTTTTGTTTTCTTTCTTGCATTTTACTTTCTTGATTTAAAAACATAAAAACCTAAAATCATTTGCTCTAGATTAAAAAGTTTCATGCATTCCTAGTGCATTAATCTTAACCCATATGGATTGACACCTCTTATGCTACAATGGCAAGCATAGAGGAATTGATATGAACTTAACAAAAATCCTTTATCACAACCAGAGGCTCTACTAGACGTCACTAGTTCCAAAAAAACGCACATGATCAGTTGGGATCACTCAAAGACTTACTTACCTTATTTGGACCCGAGTGCACTCAATGCGTTCACACTTTGTGCTTTAACTCTCCAACGGCTACATCTGCTAAGCTGCTGTGTTTTGGATGGTCTCTCAATGAATCTAAACGTTCCAACACATCATGAATTCCAGCCCAAGCTTTCAAGACTTAGACACATCATAACTCGCCTTAATCGGCCGATTTGGGTCATAAAGCCTCCAACAGCTAGTTTTTTTTTTATTTTGAATGATTTGTTTCTGTTTTTCTAGCTTTAGATTGTTAGCTTTAGAGCCTATATAAGCCCATTTTTATATCATTTGTAAGCACCCATCTTTTAGCAAATTAATAAACGAATACATTTTCTTTTCAAAGAATTGTCTTTGACTTGTTCTTTATTCTTTAGGATTTAAGTGTGTGATTCACTTAGTTCTTTGGAAGCTGCGGATTAAGTGTGTTTGTGAGATACAAACATTCTTGTTCGTCCACGGATTGAGAGAGTCAATCAACCCGACACCATCTCATATCTACCATCATCCCCACTTCCGCGTGCATAGCTTGTTGTCTTTGACAACCGTGTGATCAATAAGTTTGGTGTGACTCCGAGTCTTATATAATGGTCGGACGAATTTAACCCTGAAGCAATACAAGCTATCTGACCACTGATGCTGAATTTTCTGACTAAATTGCCGACTGCGAAAAAGTAAAAAGTGATGTGTTCAGTATAAAGAGATACTTTAATAAAAATTGAAGGAAAATAAAGCGACGATTGATTTTTGAGAGAGAGAGGAATTAGAAAACAAACCAACTATCAAAAACTGATCAGCACATGAAACCAATTATAACATACCGACCCCAAACCAGAACCCAAACCAAGAGGCAAAACACTGTCATTGATTTTACAATCGAGATATCGAGGTGGTGTAAACCGGAGATAGAACCTGATAAGTATGATTTTTCCTCCTTAAGAATCAATCCTTAAGCTTACTCATATCATTATAGTATTTAAGATGTCAATCCAATTGGGGTTTAGTTCAATGCAACAAGAATGCAAGAAACTCTTTAACTTAAACAAACAAGTGTGGGTTGGTTTTCTAACAATCCTAATTGATTCAAATTAAACAAGCAAACAAGTAAATGGCACTAAAAACGATTAAAACAATGATTAAAAGAAGATCTTTGGGCAAGGCAATTGATTTGGGGGAATCTCAAGCTAAGCAATGATGTCTATCCAATCACAAAAGAGCATTTCCTTAAGTCTAGAACACTAATCAAGATTAGCCTAATCTCTTAGCACTAATCACTTCACTAATTACAAAATCAAACAAACTCTCATTTGTGAAAAAATAATTACCAAACATTAAATTAACATGAGTTCTAATAGCCAAGATTCACCCTAAACATTCATTCTCATGAGCAAAGTATGAAAACCTCTTATTTAGTTCATTGGAGAATTTCATCAAACACCTTGTGTGCATGAAATTCCCTTTGATCTAGATTAATTATCTCTAGCCTAATCTAGCATTAAACCTCTAAATAAGAAAGGAAATAGAAGAATTAAGTCCTAGACATCAAAGATTAACAAGAAAAACCCCCAAATCTACTAAACCCAATGATCCAAAAGGGAACTACTCACTAATCATGGTGGAACCAACAAATCTAATAAGAAAAGTGTTAGATCCCATGATTAGATGATTAATAATGAAAGAGATTAGAGAAATTAAGACTTTAAATTTCATAAAAACTCAAGATATCTCTTACAAAATGTTTAGAGTCCTAAAAAGAGGTTTCTTTGCTCAAGAACAAGAGAAAAGAAAGCATAGCCCTTCGAAAAATTATGTTTCCATGTAATTTATAAAGAAATGGGGGAGAACCGGGTCAACGCGGGACAAACCGGGTCTTGACGTCCCAGTTAAAGCTGGGTCGTGGTCACATATGGGCTCTGCACCGGATGGGCATGCCGGATGGATGGGGGACGGCGTGGAGTCTTCATATCCTTGCCGGTTGGTGATATATGCATAAATTAGACATTCATAGTCATGTATTTTTCATAGTTTCACCGCATTTTGAATCATTAAGAGGTCATTATAGTGTGTTTAGATCATTAATGCTCATGCCTTACATTTTAGCTTAGTTATGTGTATATATTGCATACGCATAGCATGTTTTGCGTTCTTTGCATTGGTTTAGGTAACGAAGAATTTGAGGCGATGGAGAAGTGAGCAAGAAGAGAGGAAAGCTGAGCAAGAAAGAGCCAAAATCAGAAGTCATATCGGGCAGCTGCGCCCGATGTGGATTCCTCCGTCGAAAATCAGATGTTCACATCGGGCAGCCATATCGACCAGCTGCGCCCGATGTGAGTCCTCCGTAGCCAAAATCAGAAGTCTACATCGGGCAGTCGTATCGGGCAGCTGCGCCCGATGTGGATTCCACCGTCGAAAACCAGATGTTCACATCGGGCAGCCATATCGACCAACTGCGCCCGATGTGAGTCTTCCGTAGCGAAAATCAGAAGTCTACATCGGGCATTCATATCGGGTAGCTGCTCCCGATGTAGACCCTACGAAGCTCAAAATAACCGGGTCAAACCCGGTTTGTCCCGGGTTGAACCGGCCTGACCTGTTTTCTTTATAAGCAAAAGACATAATTACTAGCATCCATCTTGTTTTTAGTTTACAAAAAAACGTGTTTTAAGGGGTTGTGAAGAGATTGTAAGAGATTTTTGGTGTTTCAATGCAAGTTCTTGATTGATTGATTTTCCTTCATCTATCTATCTTCTTATCATCTTCCATGAATCTAAACACTTCCTTTATGGGATTTGTGGAGATAAACATGGGTTGTGAGTAGTTTTCTAGAATTCTAGGGTGAAGTAGATTTAGGTAATTTTAGTGTGAATCAATGATGATAGGGCATAGATTATCAATGATCCTTCCTTTTTTAGTGTTCTTAATGCTAAATTGACCATGATCAAGTTGATCTAGATCATAGGGAATTTCTCGCCCGAAAGGTGTTCGATGAAATTCCCCAATGAACTAATCAAGGGATATTGCATTCTTAGCCTATGGAAATAGTTGTCTAAGATGTTTATTGATTAAATGATCTTGTTTCTAATGCTTGAAACTTACTAAATCACAAATGAGAATTTGTTCTTGATCTAGTAATTTCCAAAGTGATTAATTCCAAGGAATTGGGTTAGTCTTGTTTAATGATTGTAATCTAAGGATTAGCTTTACTTGAGTATATTGGCATCATTGTGAACCTCTAAAGTTACCAACAATCACACACTTCACCCTTAGGATTCGTTTTTAGTATTGTCTTAAACCGTAATTTGCATTCTAGTTTGAGTTTCTATCTATCACTTTAGTCAAATATAGTTTGTTTTCAATACCACTTAGGTTGTTAGAAAACCTCTACTTGAATTACTTAGATTAAGAAGTTTTATGTATTCTTAGTGTTTAATCTTAACCCCTTATGGATTGACATCTCAAGTGCTACAATGACATGAGTACACTTGGATAATTGAAATCGAAAATATCCCGTTATCAATTTGGCGCCGTTGCCATTTGGGTTTAGCATTAATCATTAGGATTTTGATTCTTCTTGAGACTAAGTTTTATTTTTACTTTGTTACCTAATCTCTTTCGCTTTGTTTTCTCCTCCTCTCATATAAGTGCATGAACACGAGATCAAGGGGAACTGCAAACCTTGTTGAACGTGTTGACGACATCCGAGAGTTAGAAAGAGCAAACACAAGAGAACGACAAGAACGAAGGCGTGCTCAACACATTGAAAGGTTGGGTATGGAGGCAGCTCAAGACCCCCCGCTTGGTCACCAAGAAGCACCCGGCCCGTTCATGGTGTTGGTTGATATATCATGGTTTTTACCCCTTTTAAGCCATGATATAAGTCCGTTTTATAAAGTCTTTCTACTATTTTGCAGTGTTTTAGAGTCTTTTACAGGTTTTAGCACGTTTGAAGCATAATTGGAGATATTGGAGCTTTTTGGAGCTTTCTGGAGTATTTTGGAGCAAAACAGAAGTTTGTGTAGCTGAGTACCCGATTTGAGGCCTCAGTATCGATCGATACTAACTAGTATCGGTCGATACCGATACTCACTGAAGCTGACACGAGTCGCGACTTTAAATGAAGAGTTGAAGAACTTTCCACCGATGGATTGAGCTCAAATTTTGCTAAATGACAGATCTATGGATTAGCTTTCATTTGGAAATGGTTTGAGGCCATTCCAACGGTGCGATCAAAAGTTATGCCAGTTTTCGTGAAGACAGTCCAGTCTGGCGAGTAGAAGAAGCAGTGAACAGTGTTGATCGACACTACCCTAGTATCGGCCGATACTCACTGCAGGAAAACAGGAAACGCGATTTTTTACAAGTCTGGAGAGTTTGCACCTTGGTCCAGAAGTCTTTAATAATTACAAGAAGCCCCAAAACGTGTTTTAGCATTATAATTATGTTTTTCAGCCACTTTTGTTGGCTAAGCTTTATTCTTATTCTTGATACTCTGAGAGAGATTTGTTACAGAGTTTTAGAGAGAGACAATTCTGAATCCCTTGTTTCTTATTGATTTCTTTTATGCAATTCTATTCATCTATGATTTCTGCTTCATTGATCATGTCTGAGTAGATCCCTTGTTAGGTTCAGGGTTCTCATAAGGGTTTTCTCTGAATGTTAGGTTAATTAGTTAATTAGGATTCACCATCTGAATTAGTTTTTCACTATAAGTTGTTCTCATAGCTAATTCTAGGTTGACGAATCTAGAACTTAGATCTTATGATAATTGATTAGGCACGAGAGTGCGATTAATTACCTGATAGAACATAGGGTGAGCAAAATAACTATTCGCAAAGAGATTTGGTTTAGTTGTTTTGTGAACATATCAAACTTGAACTAAAAGCTGGTTTAGACTTTAGGATTCGCAAAGAGATTTGGAATTCTAGGATTTTAGACTTAGATAGTTTTCGCAATGAGAGTTGGTTAGCTATACTTTAGTGATTTGAGTTCAAGAACTGCGCTAAATCTGAATCATGGTAGTTAGTTCATCTACATTCATTGAATTCCTGAGAAATACCCTGAGCCTATCTTCCTTCCAATTGATTTACAACTTGTTTAATTTACGCACTTGCATTTAATTTCATTGTTTGGTTTAGCTTAATTCGGATCTATATAATCTATTGTGCGATATCTGGAGTTCTTGTGTTCGACCCCTACATATACTACAACAACTGCTTTAGTACTATTAGAGTATTAATTTGAGCATATCAAATTTGGCGCCGTTGCCGGGGACTCTATTTCGCCATTAGATTTTAGCTAAGAATTTCGTCTAAATCGTAGAGTATCGATCGACACCCTAGTGGTATCGGTCGATACTCGTCGCGTTTTTTCGGTTACTTACGTTCTTGACTTTCGTGTTTCAGGTGCATGCCTCTTCGTGAAACCAGAAGGAACAAGAACACTCAGCTAGTTAATCTTTCCAACGAGGAACTAGCACTTTTGGAACGCACAAAAAGGAGAGCAAATAAGCCAGCAGAGATGAACAATCCAGTGGTATTAGTTCGTGATGATGCTGGAGCTTTCAGAGACCAAGAGGGTCATTTGTGCAATGAAGCTGGACAGCGACTTGATGGTGAGGGAAACATCATAATCCCTCCAGTAGCTGTCGATGAGATTGTCGCGCGGGCTGCGCGCAACAACGAGGTGAATGATGGGAATGCTGTGGTTAATCGTGCTAGGACGCTTGGAGAGTACAACTGACCCGATCAGTTCTATGCCAATCGGTCTGCGATTCGTATTCCCACTTTTCAGAGGAATGACTTTGAGCTGAAGCCTGCATACTACACACTTGTGGGTCAGCACCCTTTTCATGGTCTTCCTCATGAGCATCCCATGGATCACATTGAGAGGTTCGAGGACTTGGTCACTAGCATCAAGTATAATGGAGTGTCCTACGACTATCTGTTCTCTAAGCTTTTCCCATACTCTCTTGGTGGGGATGCAACTTACTGGCTGAAGCAATTGCCACCTGGATCATTGACTACTTGGGAGGAGACTAAGAACGCGTTCCTGAACAACTTTTATGATGATGCGAGATCCGAAAAGCTCAAGAACAAGATCTCCAAGTTTTCTCAAGGACCAACTGAAGCGTTTAAGGCTGCTTAGATTAGATTCAGGTCATATCAGAGGGATTGTCCACATCACGGGTTACTCAGGTTCAGTTGTTGGGTATTTTCTTCAGAGGGATATATTGGAGGTATCAGATGGCTTTGGATGCTGCGAGGAATGGGAATTTCAACACCAGGTATCCAGACGATGCTTATGTGCTGATTGAGAACTTGGCGTCTAGCAATAGCACCAAGAATGCTGATTTCGAGTGGAAGAAGCAAGCTGGGGGAGTTGATGGATCGCAGATTGCTGAAGTTCAAGCTAAGCTGGATTCAGTGCACAATCTCCTGATGGGTAAGACGAAGAAAGCTGTTCACTTTGCTGATGAGGATGAAGTGAAAGGTGTTAACTACATTGGTGGTGCTGGATTTCAAAGTCAAAGATATCAATACCCACCGCACCCACCCAAAACTCCTGAAAGCAAAGTTGAATCTATGCTTGAACAGATTCTTCAGGGACATCAGAAGATGACATTGGATTTCAGTGGGAAGATGGATGCCTTGTATGCAGATTTGAATGGGAGAATCGAGGCTCTCAGTACTAGCCGCATGATGCTAGAAACTCAGGTAGCTCAGGTTTCAGCAGCTGTCAAAGGAAAGATGGTTCAATCACAACATGGATACGTCAATGTAATCACTTCGAATATCGGGGAAGAGGTCACTACAGTAGTAGAAAAGGGTGTTACTGCAGAAAATTTCGAATCTGTTGAAGATGACGATGAGAATTCTGGAAATCCCTGAGTATCGACCGATACTAGCCAGTATCGATCGATACCAGTAGAAATGCTCTTCATGACGTTTCAAAACCAAGAGTGTTGATCGACACCACTACTAGTATCGATCGACACTTATCTGAAGTGGCAACGCAGAAGCCCAATATCGATCGACACTCATCGGGTGTCGGTCGACACCCCACGCAGACTGACCCAGAAACTGAGAAGGTGCCATACCCTCGACCACCTAGGCATCTCATGAAACCCATAACTGCGGAGAAGTTGCTAGCTTTTGAGAAGATGGTCAGGAGGATTCCCCGCACTATATCTTTTGAAGAAGCTTTTGAAAACCGTCCTTCGGAGTGTTACTTCCAAAACTGCAGAGAAACTGAGGAAGAGATCAAGGCACTCTTCATCAAGGCCAGAAGTACACCACCTCCACTGAAGCAGTTGACTAAGAGAGAAGACCCAGGAAAATTTTCAGTTCCATGCTCCATCTCTGGAGTTGAATTCAAAGAGTCTCTCGTTGATTCAGGGTCTAGCGTCAATGTCATGTCAAGGGAAATTGCAAAGAGGTTGAGAATTGGTATTAGATCTGCTGAGATGACTCTGACATTCGCGAATTCTTCAACATCAACTCCATATGGTACCATCTCTGATTTGCCTGTTAAAGTAGGAGATTGTCTGGTTCCTACTGATTGTCAAGTTGTGGAGATGAGTGAAAATTCAAAAGTACCTTTGATTCTTGGAAGACCGTTCATGGCTACAGTTGGTGCAGTTATAGACACGCCCAGTAAGAGAGTCTCCTTCTCATACATTGACAAAGAGGTCTCCTATAAAGCCATCCCTTCTGGAAGAGCTCCCAAACATATCTCTTGCATCACCGTTGCTACATAAGAGACGTTGATTGATCTTTTGGAAGAGCCTTATGTTGAGCCAACTGTCATGGACATTCTAGATAGTCCTTATGTCATCACCAAGAAAGACGTCAAAACAGCTAAGGCAAAGAAGAAGGTAAAGCGCAAAGGAGTAAAAGGTGTTCCCTCTATGACTTTAATCCCTCAAAAGTGTGATGGGGATTCGATTGAATACAAGGTGAAGTGCAAAGGAGCCTTAAAACCATTCTCCAAGGCTAGAGTCA
The DNA here is from genome assembly GCA_002933915.1 of Eutrema heterophyllum. Classification (NCBI taxonomy): domain Eukaryota; kingdom Viridiplantae; phylum Streptophyta; class Magnoliopsida; order Brassicales; family Brassicaceae; genus Eutrema; species Eutrema heterophyllum. The sequence goes on along the minus strand of PKMM01039377.1, from coordinate 220,455 downwards.
TTCTTACTCCAGAGCTGAAAAAGAAGGGAAAAGAGGTTATAGAGAGCATGTTGAGTAGAACTTTGAGTCTGCAAGTGTCTAGCTGTGGAACTTGTATGGGAGTGAGTTCTCAACCTCGCTCTGACTAATCACCTATGCAAAGTCAAGCTAATGACTAAAAACAAGCGTTTGATGGGAGGCAACCCATTGGTGAGTCTGTACATACTTTTTTTTATTTTCGTTTTTAATTTTTTGTTTTGTGTTTTGTGTCTTAACGTGAAGCAGATTTAGAGGAGGAGTATCGACCGATACCAGTCCATGTCGATCGATACCACATTCGCGGAGAAAGAGCAGAAATCGGCCATAAGTATCGACCGATACTACATGGTGTCGATCGACACCGTGCAGACAGGTAAGTTTTCTTTTAAAACCCTCGGGTTTTTCTTTCACTTCTTTCTTCTCCATCGATCGATACCGCCTCCTTTTAGTCTTCTTCTGTTTTCACGTTTGTTTTTCTTTTTCTTTCTTTTCTTTTCTTTTTATTTTTTTCGTTTCTTTTGAACCTATGTCAGCTTTAATTTTTTTTTGTATTTGCACTCATGGATTTATGCTTGATTATCTTGTTGCTATTAACTTGTTTTTGAGTGTTCCTAACAGTGCTAACTTCTAACACTTTGGATCACTTTCCCTGGGTTAAGCAACTCGATGCCACTGATTTGAAATCAGTGTGTCGACATACAACTGGTATCGCTCGATACCAGTCTATATCGATCGACACTCATCACCTTCACAGGTAAGTTTTCCGATTTTCACAATCCACTTGGTTCATTCGTTTTCTTTCACCAAACTTAGGCTAGATAACACTAGGGACAGTGTTGTTTAAGTCTGGGGGAGGTAGTCGCTGACATTGTGTTTGTTTTTCTTAGAGTCAGTCGTTTTTGTGTCAAATTTGTTTTATTGAGTCAAAATTTTGTTGGAGATTATGATCGTGTTCTTGAATCTACTGTTTTGACTTTGCTTCTAAGTGGCCACTGTTACAGAATCAGTTACAGATCGACTAATGAAAAATCCAAAGGCTGACCAGTTAACTAGAAGACACACATGTTTCAAGCAGAGTTATTTTAAAGCCTGAGCCAAATTTAAGCACTTCATCGACGTGGTTAATATTCATAGAGCTTGATTCCTCATTCATATCTGACAAAAGAACCCATGTGTAGAAAGTAATGGTATCTCTCTTCCCTATTATAAGTTAATAAATAAGAGCATAAAATATGAAATGATTTTCTTCTGAGTAGAGGGTTAGGAATTTTTCCATCGATCTCATTATTCTACTTGGTGAGGAATGATCACACAGAGGATTGGAAGCGAGGGTAGGATTTTCCTATGATGCCATTATTCGCCTACACCCTTTGATACATTGAGAGGGAAGAACCGGGGATTCGGTGGCAAACACCATCAATACTCGCGTCTCATACCTTGATGTGTATGTGCGAATCTAAAAAAAAAAAGAGAACAAAATAAGAAATAAGTCTGGGGGAGAGAAAACAATACCAAAAAGTGTGAAATTGGGTGGTTTCTTGTCATGATATTGTATGGGAAAGAATCTAGAAGGTTCTTGGTATTAATCACAGCGATGAAACTGGCGATGATGGGTTTAATTGAACAATGCTGCGAAATAATGTGTGTAGTCTGGGGAAGCTGCGAATGCCTAAGGAGAAGTACATGGTGGTTAGTCTTGGAACTGGTTAGGTGACATTTGGGTGCTTGGGAAAAGGGTCATTGCAATGTTTCAGGAACATGTGAGTCTCCGTGTTTTCAAACCTCTTTCTCTGGTTTAGTCTTCTATTTGCTTGAGGGCAAGCAAAAGGTTAAGTCTGGGGGCGTGATATATCATGGTTTTTACCCATTTTAAGCCATGATATAGGTCCGTTTTATAGAGTCTTTCTACTATTTTGCAGTGTTTTAGAGTTCTTTACAGGTTTTAGCAAGTTTGGAGCATAATTGGAGATATTGGAGCTTTTTGGAGCTTTCTGGAGTATTTTGGAGCAAAACAGAAGTTCGTGTAGCTGAGTACCCGATTTGAGGCCTCAGTATCGATCGATACTAACTAGTATCGGTCGATACCGATACTCACTGAAGCTGACACGAGTCGCGAATTTAAATGAAGAGTTGAAGAACTTTCCACCGATGGATTGAGCTCAAAATTTGCTAAAAGACAGATCTATGGATTAGCTTTCATTTGGAAATGGTTTGAGGCCATTCCAACGGTGCGATCAAAAGTTTTGCCAGTTTTCGTGAAGACAGTCCAGTCTGGCGAGCAGAAGAAGCAGTGAACAGTGTCAATCGACACTACCCTAGTATCGGTCGATACTCACTACAGGAAAACAAGAAACGCGACTTTTTACAAGTCTGGAGAGTTTGCACCTTGGTCCAGAAGTCTTTAATAATTACAAGAAGCCTCAAAACGTGTGTTAGCATTATAATCAGGTTTTTCTGCCACTTTTGTTGGCTAAGCTTTATTCTTATTCTTGATACTCTGAGAGAGATTTGTTACAGGGTTTTTGAGAGAGACAATTCTGAATCCCTTGTTTCTTATTGATTTCTTTTATGCAATTCTATTCATCTATGATTTCTGCTTCATTGATCATGTCTGAGTAGATCCCTTGTTAGGTTCAGGGTTCTCATAATGGTTTTCTCTGAATGTTAGGTTAATTAGTTAATTAGGATTCACCATCTGAATTAGTTTTTCACTATAAGTTGGTCTCATAGCTAATTCTAGGTTGACGAATCTAGAACTTAGATCTTAGGATAATTGATTAGGCACGAGAGTGCGATTAATTACCTGATAGAACATAGGGTGAGCAAAATAACTATTCGCAAAGAGATTTGGTTTAGTTGTTTTGTGAACATATCAAACTTGAACTAAAAGCTGGTTTAGACTTTAGGATTCGCAAAGAGATTTGGAATTCTAGGATTTTAGACTTAGATAGTTTTCGCAATGAGAGTTGGTTAGCTATACTTTAGTGATTTGAGTACAAGAACTGCGCTAAATCTAAATCATGTTAGTTAGTTCATCTACATTAATTGAATTCCTGAGAAATACTATCAGCCTATCTTCCTTCCAATTGATTTACAACTTGTTTAATTTACGCACTTGCATTTAATTTCATTGTTTGGTTTAGCTTAATTCGGATCTATATAATCTATTGTGCGATATCTGGAGTTCTTGTGTTCGACCCCTACATATACTACAACAACTGCTTTAGTACTATTAGGGTATTAATTTGAGCATATCATTGGTCACCAAGGTGTTGGTGTGCACCGAGTTCCAATTCATCCACCACGACCTCCAAGACCAATTGGAGTCGGTGATGCATCAAACACACATGCTAACCGCCAAGGGATAGCTCCACCACTAGTTGAACACAACAACTTTGAGATCAAATCCGGTATTATCTATATGGTGCAAAACAACAAGTTCCATGGGCTGGCCATGGAGGACCCATTAGACCACTTGGATCAATTCGTTCGCATTTGTGGTATGACGAAGATCAATGGAGTCTCGGAAGATGGTTTCAAGTTGCGCCTATTCCCATTCTCGCCAAGAGACAAGGCACACGAATGGGAAAAGAATCTTCCAAAAGATTCAATCAAAACTTGGGACCAATGCAAGAAAGCTTTTCTTGCAAAGTTTTTCTCCACCACAAGAACATCAAGGCTTCGAAATGAGATATCAAGCTTCACTCAAAAGGGGAACGAGAGTTTTAGTGAAGCTTGGGAACGCTTCAAAGGTTTCACCATGCAATGTCCTCACCACGGTTTCTCGGACGAGTCTCTACTTAGCACTCTTTACCGCGGTGTTCTCCCCAAGTTTCGTATGCTACTTGATACCGCGAGTAATGGAAATTTCTTGGGAAAAGAAGTGGATGATGGCTTACAATTGGTGGAAAACTTGGCACAAAGCGACGGAAATTATGGAGAAGACTATGATAGATCTTCGAGGGGCGGTGGAGAATTTGATGATCAAAAGACGAGAAGGGACATTAAAGCTCTAAAAGACAAGATGGATAAGCTTATCCAAGCTTCACAATCAACCGTCAACTATGTTGGTGATTATGATGAAAACCAAAACTATCAAGAGGGAGTTGATGGGGATAATAAGCAAGAGGAAGTCAATTATGTGGGTGGTCAAGGTGGCTACCAAGGTGGATTCAACTCCAACTATAGGAATCACCCAAATTTTTCCTATAGAAGCAATAACGTGGCAAATCCTCAAGACCAAGTGTATCCTCAACAAAACACTCAAGGTCAAGGCTTTCAACAAAAGAACTTCGTCCCTTCCAACCAAAGCAACAATCTACACCACCCGGTTTTGTGCAACAAGGACAAGCAAGCAACACAACGCCTCAAGACAACGAGATGAAGAACATGCTTCAACAACTCTTACAAGGCCAAGCTCAAGGAGCCGTGGACTTGAATAAGAAAATGGCGGAAATCCACAACAAGGTGGACTGTTCTTACAATGACCTCAACTCCAAATTGAGGCATTGTCATCTAGGTTCAACAAAATGGAGGGCAAAGGTGCATCATCTTCATCGCGGCCACAAGGAACTTTACCGGGAAAACCCGAAGCTAATCCAAAGGAGTTTTGCAACACTATCACATTGCGTAGTGGAACAGAACTTCCTTCACGAGAGTTACCATCTCATCTCAAAGAGGACATTGAGAACCAAAGTGGGGAGGTGGTCATTGAGAATAAAGAGGACGTGGGTGAAGAAGATGCTGTTTTGGATAAAGCTAAGGGAACAAGGATTGTAGAAGACAAATCCGCGAGAACACCTACAAAGAAGAAAACTACCTTTGTCCCACCACCTTATGAGCCCAAGCAACTCATGGAGAAATATAGGGCAATTTTTTATGAGCAAATGGACAAGGTCCAAGTGACTATGCCCTTGGTTGATGTTTTCTTGTTAGTCCCACAATACAACAAGTTTCTAACAGACGCAATCAAGGATAGAACCAAGGATTTAGAAGGAATGGTTGTTCTTTCCCATGAGTGTAGTGCCATAATTCAAAGGAAAGTTATACCAAAGAATTTGGGAGATCCCGGAAGTTTTACTCTTCCTTGTGCTCTTGGACCACTAACGTTCAAACATTGCTTGTGTGATCTCGGAGCAAGTGTGAGTTTGATGCCTTTCTCGGTGGCAAAACGTCTTGGCTTCACCGTCTACAAAACTTGTCGAATCTCTCTCGTGCTAGCGGATAGGTCGCTGCGACACCCAATTGGGATGCTTGAAGATTTACCGGTACGAATTGGAGACTTTGAGGTACCCACCGATTTTGTTGTTCTTGAGATGGATGAAGAACCCAAAGATCCTCTCATCTTTGGAAGGCCATTTTTAGCCACCGCCGGAGCTATCATAGATGTGCGAAAAGGAAATATTGATCTTCATTTGGGAAAAGACGATGTGCTTAAATTTGACATCAATGAGATGATGAAGAAGCCCACTATCGATGGTCAAGTCTTATACATTGAAGCTATGGAGGAGTTAGCGGATGAGCTTCTAGAGGAGTTGAACTTGGAGGATCATCTCCAAATTGCTTTGACGAATGAGCATGGAGAGAATGGGTATCTTTATGAGGAGAGTTTTGGGTACATGAAGTTGCTAAATTCACACAAAGCACTTGTTGGAGAAAATTCGTTTTTGGAGCTAGAGCACAAAGAACTTGTCAAAGATGGTGTGGAATACAATGTGAGTTCTTTGGAAATTGACTACATGAGTGCTTTGGATGTTGAGCTCGAAGACGAGCAAGAAGCTAGCGATGGTGAGACTAGCTATGATGATGATTGGAGCGAGCTCAAGGCCCCAAAGGTGGACCTCAAACCGCTCCCAATTGGGCTAAGGTATGCGTTCTTAGGTCCAAATGAGTCTTACCCGGTCATAGTGAATGAGAGTTTAGATGAAAATGAGTTGTCCGCCCTTTTAAGAGAATTGAGGAAATTTCGGAGAGCAATTGGCTACTCTTTGGATGATATTAAAGGAATTTCCTCTTCTCTATGTACACACCGAATCCATCTAGAAGATGAGTCTATGAGCTCTATTGAACATCAAAGACGGTTAAACCCGAATTTGAAAGAAGTGGTTAAGAAGGAGATTCTTAAACTTCTAGATGCGGGGATAATATATCTCATTTCGGATAGTACATGGGTATCACCGGTTCATGTGGTTCCAAAAAAGGGTGGGATAACGGTTATAAGAAATGATAAAGATGAATTGATTCCCACTAGAACTATAACCGGCCATAGAGTGTGTATTAATTATCGGAAACTAAACTCCGCCACTAGAAAAGATCATTTCCCTCTACCATTTATTGATCAAATGCTTGAAAGACTAGCAAACCATCCATATTATTGCTTTCTAGATGGGTACTCGGGATTCTTTCAAATCCCGATTCACCCTAATGATCAAGAGAAAATGACATTTACATGTCCTTATGGTACCTTTGCTTATCGAAGGATGCCATTTGGGCTTTGTAATGCACCAGCAACCTTTCAAAGGTGCATGATGTCGATCTTCTCGGATTTAATCGAAGATATGGTTGAGGTGTTTATGGATGATTTTTCTGTGTATGGTGCCTCGTTTGCTTCTTGTTTGTCAAATCTTTGCAAGGTACTCACTAGGTGCGAGGAAGCAAATCTCGTCTTGAATTGGGAGAAGTGCCATTTCATGGTGCGAGAAGGCATTGTCCTCGGGCATAAGATCTCGGAAAAAGGGATGGAGGTGGACAAAGCAAAGATCGAAGTGATGATGGGATTGGAACCGCCAACCACGGTGAAGGGCATTCGAAGCTTTTTGGGTCATGCCGGGTTCTATAGACGGTTCATCAAAGACTTCTCGAGGATAGCAAGACCTCTCACAAGGCTTCTTTGCAAGGAAACAGAGTTCAATTTCGATGGAGAATGCCTTGAAGCGTTTTTAGAAATCAAGAAAGCTCTTGTGAGTGCTCCGATTGTGCAAGCACCGGATTGGGATCTTCCGTTCGAAATCATGTGCGATGCTAGCGACTATGCGGTTGGCGCGGTTTTGGGCCAAAAGAAGGACAAGAAGATTCATGTCATCTACTATGCTAGTAGAACCTTGGATGACGCTCAAACGAGATATGCAACCACGAAGAAGGAGCTCTTAGCGGTGGTTTATGCTTTTGAGAAGTTTCGCTCCTATTTAATGGGATCAAAGATCGTGGTGTACACAGATCGTGGTGTACACAGATCATGCCGCCTTGAGACACTTGATAGCAAAGAAAGATGCCAAGCCAAGGCTTCTAAGGTGGATCCTCCTTCTTCAAGAATTTGACATGGAGATTAAAGACAAGAAGGGTATTGAAAACGGAGTAGCGGATCACTTGTCGAGATTGAGAGTTGAGGAGACAATTCCCATGGATGACTCTCTTCCCGAGGAACATCTCATGATTGTTGGGATGTTGAAGAAAAGCTATCGTGCGGGTTTGAAGCTAGAGGAGGTCAAGAGTTTGAGTGATCTCGGTTTGCCATGGTATGCTGATCTTGTGAACTATTTAGCTTGCGGGAAGGAACCACCCAACTTGGACAGCTACAACAAAAAGAAATTCTTTAGAGATGTAACCCATTTCTATTGGGACGAGCCTTATCTCTACAAGAGATGCTCGGATAGTCTTTACCGGAGATGCATCCCAGAAGAAGAAGTGAATGGAGTGCTATATCATTGTCATGGCTCGGTTTATGGAGGACATTTTGCTTCCTTCAAAACCGCAACAAAGGTGCTTTCAATCCGGGTTATGGTGGCCAAGCTTGTTCAAAGACGCTCACACCTATGTATCATCATGCGATGCTTGCCAACGGAAGGGGAACATAAGTAGAAGGGATGAGATGCCCCAAAACCCCATCTTAGAAGTTGAAGTGTTCGATGTATGGGGAATTGACTTCATGGGACCATTTCCCTCTTCTTATGGCAACCAATACATCTTGGTAGCGGTTGACTATGTCTCCAAGTGGGTTAAGGCGATTGCTAGCCCAACGAATGATGCAAAGGTGGTTCTAAACCTCTTCAAATCAATCATTTTCCCGAGGTTTGGGGTACCAAGAGTGGTGATAAGCGATGGGGGAAGCCATTTCATCAATAAAGTGTTTGAGAGCTTGCTTAAGAAACATGGAGTCAAACACAAAGTTGCCACACCTTATCACCCTCAAACAAGCGGGCAAGTGGAGGTTTCAAACCGCCAAATCAAGGCAATGTTGGAGAAAACCGTGAGTACTTCGAGGAAAGATTGGGCCAAGAAGCTAGACGATGCTTTGTGGGCATACCGAACCGCATTCAAGACACCAATTGGGACTACACCGTTCAACTTGCTTTATGGGAAGTCATGTCATTTGCCCGTTGAGCTAGAGTACAAAGCATTGTGGGCAGTCAAGTTGCTGAACTTTGACATTAAGACGGCATCGGAAAGACGTCTTATCCAATTACATGAGCTAGATGAAATCCGTCTCGATGCCTATGACAGCTCAAAGATCTATAAGGAACGGACGAAGGCATTCCATGACAAGAAGATTGTCAAGAAAGGTTTCAAAGTTGGAGACCAAGTACTGCTCTACAACTCCCGGTTGAAGCTGTTTCCCGGGAAACTGAAATCAAGATGGTCGGGACCTTTCAAGGTCAAGGAGGTATAGCCTTATGGCGCGGTGACGCTATGAAACAACACCGGTGGGGAATTCACGGTTAACGGGCACAGACTCAAACCGTATTCAGCATCAGAATTCATTGAGGAAGGGACCTCGGTTCCTCTCTCGAGTCCATCACCCGTCTAAAAAGGTACCAAACGTCAAGCTTAGTGACGTTAAACAAGCGCACTTGGGAGGCAATCCCATGTTTATCCTTGTACATATTTTAGATTTTATTAGTTCGTTTTTATGTTTTTGTCATCTGCGCCCGATGTGAATGCGTCGGAGAAAAATCAGAGATTGGCATCGGTCATCTGCGCCCGATGTGAATGCGTCAGAGAAAAATCAGAGACTCACATCGGGCAGCCATATCGGTCACCTACTCACAATGTAAGCTTACCCAAGTAAGTCAACTTTTCTGCTGCGTTGACCCGGTTAAATCCCACTAAAACCAATCGATTTTAACCGGTTAACTCTCCTTACCTTCTCCTTGTCGCGATTGCCTCCCCTTCACTTGTCTCGATTTTTTCTTCTTCTTTCTCATAAGTTCTCTGTCATTTATTCACCAAAAACCTTGATTCAAACTTTGTAAATTTCGATTTTGTTGGCTCCTCTGATTTTAGCAACAATTTCGACCCTCTTTCTCATGACCAACAAGGTAACACTTCTGCATCCCTGAATTTTCATGAAATTTTCAAGTTTTTGACAAAACTTCAACTTGTTAGAAATTTTTGAATGAAGCTCGAATTTGAAAGAAGATGGTTCGGTTATGCCGTATGATGATTGGGTTGATGGATTCGTGAGTTAATTTGGTGATTGAATGGTGAAATTTAGGAAATTCGGAACCTAGGGTTCATGAGCACTAATGGTGACGAAAATTCACAAGAAATTGTCTAATCTTTTGGAAGTTCACCTGATGTTGTTTCTTTAATGATTGCTCAAATGCCACTTCAAGGATTTCGTTTATCACCTTAGCAAAATTATTAAATTTGGTCTTGAATTTGAGAAATACCAATTTTGTTGGATTTTACAACATTTGTTAATTGTTCTTCAAGACTTGTCTTCCTTGTAGATACAAATGGCTCGAACGAAAAATGCAAGTGTACCTGTCAAAGAAACCATTCCACGAAAACAGATTGAGAAAGAAGCTAGCTCACAAAGAACCGAAAATGCGGAAAGAACAACGAGAGCTTCATCACGCAAAGGCAATGAAATCACTCAGCCAACGAGTGAGAGTGACGCTGAAATACAAAGTGGAAGCGAGGAGGATGTTCCACGGATGAGAAAAACGAGGTCTAAAAAAATAGCATCAAAGAAGAAACCCGTGACGAAACCATCTTATTCGGAGCTCATGAAAATGTTCAAAAAGATGGAATTCGCCCAAACAAGATGGGCGGACCTTGGGCTCCTCAACGAGTTGGGTATTCGTGATGATGTCAGCAAAATTTATAAGAGAATGGGTCTCGGTGTCGTCTTCGAAATGGCATATCCCGCGTATGAAACGCCCACATACCAGTTCCTCTCATCTCTATCATTCTACAATGATACGTCAAAGGAGTTGACGGATGAAAAATGAGCCTACATTACTTTCAAAGTTAGCAGAAAGACATGCAAAATGACTATGCATCAACTGGGTGCGGTTTTTGGGTTCGCGGGAGGAAATGTTTGTGAGTTGCACCTAAACTACGAGGAAGCGACAAATGTGTGGGTCACAATTGCTGAAGGAAAATACGGGAAAGGAGCGAGCAAAACAACTAATATAAGGAATCCCGCGATTCGCTATGCTCATAAGTTGCTTGCTCACACCTTGTTTGCAAAGAAAGAAACCGGGTACGTTAAAGAGGATGAGATGGCGCTGCTAATTGAAGGAATCAAGCCGTATCTAGGTACATGCTCTAGCGGAGACGAGATAGTAGGACAAGACGGTGATCTAAACTTTGGAATCGATTTGGGGTCCGATTCAGAAGAGATTTTACGCATCGATGCGTCGTATCTCATTAGAACGACGTTTCTACGGGTCGCAAGGAAACAGGTTATGGATACCGCTTTTGTGCAACCAAAGAGGGTAGTAAGAAGATCATTCTCCCACACCGAAATGTCACCTCCATCTTTCAAAGGGAGAACTTGATATTTAACCCAAAACCGTGGCTGCTACACAACCCGACAGAGAAACACCATTCCAGCCAATACCACCTCCGAGCCGGAGGCGCAACACGGTACAGCCTCCCACCGTAGAGCCTCAACCACCGTCATCGCCCGAGGAAATATTTGGGAGTAAGAGGTACAACTTCCAACCTTATGACGAACCAATCTCAAACTCGGCGCTTCGCGAAGCACATCGCCACATCCGTCTTCTACAAAGGTGGAATAAGTGGCAAGGCAAGACGATTAGAATACTTGTGCGAACGGTAAAAGACCTCAAGGGAAGGGTAATGGGCTCGAGTTCTTCAAAAAGAGAACATCAAGGAGAAACGGTAGCGGAACCGGAAGGAGATGAGAACACCCACAAAGACATGGATTTGGATGCACAACACTCGTTTCATGGCACATCATCAACCGCCATGGTCATTCATGAAACAGCTCGAGCATCCTCCCACGAAAGAAGACCCCGCCAAAAGAAGAGGAGAGCCCCGAGATCACCATCAACGAGCGGCTCGGGAAATCCATCACTCTCTATGGACACTTCCTCTTCGGTCGAATTCTGAGGTACGTCTCATCTTTGTAAATAGTTTTCTTTTTCTTTTTAGCATTTTCTTTTTATTTCAGTACTTTCCACGGACTCTCTTATACACCGAGACGGTGTTAAGTAAGTTTGGGGGAGGTACCCGTAGCTAATCTTGTGTTTTGTTTTATTTTATTTTTTTTGAATCTCATGCATTCATATACTGCATAGAAAAACCAAAAATATATAGTCTTGCATTGCATTTTTTTTCTTTTTGTTTTCTCTTTCTTTTTAGGATTGAGTCTAGAAGCATTTAGGAATGCATTGCATATGCATAGGGAGCAATGATAGTAACTAAAGCTTAGCATTTCATTCAATGTGATGCCTTTGTTAATCATACCATATTGCTTGAACATCTCTTGAAAAACTTGCAAACTTCGTGCTTTGATCTCTCCACTTGAAACTTATTGTCTTGTTGATGTTTACTTGAATTGAAACCAACTCCTTAACTATTGGGCTTAATTGAACTTAATTTTTCTCGCTTATGGGCTTGTGTATGCTTAACCATGGTCACCTTAAAACATCCAAGTCATCTTTGCATTAATCTCTACCACTCTTGTTGACTTGGGTGGCCATTTTCACCTTTAAATGGTTTCCCCACCTTTGAACCCAACCATTTCATTCTGCCCTTGATGATTTTGTGAGTGAGGCCTCTTTTCTTGATAGTATTACACTTGTAAAATCTCGTAAGTATCGAGAACGACAAAGGATAGCTTCCATTAGCTAGGTTTGTTGTTCTTGGGGAATTGGCTAGTGATTAGGGATTGAGAATGGTGTTGAGAGTTATTGGTGTTTGGGGAATGAGAAGGAATGAAATAAAAGAAAGATCATGGTTTGAGAAAGTTGATTCCTAGAAAAATAAGCATAAAAATTTTTCGATTCTAGCTTGATAAGAAAAAGAAACTCCCCCTAGAAGTGAAAGAAAGAAAAGATAAATGAAAAAGAAAGGGAAAGAAGTAGCGACGAAAGAAAAGAAAAAGAATCGAAAGAGCGAAAAGAATTTTCTAAGGAGTGATTTAAAGAGAGAAATGATCAAAAGGAGTAGAGGTTTGACTTAGTAGAAGAAGAGAGAAACACTTGGGTAGAGATAATGAATTAGATACTCAAGCTTAGGGAAGGGTAGAACAATGGAAGTGAATACTTTGTATATGTTAATTGTTCCGATCTACCTTGCTTTTGCGAAGTGTTTGTACTCCATTTTTGTAGAGTTAACCACCAAATTGATCTCTTGAGCGTATTGATAAATCTTTCTCTTGTTCAACCGAGTGGTCTAAAGATCACTTGCCCATTTGTGAGACCGCACTTTGAAACGAATAATTGAATGTGAGAGTTGGTTGATATGACGGTAAACGTATATTTGACCCTGAGTGTAGAGAAAAATATTTGGAGTTGCAATAAGCCTAGAGAAGTTAGAGTGGATTAGGAAGTTATCCTTGCAATATGTTATCATTTCCTAAGGACATCATGGTGAATGCTTTGCTAGCTTCTTTTGATTTGAGCTCCCGCTTTCCAACTTCTTCTTCGACTTGTTCTTGTTTATTTGCTTGTGGACAAGCAAAAGGCAAGTTCGGGGGAGTTGATATATGCATAAATTAGACATTCATAGTCATGTATTTTTCATAGTTTCACCGCATTTTGAATCATTTAGAGGTCATTATAGTGTGTTTAGATCATTAATGCTCATGCCTTGCATTTTAGATTAGTTATCTGTATATATTGCATACGCATAGCATGTTTTGCGTTCTTTGCATTGGTTTAGGTAACGAAGAATTTGAGGCGATGGAGAAGTGAGCAAGAAGAGAGGAAAGCTGAGCAAGAAAGAGCCAAAATCAGAAGTCATATGGGGTAGCTGCGCCCGATGTGGATTCCTCCGTCGAAAATTAGATGTTCACATCGGGCAGCCATATCGACCAGCTGCGCCTGATGTGAGTCCTCCGTAGCCAAAATCAGAAGTCTACATCGGGCAGTCATATCAGGCAGCTGCGCCCGATGTGGATTCCTCCGTCGAAAATCAGATGTTAACATCGGGCAGCCATATCGACCAGCTGCGCACGATGTGAGTCCTCCGTAGCCAAAATCAGAAGTCTACATCGGGCAGTCGTATCGGGCAGCTGCGCCCGATGTGGATTCCACCGTCGAAAACCAGATGTTCACATCGGGCAGCCATATCGACCAACTGCGTCCGATGTGAGTCCTCCGTAGCGAAAATCAAAAGTCTACATCGGGCATTCATATCGGGTAGTTGCGCCCGATGCAGACCCTACGAAGCTCAAAATAACCGGGTCAAACCCGATTTGTCCCGGGTTGAACCGGCCCGACCTGTTTTCTTTATAAGCAAAAGACATAATTATTAGCATCCATCTTGTTTTTAGTTTACAAAAAACGTGTTTTAAGGGTTTGTGAGGAGATTGTAAGAGATTTTTGGTGTTTTAATGCAAGTTCTTGATTGATTGATTTTCCTTCATCTATCTATCTTCTTAACATCTTCCATGAATCTAAACACTTCCTTTATGGGATTTGTGGAGATAAACATGGGGTGTGAGTAGTTTTCTAGAATTCTAGGGTGAAGTAGATTTAGGTAATTTTAGTGTGAATCAATGATGATAGGGCCTAGATTATCAATGATCCTTCCTTGTTTAGTGTTCTTAATGCTAAATTGACCATGATCAAGTTGATCTAGATCATAGGGAATTTCTCGCCCGGAAGGTGTTCGATGAAATTCCCCAATGAACTAATCAAGGGATATTGCATTCTTAGCCTATGGAAATAGTTGTCTAAGATGTGTATTGATTAAATGATATTGTTTCTAATGCTTGAAACTTACTAAATCACAAATGAGAATTTGTTCTTGATCTAGTAATTTCCAAGTGATTAATTCCAAAGAATTGGGTTAGTCTTGTTTAATGATTGTAATCTAAGGATTAGCTTTACTTGAGTATATTGGCATCATTGTGAACCTCTAAAGTTACCAACAATCGCACACTTCACCCTTAGGATTCGTTTTTAGTATTGTCTTAAACCGTAATTTGCATTCTAGTTTGAGTTTCTATCTATCGCTTTAGTCAAATATAGTTTGTTTTCAATACCACTTAGGTTGTTAGAAAACCTCTACTTGAATTACTTAGATTAAAAAGTTTTATGTATTCTTAGTGTTTAATCTTAACCCCTTATGGATTGACATCTCAAGTGCTACAATGACATGAGTACACTTGAATAATTGAAATCGAAAATATCCCGTTATCAATTGGTGGCGCCGGACGGATGTGGGACGGCATGGTCTTCTTGTTCGTGCATGCCGGATGGCTTCGGGACAGTATGGGAGCTGGGTTGGAACGGTATTGGCTCCTGTCCCAATACCATATGGGCATGCCCGATGGGATGCTGACCGGTACTGGTCACTCCAAGCCGCACGCCGGATGGGTTGGAACGGCGTAGCCGGCCGGTTCTGGTCGATGGCTCCTCGCCAGACGGTTACACCTTCGGTAAAATCACCATATCTCCTGAAATACATATCCGAATGGCCTCAAACTACTTCCAGTCGACAGCTACCTCCTAGGGCTACAACTTTCAAGAAGGCCATTGAAGCTGAATATTATCGGAAACCCTTCGTTCTTCCACATCTTTCAGATGCTTCGGATGAACTCTTCCTTCTGTTATGCTCCATCACTCCAAACATCATCAATATGTCTCTAAACACCTAGAAAACACTCCAAATGAACGCAAGACTCACTAGGACCTAATGCAAACTAACTAAAGCCAATTTTTTGGCTTCTTTCTTTTTTCTTGTACACTTTGAGGCCCCATCCAAATACTATGAGCTATTCCCATTCCTTGTCACCAACCATTTCTCATTTTGCATCCCCCTTTTTGCCTTCTCCCAATCTTTCCTTCCTTTTCCACCAATAATCAATTTTGTTTTGATTTATTTTAATTTGCGAAAGTGGTAAATAAACCAAAAAACCAATTAAAATCTTCATAATTATAGACCCAACCACAATTTGGATCGGGTAAATCGAGATCCGGTGATATCGGGTCGGATCTACAACTATTATTTAATTATTTTTTTTGTCATTCTCTCGTCCTCTTCCTCTTCCTCTTCTCTGGCGATTTCCTTCAAATCTTTGTTGTTGCTCTTCTTGATTTGGTTTCCCCAACCCAGATCTATAAACTCCTTCATCGTCTTGTGCTCTCCACTTTCTCCATAGTCGATTTTTTCTTCTTCCACGATCTTACTCGGTGGGTTTAGCGGAAGTATGGCGGTGGCATAAGGAGGAGGAACGACGACGATTGGTTTGCTTGAATCCTCAGGTTTCTAGAAGGTTTACAAGGAGAGGGATCGCTCCCGATCTTCCAATTGTGACTTTGTTATCCTCTAGCTGCAATAACCGGAGCAGAGCGCATGCGGCGTTCACTTTAGCCGTCGGCGTTCCCATTTTCAAGGCCCTAACGAGCGACTTGATCGCACCTGAAGAAGCAATGAGCTCCTTGTTGTCATCGCAGAGGGAGAGATTGAGGACGGCCGTGACTCCGTACTCCTGGAGCTGAAGATCCGAGGAAGAGATGAGAGAAATGAGGGGCTTAATCGCGCCGGTTTTGGCGATTTTGATCCAATTCTCAGGTTTGTTCTTAGATAAGAGCATGATCTCCTTGGCAGCTTGCTTCTACTCATCGATGGGAAAGGAGGAGTCAGGATGCGCAACAAGATGGCCGATGAGATCATCATAATTGTCAGAGGCACTAATACAAGATATTTTTCGTGTTAAATTTCCCAAGTGTACTCATGTCATTGTAGCACTTGAGATGTCAATTCATAAGGGGTTAAGCTAGAGCAAATCTTGTTTTTGTGTTTTTATATTTTTATGAGAAAAGAAACAAATGCAAAAAAGAAAACAAAACACAAGACTAAAATGTTGGATCATGAACTAAGCTATCAATGAGATGGGTAACAATCAAACAATGAATCATTTGGAAGCATTAATCACTATCTTAGAACATGGAACTCACAAATATGGCTAATCCATTTCAATGGCACTAATCACTTTGTTAATTATCTAATCAAGAACAAATTTCCATTTGTGATTAAATAATCAACAAGCATTATAGAAAAAATTCCAATTGTTCACTAAACACCCTAAACATCAACTTCCGTTGGCTAGGATATGCATAGCTCACAAAAGGTTCGGGTCAAGCAATTCATTTAAACTCGGGTCATGAGTGAAATGCCTAAGATCTAGAAACGAATGAACAAACCTAATCTAGTACTAACACTGATATATCATGGTTTTTACCCCTTTTAACCCATGATATATGTCCGTTTTATAGGGTCTTTCTACTATTTTGTAGTGTTTTAGAGTCTTTTACAGGTTTTAGCACGTTTGGAGCATAATTGGAGATATTGGAGCTTTCTGAAACATTTTGGAGCATTCTGGAGCATATGGAGATGCAGAGTCATGCAGAGACATCAGACATTTGGCATTAGTTGAAGAACTTCCCACCGATGGATTGAGCTCAAATTTGGACACAAGATATATCAATGGATTAGCTTTCATTTGGAAGTGGTTTGAGGCCATTCCAACGGTGCGATCAAAAGTTACGCAAGTTTTCGTAAAGACAGTCCAGTCTGGCGAGCAGAAGAGTCGACACAGAGGATGAGTATCGACCGATACTATCTAGTGTCGATCGATACTCACTGCAGGAAAACAGGAAATGTGACTTTTTACAAGTCTTGAGAGTTTGCACTTTGGTCCAGAAGACTTTAATAATTACAAGAAGCCCCAAAACGTGTTTTAACATTATAATTAGGTTTTTCAGCCACTTTTGTTGGCTAAGCTTGATTTTAGTTTTGTTCTGGTTGAGAGAGATTTCTGAGAGAGACAATTCTGAACTCTTGTTTTACTCTCTTTTATTTATTTGATTTGATGATCTATTCAATCGTGTTGCTTGTTTCAATCACCATGTCTGAGTAGTTCTCTTGTTAGGTTCAGGGTTCTCATAAGNAATTGATTGATTAGGATTCACCATCTGAATTAAGTTCTTCGCCTTAGGTTGTTCCCATAGCTAATTCTAGGTTGACGAATCTAGAACTTAGATCTTAGGATAATTGGTTAGGCACGAGAGTGCGATTAATTACCTGACAGAACCTAGGTGAGCAAAATAACTATTCGCAAAGAGATTTGGTTAAGTTGTTTTGTGAACAGATCAAACCTGAACTAAAATCTGGTTTAGACTTTAGGATTCGCAAAGAGATTTGGAATTCTAGGATTTAGACTTAGATAGTTTTCGCAACGAGAGTTTGTTAGCTATACTTTAGTGATTTGAGTTCAAGAACCGCGCTAAATCTGAATCCTGTTAGTTAGTTTACTTACATTCATTGAATTCCTGAGAAATACCCTGAGCCTAGCTTATTCCAAATTGATTTACAACACTTATAATTTACGCATTGCTTTCGTTTACATCTTTTGGTTTAGCTTAATTCGAAACTATACAATATATTGTGTGAATTCTGGAGTCCTTGTGTTCGACCCCTAACTATACTGCAACACTGCTTTAATACTTTTTAGGATATTAATTTGAGCATATCAAACACCGCTTACTCGAATCTATCCCTAATGCATGGGATGAGACCAAAAATCTAACTAATCTAAGGTGTAATATTAGGTTTCGGTTTATCATGTCAAATCTAGCATTAAGAACCAACCTAAGTGAAAGACTCATCCAAGATCATCCTAAATCACCATTATCTAACGATCAATCAACCATTGACTAATGATGCCTAAACATTCAATGCACATTCATTCTTATGACATGGATCACACTAGTAGATTAGTTCACTCCCATGATACTAATCCATTTACAAATGATCTAGTTATCAAGAACTTCCGTTCGAAACTAAATGATCCATAATCATTAAGCATTAGTCCATACAAGTCAACAATTCACCTTAATCATCAATTTCCATTGGCTAATAATTGAATTGCATGCTTGAAAAGTTTCTAGACATTTCATCGAACATCTTCCGGGCGAGAAATGTCTTAAGTTCTAAAAATGAGTTGTCAATTCAATCCTAGCATTAAGATCCCTCCTAACATGAGAACAAATGTTTATCTAGTCCTAACCATCAACAATCAACCATCAAACCATCTAAATCAAGGAAAATCCAAAATTCAACAAAAAGTCAACTCATGAAGAACATGAAGAACACAAGAGAAAAAGATATATAAATGAAGAACAATAATCAAATAAACATAATATAAAGATAGAGTGAATAAATCTTCTCTAGATTGACATATGTATGAAGAACAATCAAAATCCCTCAAAAGAGAGAGTTTGGGTCGAGCCCCTGATAAGCTCAAAATGTAATACCCTAAAAGTACTAAAGCTGTAGCTGCAATATAGTAGGGGTCGAACCACAAAGACTCAAGAAAATCACACAATAGATCAATTAGTTTCGATTGAAGCTAAGCAATTCAGTTGAAACAGAAAGCAATAAACAATAAAAGAGTTGATTAAATTCGATGAAGAGAATATAGGCCCAGGGTGTTTCTCAGGAAATCAGAGAATGCAGATAACCAATCAGTCATGATTTAGGTTATGCACGGTTCTTGAACTCAAATCACTAAGCTATAATTAACCAACTGTCGTTGCGAGAATTATCTAAATCTAAATCCCAGAATCTCAAATCTATTTGCAAATCCTAAAGATCTAAACCATATATGTTCACAAAACAACTAAACCAAATCTCTTTGCGGATAGCTATTTTGCTCACCCTAAGTTCTGTCAGATTATCAATTGCACTGTCGTGCCTAATCGATTAACCTAAGATCTAAGTTCCAGATTCGTCAACCTAGAATTAGCTTTGAGAACAACCTAAGGTGAAGAACTAATTCAGATTATGAATCCTAACCAATCAATTACCAGCACTCAATGAAATCCTTTATGAGAAAACCCTAAACCTAAAGTGGATCTACTCAGACATGATTAATGGAACAGAAATCATAGATGAATAGAATTGCATAGAAGAAATCAATAAGAAACAAAGGGGTTTAGAATCGTCTCCCAAAAACCCTCAAACCAATCTCTCTCAAAGTCTTCAGAATAATAAAGCATATCTCTAAAAAGTGGCTGAAAAACCTAATTATAATGCTAAAACAAACACGTTTTGGGGCTTCTTGTAATTATTAAAGTCTTCTGGACCAAGGTGCAGATTCTTCAGATTTGTAAAAAGTCGTGTTTCCTTTTCCATGGACGACGGTATCGACCGATACCATAAGTGGTATCGATCAATACACGGGCAGTGGGTCACGTTCCTTCCTTCATGGTGTCAGTATCAATCGACGCCAGGTGGTGTTCGTCGACAAGGGCTTCAAATCAGCTGTCCTAGCTATACGATCTCTGCTTTGCTCCAAAAAACTCTAGAATGCTTCAATATCTCCAATTATGCTCCAAACGTGCCAAAACTTGAAAAAACTCAAAAAGACTCCAAAAATACTAGAAAGACTCTAAAAACAAGACCTATATCATGGTTAAAAACGGGTAAAAACCATGATATATCAGCCCCCAATGTTACAAGAAGAAAACTTAGGTTTTATTACAACATAAGAAGGTATTTATAGAAAAATGAAAAACAGAACGCACATCGGTATGCTGCATCGGTATACTACATACCGATGTGCGATGTTTTGGGCGACGGGAAAGGTTGCATCGGTATGCCTCACCCCGATGCACTACCCCGAGGATTCTCTTGTGGGATTCTGGGAGTCCACATCGGTATGCACCTCCCCGAGGCACCATCCCGAGGTGACTCATGTCAGAGCGACATACGGACGTGATATCTAGAGCGACATATGCACAACTTGTTTAATTTACGCACTTGCATTTAATTACATTGTTTGGTTTAGCTTAATTATAATCTATTGCGTGATATCTAGAGTTCTTGTGTTCGACCCCTACATATACTACAACAACTGCTTTAGTACTTATAGGGTATTAATTTGAGCATATCAACGACCGCCCTAACTAATCAACTCGGGCTTTATGTAGCACCCTAACCCGATTTTCATTTTTAGCCGGATTATTTTTCGTTACTTAACGGATGCACGTTTTGGTTCGATCGGACAAGTCAATTATCAAACGTAAGTGGATTAAACAGAAACTTGAATTTATTCAACGAGGTTCTAGTACAAATGATAAGTTCGCTATAAGCTATTACATCTTGTAACTAGATCGAACTACCCAACGTGACCATCCATCCGTTTCCATCATTTGTCCCGCGATCTGATTAGACATCACGACTACCATCACGGCTATAAACAGATCCTGCATCCAAAAATGGAGGCATAAACAACATAATTGCTTAGTGAGAGCGATCATCCCGTCTCACCGAGCCACAGTCAAGAAATCGTAACGAACAGAGATCAGACAGTCAGATACGCTTATCAGAACAGAAAACTAACCGAGTATGATCACTCACGCGTATCGGACAATCGCGGATCTAGATTGCCGATAGGAAGAATCGATCATCACGGTTAGCCAGCAAATATACATATACCAGACACGCGATCAGACTAACGGAAATCTAAGCATGAAATGACCCCGACTTAAAGCCCATAGTCACGCACTCACCTTAGGATTTTCGCGGATTCGATACTGACATATTCTGAACCTCTTGCGCTTCGGATCGGTCGATCTCACCTTCGGATCGGACGATCGCCCACCAGATTTCCCCCGGATAATCCCTCGGGTTCTCTCTCGGCAATGACCGGATTCTCTCTCGGCAATGATCGGATTCTCTCGGCTAGAATCGGGTTTCTCTCGACCAGAATCAGTCTCCCTCAACTAAAAACTGAATTTTCTCTCGAACGGCGTCCCAAAATAATGAAACAAAGGGCGCATATTTATAGCCAAGGAGTGGCGTGTTGTGACGCACGCCGTGACACATGCCGACGCTCCCAAAACACGCGCCGTGACGTATGCAATGACGATCACAAGACGCTCCCCGGCGGTCCCCGTGACGCACGCCGTGACGATCACGGGACGCTCCCCGACACTCCCTGTGACGCACGCCATGACGATCACAGGACGCTCCCCAACGCTCCCAAAACATGCGCCTCGGTGATTTTAGCTCGGTAAAAACTTATCCAGCTCGGCGAAAGTTAGTTTCAGCTCGACAATCACCCGAGCTGGTTAATTTCCCCCGCTAAATCCAGTTTTCCCTTAACATTCGGATTCCCTTAGCCGCTTTCCATCTTTCCCTCAGAAACCCCTTTAATTTTTCCCATTACTTCTCGGCAAGACTCATTCCTGCCTTAACCAATTTCCCTTGTTTGGCAGATTCACGGAACACGGGTGTTACAACTCTCCCCCACTTATGACTAGATTCGTCCTCGAATCTTTCTTTTTCTTCGGTTTTTCCTTTAACTTTGGTTGCTTCTCAAACCACTTAGGGAATTTTTCTTTCATCTGTTCCTCTGGTTCCCACGTTGTATCTTCTTCGCCTTCGCAATCCCAGACAACTTGGATCATTTTGATCTTCTTCCACCCAGCTTGTTTCACTCTTTTTCCCACAATCCGAACTGGTCTTCCCTCAATAGTCCAGTTTTCTTGCTAGTCCGGTGGTGGATCCGCGGTAACATTTTCTCCATGAGTTACCCGCTTCCTTAGCAAGGATACGTGGAAAACATTATTGGAAAACATTATGGAATGCTTCCAACACTAGTGGCAAATCCAACTTATAAGCCACTGGACCGATCCTTTCCAGAATCTTATACGGTCCCATGTACCTTGGTTTCAACTTCCCGGATAATGCAGCTCGATATTTACCCTTGTTGATAACCATCTTGACCTAAACTAGATCCCCCACTTGGAATTCTAATTCCTTCCGGCGCTTATCGGCATAACTCTTTTGCCGATTCTATGCTTCTTTCATTTTGAGTTTCAAGACTCTTTTGCCAGTTGTTTCTTCCACGAAATCTCGGCCATAGATGCTCCGCTCCCCCACTTGGCTCCAACAGAGCAGTGTACGACATGGCCGTCCATACAAGGCTTCATAAGGTGCCATCCCAATACTGGCTTGGTAGCTATTGTTATACTGGCTTGGTAGCTATTGTACGACAATCCTTCCATCGTCCGCCCCAATCAAGAACACAAGCTCGCAGTAAGTCCTCAAGTGTTTTGATTGTTCTTTCGGACTGTCCATCTGTTTGCGGGTGATAAGTTATACTCATATGGATCCTCGTCCCAAGACGTTTCTGAAAAGCTTTTCAAAAGACAGATGCGAACCGCGAGTCCCGATCTGAAACAATACTCGACGGCACTCCATGCAACTTAACGATCTCTTCTATATACATCTTCGCAAGTGCATCCGCCTTATCATGCTTGTTGACGGCCAGAAAGTGTGCGGACTTAGTCAGTTTATCAACTATTACCCAGATTGAATTTACCTTGCTACACACTGGTAGGCCGGTCACAAAATCCATTGTGATCATGTCCCATTTCCACTCCGGAATGGGTAAACTCTGCAACAGTCCACTCAAAACCTGATGTTCGGTCTTAACCATATGGCAAGTCTGGCATCCAACAACCCATATAGCCACATCCCGCTTCATCCCGACCCAATGATAATATCGCTTCAAGTCCTGATACATCTTGGTCGACCCTGGGTGAATCACAAACTTAGAATGGTGAGATTCCTTAAGGATTTCTTCCCTCAGTTCCTTGTCATTCGAAACACACACTCGGCCATTAACTAAAATTGTCCGGTTGTTCGAAGTTTGATATCCCGCCTTATCATTCTTTGCCAACTCGATGAGAATTTCATCTTTTTCTTGAGCCAACCGCACCCGACTTAGCAAATCTGCTTGATCTGCCGCACCTAAACCCAACGGTTCCACCTCGTCAGTCAAGGCTGCCAGATGTAGAGTCCCAACCATGCTGATGAAGGACTTTTGCAAGTCTTTGAGATCAATTACTCAAAATACTATCGTTTAGTATGAGAGGTTCAATCCAAATAGGCAAGATTTCAAAGCAACGAGAATGCAAGGCACTTCTTAAGTTAAGCTAAACAAGGAAAGGTTGTGATTTAACTAGTAAACTAAGCAACTTAAAACAAGGACAGTAAATAGAAAATTAAACAAGTTGTAATGCAAGAAATATAAACGAATTCAAGGATGGGGTAATCGATTCTAGATGATCCAAGACTAATTCATGATGCTCAACACTCAAACAAAGCTATCCCTAGGCAATGATCATTAAGCGTGACTAATCCTCTCTCAAGGCATTAATCACCATGCTAATTACTAATCCAAGATCAAACTTTCATTTGTGAAATACTAACTAGCAAGCATTAAGTGCAAACAATCAAGATCAACCAAATAAACACCCTAGACAACTACTCTCATAGGCTAGGAATGAATATCTCTTAATAAGTTCATCAAGGCATTTCATCAAACACCTTGTGGGTGTGAAAAGCCCCTTGATCTAGATTGACTCACTCAAGCCCAATCTAGCATTATGATCACTAATCAAGAAGAGAAACAAGGTAATCTAACCCTAAGCATCATAAATCAATCTTGGAATCACTCTAAATCTATCACATCCTCAAACTCTAAGAACTACTCACTAATCACCATGGTTTCAACAAATCCCATAAAAGAAGAGTTAAAACCCACGATCAAATGATTGGATGGTTAGAAAATAGAAGATAGATAGATAGAATCAATGAAATCAATACTCAAATGGCATAAATCAAAAGGATCAATCTCTTACAAATTACTCTAAAACACACTTAGAGAAGTTTTTGCTTAAGAACAGACTTAGTCCTAGAAAATTAGGTTTAGACAATATATAGTAAATCTGGGCGAACCGGGTCAACCCGGAACAAACTAGGTAGTGACCCGGTCGGGTCTAGGTAAAATGGTTCTGGGGATTTAGCACCGATCGACCCTGGATCGGTGCTGGTGATCGGTGCTAAATCTCTTCTTCCACACGGCCGTCCAGATGCGAGCTAGGTCGTGTGCAGTGATATGCTCAAATTAATACCATATAAGTACTAAAGCAGTCGTTGTAGTATATGTAGGGGTCGAACACAAGAACTCAAGAAAGTCACACAATATATTATATAGACTCGAATTAAGCTAAACCAAACAATGTAATTAAATGCGAGTGCGTAAATTAAACAAGTTGTAATTCAATTGGAAAGAGGATAGGCTCAGGGTATTTCTCAAGAATTCAATGAATGTAGATAAACTAACTAACATGATTCAGATTTAGCGCGGTTCTTGAACTCAAATCACTAAAGTATAGCTAACCAACTATCGTTGCGAAAACTATCTAAGTCTAAATGCTAAAATTCCAAATCTCTTTGCGAATCCTAAAGTCTAAACCAGCTTTTAGTTCAAGTTTGATTTGTTCACAAAACAACTAAATCAAATCTCTTCGAGAATAGTTATTTTTCTCACCCTAAGTTCTATCATGTAATTAATCGCACTCTCGTGCCTAATCAATTATCCTAGGATCTAAGTTCCAGATTCGTCAACCTAGAATTAGCTATGAAAACAACCTATGGTGAAGAACTAATTCAGATGGTGAATCCTAATTAACTAATTAAACTAACATTCAGAGAAAATCCTTATGAGAACCATGAACCTAACAAGGGATCTACTCAGACATGGAGATTGAAACAAGCAACATGATTGAATAGATCATCAAATCAAATAAATAGAAGAGAGTAAAACAAGGGTTCAAAATCTTCTCTCAGGCGAACAGAGTTTCAGACTTGTCTCCCTTTAAAGCTCTCTCACGAAAACCAGAATAAAGCTTAATTAGAATGTCATAGCCAAAGTGGCTTAAAAACCTAACTTAAACTCCTAAAACACGTTTTGGGCTAAATTGTAAATAATAAAGTCTTCTGGGCAATTTTGCAATTCTTCAACTCTTCATAAAAGGCGCGACTCGTGTTTCTCTGCAGTGAGTATCGACTGATACTAGTCAGTATCGATCGATACTAAGGCTTCAAATCGACTTCTCAGCTACATGATCTCTGTTTTGCTCCAAAATGCTCCAGAAAGCTCAAATATCTCCAATTATGCTCCAAACGTGCTAAAACCTGTAAAAGACTCTAAAACACTACAAAATAGTATAAAGACTCTATAAAACGGACTTATATCATGGCCTAAAAGGGGTAAAAACCATGATATATCAACTCCCCCAGACTTAGCATTTGCTTGCCCTCAAGCAAATAGAAGACTAAACCAGAGAAAGAGGTTTGAAAACACGGAGACTCACCTGTTCTTGAAACACTGCAATGACCCTTTTCCCAAGCACCCAAATGTCACCTAACCAGTTCCAAGACTAACCACCATGTACTCTCCTTAGGCATTCGCAGCTTCCCAGACTACACACATTATTTCGCAGCTTCATTCTATTAAACCCATCATCGCCAGTTTTATCGCTGTGATTAATACCAAGAACCTTCTAGATTCTTTCCCATACAATATCATGACAAGGAACCACCCAATTTCACACTTTTGTATCACTTTTCCTCTCCCCCAGACTTATTTCTTATCGTATTCTCTTTTTTTTTTTTTTTTTTTTTTAGATTCGCACATACACATCAAGGTATGAGACGCGAGTATTATTGGTGTTTGCCACCGAATCCCCGGTTCTTCCCTCTTAATGTATCAAAGGGTGTTGGCAAATAATGGCATCATAGGAAAATCCTAGCCTCGCTTCCAACCTTTGTGTGATCATTCCTCACCAAGTAGAATAATGGGATCGCTGGAAACATTTCTAACCCTCTACTTAGGAGAAAATCATCTCATTTTTTCATGCACTTATTTATTAACTTATAATAGGGGAGAGAGATACTGTCACTTTTAAACACATGGGTTTCTTTGTCAGATATGAATGAGGAATCAAGCTCTGTGAATATTAACCACATCGATAAAGTGCAGAAATTTGGCTCAGGCTTTAAAAGAACTCTGCTGGAAACATGTGTGTCTTCTAGTTAACTGGTCGTCCTTTGGATTTTTCATTAATCGACCTATAACTGATTCTGTAACAGTGGACACTTATAAGCAAAGTCAGAATCAAGAACACGATCATAGTCTCCAACAAATTTTGACTCAATAAAACGACAAATGACTCAAAAACAACTGA
The DNA here is from genome assembly GCA_002933915.1 of Eutrema heterophyllum. Lineage (NCBI taxonomy): Eukaryota > Viridiplantae > Streptophyta > Magnoliopsida > Brassicales > Brassicaceae > Eutrema > Eutrema heterophyllum. The sequence goes on along the minus strand of PKMM01039377.1, from coordinate 193,906 downwards.
CTCTAAGAAAAACAAACACAATGTCAGCGGCTACCTCCCCCAGACTTAAACAACACTGTCCCTAGTGTTATTTAGCCCAGAGTTGGTAAAAGAAAAACAGAAGAGCTGAGTGGATTGGTGAAAATCGAAGGAGACGTACCTGGGTGACGGGTATCGACCGATACCGTGCTGGTATCGATCGATACAAGGGATATTGGTCGATGCAATTTTGACATCGACCGATCTGTAGCTCACGGTCCCTTAAGAAATACCCAGCTCCTTTGTCGTGTGGATGGTGTCGATCGATACCGGGTGGGTGTCGATCGATACTGCTCTTCTGAATCTGCTGCACGTGAAACACAAGACACAAAACCAAAAACAAAAATAATAGAAAAACGTATGTACAGACTTACCAGTGGGTTGCCTCCCACCAAGCGCTTGTTTTTAGTCATTAGCTTGACTTTGGCTCAGGTGATCAGTCAGGAGCGAGGTTGAGAACTCACTCCCATGCAAGTTCTACAACTAGACACTTGCAGACTCATAGTTCTACTCAACATGCTCTTTATAACCTCTTTCCCTTTCTCTTTCAGCTCCGGAGTAAGAATGACTATAGCCTTGGAGAATGGTTTTGAGGTTCCTTTGCACTTCACCTTGTACTCAATCGAGTCCCCATCATACTTCTAAGGGATTAAAGTCATTGAGGGAGCACCTTTTACTTCTTTGACGTCTTTCTTGGTGATGACAGAAGGACTATCTAGAATGTCCATGACAGTTGGCACGTTAGAAGGTTCTTCCAAAAGATCAGCTACCAACGTCTCTCCTGTGACAACAGCGATGCAAGAGACATGCGTGGTAGCTTCTCTAGTAGGAATGGCTTTGTAGTACACCCCCTTGTCAATGTATGAGAACGAGATTCTCTTGCTGGGTGTGTCCATAATGGCACCAACCGTAGCCATAAATGGTCTTCCAAGAATCAACTGCGTACTAGATTTTGCACTCATCTCCACAACCTGAAAATCAGTAGGAACCAAACAATATCCTACTTCAACCATCAAATCAGGGATTGTACCGTATGGAAGTGAGGTGGAACAGTTCGCGAATGTGAGAGATGTCTTGGGAGATCGAATATCAGCTTCCAATATCTTTGCAATTGCCCTTGACATGACATTGACGCTAGCCCCGAGTCAACGATAGACTCTTTGAATTTAACTCCAGAGATAGAGCATGGAACTGAGAATATTCCTGGGTCTTCCCTCTTAATCAGCTGTTTCATCGGAGGTGGTGTACTTCTTGCTTTGATAAAGAGTGCCTTGATCTCTTCCTAAGTTTCTCTGCAATTTTGGAAGTAACACTCCAAATGACGGTTTTCAAAAACTTCTTCAAAAGATATAGTGTGGGCAATCCTCCTGACCATCTTCTCAAAAGCGAGCAACTTCTCCGCAGTAATAGGGTCCATGAGATGTCTAGGTGGTCGAGGATATGGCACCTTAGGTTTGTAGATCCTCTCTGGCATCACATTAGGTGTCTTCTTGACTGCAGGGTCAGTGTCGATCGATACAGGGTGGGTATCGATCGATATAGGGTGGGTATCGATCGACACACGAGGGATTGAGATGTCCCGTGAAAGTATATGCACTGGTGTCGATCGACACTGGATGGTGTCGGTCGATGCTTGTTGTTTCGAAACGTCTTTGGCAGATCCTTGGACGGGTATCGACCGATGCTGGGTGGTATCGACCGATACTGGGGCGATTTCGGGAGCCTCATCGTCGTCATCTTCAGCAAGATCGACGAGATTCTTTGTAGTTAGGCCAATTTTCACTCCTGGATCGACCTCTTCATCACTTCTTAAGGTGATCGCATTGACGTGTGCATTCTGTGCATGAACCATCTTTCCCTTGACAGCTGCTGCAGTCTGAGCGACCTGAGTTTCCAGCCTCTTCTGATGAATGCTAAGAGCTTCAATTTTTCCATTTAGGTCTGTGTACATAGCATCCATCTTCCCATTAAAATCTACCGCCATCTTCTGTTGTCCCTCAAGAATCTGTTCAAGCATGGATTCAACCTTGTTCTCTGGAGACTTGGGAGGAATATGCTGGTAATTGTTGGTGAAGTTTCGGTTGTTGTTTTGCTGGTATTGATATCTCTGACTTTGAAAACCAGCACCATATATGTAGTTAACATCTTCCACTTCATCCTTATCAGCAAAATAAACAGCCTTCTTCGTCTTTCCCATCAAAAGATTGTGCACTGAATCTAGCTTAGCTTGAACCTCAGCAATCTGCGATCCATCCAAATTCCCTGCCTGCTTCTTCCGCTCAAAGTCTGCATTCTTATTGCTATTGCTAGACGCAAAGTTCTCAATCAGCACATAAGCATCGTCAGGATACCTGGTGTTGAAATTCTCATTACTCGCAGCATCCAAAGCCATCTGATACCTCCAGTCAATCCCTCTGAAGAAGATACCCAGCAACTGAACCTTAGTGAACCCGTGATGTGGACAATCCCTCTGATACGACCTAAATCGTATCCAACCAGCCTTAAACGCCTCAATCGCACCTTGAGAAAATTGTGAGATCTTGTTCCTAAGCTCCTCGGATCTCGCATCATCATAGAAATTATTGAGGAAGGCATTCTTAGTCTCCTCCCAAGTAGTCAGTGATCCATGAGGTAACTGCTTAAGCCAATAAGCTGCTTCTCCACCAAGAGAGTATGGAAAGAGCTTACAGAAGAGGTAATCATTGGACACTCCATTGTACTTGATGCTAGTGACCAAGTCCTCAAACCTCTCAATATGATCCATGGGGTGCTCATGAGGAAGACCATGAAAAGGATGCTGACCCACAAGAGTGAAGTATGTAGGTTTCAGCTCAAAGTCATTCCTCTGAAAAGCAGGAGGACGAATCGCTGATAGATTGGCATAGAACTGATCAGCCTGTTATACTCTCCCATTGTCCTACCACGATCAACCACATTATTCCCAACATTCACAACAGCTGGAGGGACAATGATGTTTCCATCTCCATCAAGTCGTTGTCCCCTCTCATTGCACAATTTACCCTCGTGGTCTCTCAAAGCTCCAGCATTGTCACGAATCAAAACCACTGGATTGTTCATCTCTGCTGGCGTCTTTGCTTTCCTGTTTGTGCGTTCCAAAAGTGCTAGTTGCTCGTTTGACAGATTAACTAGCAGAGTGTTCTTGTTCCTTCTGGTTTCACGAAGAGGCATGCACCTGAAACACGAAAGTCAAGAACGTAAGTAACCGAAAAACGCAACGGGTATCGACCGATACCACTAGGGTGTCGATCGATACTCTACGATTTAGACGAAATTCTTAGCTAAAATCTAATGGCGAAATTGAGTCCCCGGCAACGGCGCCAAATTTGATATGCTCAAATTAATACCCTATAAGTACTAAAGCAGTCGTTGTAGTATAGTGGTAAGTATTCCCGCCTGTCACGCGGGTGACCCGGGTTCGATCCCCGGCAACGGCGCCAAATTTGATATGCTCAAATTAATACCCTATAAGTACTAAAGCAGTCATTGTAGTATATGTAGGGGTCGAACACAAGAACTCAAGAAAGTCACACAATAGATTATATAGACTCGAATTAAGCTAAACCAAACAATGTAATTAAATGCGAGTGCGTAAATTAAACAAGTTGTAATTCAATTGGAAAGAGGATAGGCTCAGGGTATTTCTCAGAAATTCAATGAATGTAGATAAACTAACTAACATGATTTAGATTTAGCGCGGTTCTTGAACTCAAATCACTAAAGTATAGCTAACCAACTCTCGTTGCGAAAACTATCTAAGTCTAAATCCTAGAATTCCAAATCTCTTTGCGAATCCTAAAGTCTAAACCAGTTTTTAGTTCAAGTTTGATTTGTTCACAAAACAACTAAACCAAATCTCTTTGCGAATAGTTATTTTGCTCACCCTAAGTTCTATCATGTAATTAATCGCACTCTCGTGCCTAATCAATTATCCTAGGATCTAAGTTCCAGATTCGTCAACCTAGAATTAGCTATGAGAACAACATATGGTGAAGAACTAATTCAGATGGTGAATCCTAATTAACTAATTAACCTAACATTTAGAGAAAATCCTTATGAGAACCCTGAACCTAACAAGGGATCTACTCAGACATGGAGATTGAAACAAGCAACATGATTGAATAGATCATCAAATCAAATAAATAGAAGAGAGTAAAACAAGGGTTCGAAATCTTCTCTCAGGCGACAGAGTTTCAGACTTGTCTCCCTCCAAAGCTCTCTCACAAAAACCAGAATAAAGCTTAATTAGAATGTCGTAGCCAAAGTGGCTTAAAAACCTAACTTAAACTCCTAAAACACGTTTTGAGCTAAATTGTAAATAATAAAGTCTTCTGGGCAATTTTGCAATTCTTCAACTCTTCATAAAGTCGCGACTCTTGTTTCTCTGCAGTGAGTATCGACCGATACTAGTCAGTATCGATCAATACTGAGGCTTCAAATCGACTTCTCAGCTACATGATCTCTGTTTTGCTCCAAAATGCTCCAGAAAGCTCCAATATCTCCAATTATGCTCTGAACGTGCTAAAACCTGTAAAAGACTCTAAAACACTACAAAATAGTAGAAAGACTATAAAACGGACTTATATCATGGCCTAAAAGGGGTCAAAACCATGATATATCATGCAGGATGCGGGTTTTGGCTGGTCACGAACGTCCGGATGTAGATGATCGGGAAAGGCTGGGTTAGCACCGACTTAGCACACCGATCAAGAACCGATCGGTGTGCTTCTTCTCCTTGCTTCAACTTCCTCCTATCTCAACACCGATCCAGAGCACCGATCTAGAATGGGTCGGTATGCTCGTCCGGCACTTCATCTCCTTGGCTCAGCTTCGTCATGTGGTCACACCGACCCACAGTACCGACCCAGGATGGGTCGGTGTGCCTTCTGGAAACTCCTTGGTTCTTCTAGCCTTCTTCTTCTTGCTCCCAAGGTTAGATGTGCTCGGTCCCAAGGCTTCCAATCTCCATCAAAATGCCTCCAAGCCCCTAGAAATCATTCCAAAACATGCAAGACTCACTAGGACCTAAATGTAAGACTCTAAACTCTAATGAACACTAAAATGCTAAAGAAAGATATCAACTAGCATGTGAATGATCTAAAATGTTAACTAATATGCATGCTAAAGACATAAAAATTATGCAAATATCAACTCCCCCAAACTTACTTCCTTGCTTGTCCTCAAGCAACAAATAGGGGATAAGAAGGGAGAGAAGTTGAATGAGAGCTCAAATCCACAACATCATCGAAAAAGTTCAAATTCAATTGCCAAGTTACTAGCTCTAAGATGCAATCAAACAAGTCTACTCAAAAGGAGCTAGCCATATCCTTCCCTACACGAATCAAACTCATGCCTCAACCTACACAAGCAATCATATCATCCAATCCTTTGACATTCATTAAATCGTTCAACTGAATCATGTTTATGCAAGACAAGTGAATTCATTTGGCTGGGGTAAAGGTCTTGAGATTAAAATGATCTCAAATGTATGGGCTTATTTCGATGTAAGGGATCTCTCAATGAATGGGTAAGCTTTTGCAAAATGCTAAGAGTAAAGAGCAATCTATGCATACAAGGATAAATTTACATCTACCCAATGCCTATAAGAAATGTCTCAACCCTTAGCAATTCTACCCATGAAACCCCCAACCTAGGCTACCCTTATCCCACAAGGCTTTTTACCTTCTTCTTCCACACGTTTTCATCATCTTCCTTCACTTGGGAGATTTTCTTCTTCTTGCTTGACTCATGGTATGGTGCTTTCACTTTACTTCTTTTAGCTCTTCTTATCGATTTCTTTTGCTTTGTCTCCATCCTCATCACTTTGATGCTTTAGCCGTCTTTTCGACTTCTTTTCTTTTTCTTTGAACACTTGGAGACTAACCTTGATGATGAGAGCTTAATTCAAACTTTACCACCAACCATATATTATTTGACAATTCCCTCTTCTTCACCTTTTTCTTCTTTTGGCCTCAATTCTCATTTCCACAATGATTCCATCGGTCAAACCATTTTGTTCATTCCAAACCCCAAAACTTCCCTTCCTAGCTAGCCTAGCCTAGTCTAGCCCATGATGTCGAGCTAGATCTACATGCAAACTTATCCTTGTCGCTCTAAACCCAACACTTTTTGCCAAGCTTACTCGAAAGTTAGGCCTCGCATACGCTCACTAAAGATTTGGTTTGAAAGGAGGGTAGGTTAAAGGTGTGGTAAACCATTCCAATGACGGGAATCAGCTATTTGGGCTAACAAGAGAGTGGTAAAGTGAATAAGATAGCCCAAATATGTATGTGGTACCCATGAATTCACTATGCAATGCACAAACATGATAATTAAGTGTCAAAGTTAAGGTTCTCACTTAGGTAGGATGGGAATCAAATCGAAACTTGCTTTAGCTAAGACATGAGTAATGAAACATGAGATCAAAATATGGTTCATCCTTGATTTCAAACTCAATCAAAAGCATCAAACAACTAACAACAAGGGCAATGAACCAAGCTCTTAAAATGACATTACACATGGAAATCACATCATTGCTCTCAATGCGAATGCAAATGCGACCTATATGCAACTATATGCGTTTTTTTGTGTTTAAGATTTTCAAAAAATTTCGATTTTTTGGTTCTTCTATGCCTTAAATGGATGCATGAATGCATGAGACTCAAAATGCGAAATCGAAAATAAGATAAAAATAAACATGATTAGATACCGGTCCTTCCCCCAAACTTAAATCACATCGTCCCGGTGTGGAATAAATTCAAAGGAAGAACCCAAACAAAAAGGTAAAAACAACTATACAATGCAAGACTCAAGAAAAGACAATTATTTACAAAGGTTTTGGAGTGGTACCTAGTAGTCTTGAGATGGGGAGGAAGACCCCATTGAGTATGAAGGGTTGCTAGAGCATGGCGAGGAGAACGCATCGCCTTCCGTTTTTCCGCCTTATCTTCACGAACCGAGGAGCGTCTTGTCCACTCGTGAACCGCCATGTCTCCACCACGCGAGCTTTCGCCCATATCACGACGTCCCATGTCTCTCGACTCGCCTCGCATGTCACTTGCCGCTTCACAAGAACCCATGGCCTTAAGCTCCTTGACCGTCTTCTTCAAGCTCTTGATTGTCCGCACCATCTTTCTCATTGTTCAGTCTTGCCACTTGCACCACCATTGGAGAAGCCTCGTTTGGTGGTGAGCGTGCCTAGTAGCGGGATCTCCCATTGCTCCATCGAACGGCTCGAAATGGTATCTCCCACTCCCGTAAGTAGGCATAGGAAGCGGTGGGCTATCGGCTTCGTCTTTGGAACTATGGGATTCGTCGGTCATGCTAGTCCTCTCGGTCCTACTCTTCCCGCGCCTTTCCTTGTAAACTAAACCGATGGGTGGGTAGAGGGTTGGGTCATAGAGATTTTCCTTGGTGGGATAGAAAGAAATGTTGTGGCGTTTTGGAGACAAGTGAGAACCGCATCGGGTAGCAAAACTTGAGCTATTTCTTTCTTTCCGAGTGTGACGTTGTATGGGAGCATGCTTCCTATCCTTCCTTTGAGGAACCTCGTCCGTATGAGGTATGTTTCATCCATCAAATCCCATTCCGTCCATGCATTTGACAACTTAACCCCTTTGGCCTTTAGAATGGGAGTCACAAGCCCATGATTTGTAGCAAAAGAAGCGCCGCACCAAGAGAGTTGCAAGGTTCGGGGTCCTCTCATTTCCTTGGAACACTACCCCGTTGGGGAAGACCGGTAGAAGAGGCTACAAACCAGGAGCCATCAATTCTAGTTCGTCGAGTGTGACCGTCCCGGTTTCTATCTTCGCAAAGAACATGTGGGCAAGAACCTTGTGGACATATCGAATCGCCGGGTTGCGGATGGGAGTGGTCTTGTTGGTACCCAGACGGTAGTCTCCATAGGCAATGGTCTCCCATAACCGTTTAAGCTCATTCTTCGGGTAATGGAAGTACGGGCTTCCACTTGTTCCTTCTTCCCGGAAACCAAACACTTTGGCAAATCTCGTGGAAGGTCATCCTATAGTCATCGCCGTTTACCACGAAGTCGATTACCCCAAACCCGGTTTGTGCATTTGCTTTCCTATGATGCTCGTCGTAGAAAGATACCCGTAGGGAAGAAAGGAATTGGCAAGTAAGCTCTTGGTGGGCCACTTCCTTCATGTGCAAAAACCGTCCAAGACCCATGTTGTCAAAGATTGTTGCCACGTCTTCAAGGATCCCCATCTTCTCTAGCACAACAACATCCACGAATTGCCCAGGCTCAAAATTGATATCTATGAGCTTGTCGAAGCATGGTTCCACGGTTGGAGGAACCAGAGTGGCAACCGCTTTGCCTTTGTCCTTAGTCGTGCTCTTCTTCTTCCCCGTCCCCGTGGTGCCTTTGTCCTTTGCGACTTGCTTGCCCTTAGCCTTAGCACTAGAACTCGATGCCTCAACTATCTCATTACTCACCGCTTGAGCTTCATCGTTCTTTGTGGCGGCTCTCATTCGTCCCATTGTTCCTACAAATTCTCAAAGGAACCATGAGTTTCATTGAAGCACAATCTCAAAATCGATGAAGTTCAAGGATGAGCAATTGAGAAGAAATGAATTTCATGAGATATAAGTAGTTTAATTCAACGGGAATTATCCATCTAACTTAAATCATCAATCAAATTCCTACCATCCCAAGAACATGTCCATCGAGAGCTAACTAGAGTGAAGAACACGAATCCTAAAATTCTCATCAAAGGCACAATCCGGTTCAAGAAACAAGCAATTTAATCATCCTATAGCAAACCCCAAGGCCAAAATAAAGCTAAATGCATCACCCAAACAATTCCATGGAAATCCTACTCAAGAACAAATTAATGAAATTTCAAAGAAATCATGAGTCAAATACTTTGGGGGTGAGTGCCCAAGCTAGAAAGATGATGGTGAATCCAAAAAGATAATGAAAAATCGAGCTTGCAGCAAGTTGAATCACAAAATTTGAGTAAGCAGAGAAAAATCTATGGAGAAAATAAAAAGATGGAAAAGAAAGAGTGGTGTACGGCCGCGGGATTTAATCAGGGGAATGAGGCACGCGCGGGTCGGGTCGAAGCGGATTAAATCAGGTTAATGGCGTTGACTTCCGTTGACCTTGCTTGCACCGACCGGTCTTGACTCGGTGCTGGCGATCGGTGCAAATACTTTTTCCTTGCACCGATAGACTCTGGCTCGGCGTAGACGATCGGTGCAAACCCCCTGGTCCAACACCGATCCGCCACACCGATCTGGAACGGGTCGGTGTGATCTTCTTTTTCAGGTGCCCGAGCGATGAAGCTCCCTGCCTCAGTGATATATCATGGTTTTTACCCCTTTTAAGCCATGATATAGGTCCGTTTTATAGAGTCTTTCTACTATTTTGTAGTGTTTTAGAGTCTTTTACAGGTTTTAGCACGTTTGGAGCATTATTGGAGATATTGGAGCTTTCTGGAGTATTTTGGAGCATTTTGGAGCAAAACAGAAGTTCGTGCAGCTGAGTACCGGATTTGAGGCCTCAGTATCGATCGATACTAACTAGTGTCGGTCGATACTCACTGAAGTACGAGTCGCGACTTTAAATGAAGATTTGAAGAACTTTCCACCGATGGATTGAGCTCAAATTTGGACACAAGATAGATCTTTGGATTAGTTTTTAATTGGAAGTGGTTTGAGGTCATTCCAACGGTGCGATCAAAAGTTATGCCAGTTTTCGTGAAGACAGTCCAATCTGGCTAGCAGTGACTAGTGTCGGTCGATACTACTTTAGTGTCGGTCGATACTAACTACATGAAAACAGGAAACTCGTGGACCTTTCCCTCCGGGGGGTAGGAAAATCATGCTCGGGATAGCGGACTCAAAGCTATGGAACTTGGGGATGGGTCTTTTGTCGAAATAGAGTGGAGTGGCCTTTTTACAAGTCTTGAGAGTTTTTACCTTGGTCCAGAAGTCCTTAATAATTACAAGAAGCCCCAAAACGTGTTTTACCATTATAATTAGGTTTTTCAGCCACTTTTGTTGGCTAAGCTTGATTTTACTTCTGTTCTACTTTGGTTTTGGAGAGATCAACTCTGAACTCCTATTTTCTTATTTGATTTCTTTGATGATCTATTCAATCATGTTGTTGATTTCAATCTCCATGTCTGAGTAGATCCTTTGTTAGGTTCAGGGTTCTCATAAGGGTTTTCTCTGAATGTTAGGTTAATTGATTGATTATGATTCACCATCTGAATTAAGTTCTTCTCCTTAGGTTGTTCCCATAGCTAATTCTAGGTTGACGAATCTAGAACTTAGACCTTAGGATAATTGGTGAGGCACGAGAGTGCGATTAATTACCTGACAGAACCTAGGTGAGCAAAATAACTATTCGCAAAGAGATTTGGTTTAGTTGTTTTGTGAACAGATCAAACCTGAACTAAAAGCTGGTTTAGACTTTAGGATTCGCAAAGAGATTTGGAATTCTAGGATTTAGACTTAGATAGTTTTCGCAACGAGAGTTGCTTAGCTATACTTTAGTGATTTGAGTTCAAGAACTGCGCTAAATCTGAATCCTGTTAGTTAGTCTATCTACATTCATTGAATTCCTGAGAAATACTCTGAGCCTATCCTTTTCCTCATTGATTTACAACTCGTTTAATTTGGCGCCGACCCAGAACGCCGATCCATGATGGGTCGGTGCAGACGCCCATTTTTCTGTTTTTCCACTTCCTATCTCTTTTCTCCTTGATCCAAGACCTCTTAACCTATCAAGACCTGAAGAACATCTACCAAAAAGCATCAAAATGATCTAGAAAAGAAATAAAAACAAAAAATGAAGAGTATATACAAGGATAAGCTTGGGGTGTCTCCCAAGAGCACTTTGTTTAACGTCAGTAAGTTCGACGTTGGTTACCGTCTTCAAGCGAGAGGAACATCATCGAGAGGAATTGATACTCCCTCCTCAATAATTTCATTGGTATGGTATGGTTTGAGTCTTTGGCTGTTTGCAACAAATTCTTCTCCATTCTTGTTCACAAGAACAACGGCTCCATAAGACCTCACTTCTTTGATCACAAAGGGACCGGACCATCTAGACCGTAGCTTCCTGGGAAATAGCTTCAACCGGGAGTTATACAACAACACTTGGTTTCCGGCCTTAAAGTCCTTACGCAAAATCTTCTTGTCGTGAAAGGCCTTGGTCCTTTCTTTGTAGATATTTGAGCTTTCATAGGCTTCAAGCCTAATCTCGTCAAGCTCTTGGAGTTGGATCAAACGCCTCTCTTGTGCAGTCTTGAGATCAAAATTTAGGAGCTTCACGACCCAAATTAAGATAAGGTGGTGGTGGGACAAATAGAGTCTCTCTCTTCTTTGGCTTCTCCTTAGTAACAACCTTGGTCTTGATCTCTTCAACCCGTTTACCCTTGTCTTCGCCTTCCAAAACCGTGTCTTCAACTACCACTTCATCTTGAGTCTCAAGTTCCCCCCCCCCCCCCCCACTTTGGTTCTCAATGTCCTCGTTGAGAGTAGAAGGGGCTTCTCTAGTGGGTAAGACCGTGCCACTCCGTAGTGTGATGGCATTCACATACTCTTTGGGGTCGGTCTTGGGCTTTCCCGGTAGTTGGCCTTGTGGTCGTGAAGAGGAAGCGGTTCCTTTGCCCTCGAGTTGCTTAACCCTGGAGCTCAATGTCTCAAGCTTGGACTTTAGATCGTTGTAAGAACAATCTACCCTTGTGTTGATCTCAGCTTGTCCTTTGAGGAGTTGTTGAAACATGGTGTTCAAGTGCAAACAATCAAGATCAACCAAATAAACACCCTAGACAACTATTCTCATAGGCTATGAATGAATATCTCTTGATAAGTTCATCAAAACATTTCATCAAACACCTTGTGGGTGTGAAATGCCCATTGATCTACATTGACTCTCTCAAACCCAATCTAGAATTACGATCACTAATCAAGAAAAGAAACAAGATAATCTAACCCTAAGCATCATAAATCAATCTTGGAATCACCCTAAATCTATCCCATCCTCAAACTCTAAGAACTACTCACTAATCACCATGGTTTCAACAAATCCCACAAAAGAAGAGTTAAAACCCATGATCAAATGATTGGATGGTTAGAAAATAGAAGATAGATAGATAGAATCAAGGAAATCAATACTCAAATTGCATAAATCAAAAGGATCAAACTCTTGGAAATTACTCTAAAACACACTTAGAGAGATTTTTGCTTAAGAAAAGACTTGGTCCTAGAAAATTAGGTTTAGACAATATATAGTAAATCTGGGCGAACCGGGTCAACCCGGAACAAACCAGGTATTGACCCGGTCGGGTCTAGGTAAAATGGTTATGGGGATTTAGCACCGATCGACCCTGGATCGGTGTTGGTGATCGGTGATAAATCTCTTCTTCCACACGGTCGTCCAGATGCGAGCTGGGTCGTGTGCAGGATGCGGGTTTTGGCTGGTCACAAACGTCCGGATGAAGATGATCGGGAAAGGCTGGGTTAGCACCGACATAGCACACCGATCCAGAACCGATCGGTGTGCTTCTTCTCCTTGCTTCAACTTCCTCATGTCTTAACACCGATCCAGAGCACCGATCTAGAATGGGTCGGTATGCTCGTCCCGCACTTCATCTCATTGGCTCAGCTTCGTCCTGTGGTGATACCAACCCACAGCATCGACCCAGGATGGGTCGGTGTGCCTTCTGGAAACTCCTTGGTTCTTCTAGCCTTCTTCTTCTTGCTCCCAATGTTAGATGTGCTCGGTCCCATCCATCTACGCTGCCTCATATTCAACTCCAGCTGGGTGAATATATACTTCAGGCTTTTGTGATCCGTGAAGACTTGCACTTTCCCACCATAAAGATAAGATCGCCAAATCTTCAACGCAAACACTACCGCAGCCATCTCCAGGTCGTGGGTGTTGGTGGTGGATTTAGCACCCACCCTAGCCCAATACAAATCAAGGTCGGCCCATCAAAAACGAAAGCCCGTGAAGAGTGAAACCTTGACATCACCACCCTGTCAGCAATGATGTCACTTCTCACTTACTTCCCACTTGTTCTCCCACTATAATCACCGACGTCATCACGTGGTCCAAAATCATTAAGCTTTCCCACTATAAAAAGAGAAGCATATCCATCATAAAAGGGGGACCTTCTCAGAAGAGAGACGAATTCTATAAAGAGAATCCGAGATCACAGACATCAAACAACAACACCAACATTAAAGCACCGAACATGATTCTCGTAACCACGAGGAGAGCTCATGATAAACTCACTGAGAAAACGAGCTCACGACTAGCAACGAACTCATGACGAGCAAAGAGAACTTGACGAGCTCAACTAGAAACCGAGCTCACGACGAGATCAACGAAGATAATGAGCTACGAGCTCACGACGAGAACAAGCATGATGAAACCGGACGTGACCGAAATGACGAACACGAACACTCGCCGTAGAGAGACCGAACACGAGCTCACCTTGACGAACATGAGGAGAGTACAAGCATGATGATCAATGAGATAAAACGACCACGCGCAGAACTAGCCAAACACGAGCTCACCTTGACGACGTGTTCACCTTAACGACGAGCTCACGATCACGACAAAGAGATCACGAGCTCATTCATAGGCAAGCAACAAAACACACCGAACATGAGAGATCACGTTCTCACACGTACGACCATTAAACGTGATGAGGAAACTTGACGACCAAGAAACCTCACGATCACACAAAACAAAACGACGAGCATGAAGACGTTCATAACTAAAGAAGAAGATGTGACGTGCATGGCAAGCAACAAGTATTAAGATATGAACACCAACTCACTCGCTCGCCAAATACACACGACGAAGCCGAGCTCACTCACGACTTCACAATCACGAGATGAACAAGTTCACCGAGACGAACGACGTCCTGAAAACATCCCGAGCTTTGAAGACGTGCCGAGCATAACGACGAACAAGATTGATCTCCGACCTCGCCAACCCGCGAGCCGAGCATAAACATTGGTCGAACCCAATGAAGACATCGTGAAGAAGAGGCGAACAACGACCGAGCAAAAAGAGGCCGAGCATGAACAAAAAGGGGAGGTCGAGCAACTCGTATGACAAGCGCCGAGCATGAACCAACGAACACGATCACGACACACCGACCTCACGGAGCACGAACTCATCGAGACGAACCACGTTGCGGAGAAGAACGAGTTCACGGATCATTCGCCGAACTCGCCAAACACGTCGAACTCGCCAAACATACCGAACCAGAGAGACTCTCTCACCGAATATGAACACGTGAGAGAAGACGACGAGGAACATGAAGACCAAGCATTAAGATCCGCCGAACATAAACGATGAGCTCATGAAAGATCCGCCGAACATAAATGACGAGCTCATGGAGGATGATGAACTCACTGAGACCGAGCTCGTATACCGAAACCGAGCAACGACGGCGAACCTAGTGCCGAGCTCACTCTCACGAGCCCACTCTCGCAAGCCCACTCTCACGATAAGGAAGGAGGCCGAGCTACATGCATGACGAGTAACTTGCATACTAAGCAATATGCATGTCGACCACAAAGTACACACGATGCTGACCTCACTCACTCTCACCATCAACGATCTCAGTCGCCATCTTTGTAAACTATGATCTGGTTTGATCCCCATCCCTAGGGTATGTAGGCAGCCCTTCGGGGCACATCTATAAATCACCTCTTCTTCTCAACCATTTCAACTCACCGTCTTCGAGACGAGGCCGACCTTCTCATCGATCCCGAATCGAACCTTGGTGGTTCATCAATTGATCAATTAATCAACTTCAGTTCATCAATTTCGTTGCAGAATTTTGGTTCGTCAGATTTTGCCTATCGGTATTCAATTCGTCAGCTTCCGCTTGTCGGTATTCAGTTCGTCAAATTCAGAACTTCGGTTCATCGATTTCGGTTCAGAATTTTGGTTCAGAATTTCGGTTCGTTGTTTATGCCGATTATTCATCTCGTCAGCTTTAGATTTAGTACATTTCAAGCCAAACTATCACAGTTCGTATTCGCCTAAGCCGAACTCCTCCGTTCGCACCACAGTCCGAAACGACTAAGTAATTTAAGCTGAACTATCGCAGTTCGTATTTTTCAAGCCGAACTATCGCAGTTCGCCGAACTCACATAGTTCGTATTCGCCTAAGCCGAGCTCCTCAGTTCGCACCACAGTCCGAAATGACTAAGTAATTTAAACCGAACTCCTCAGTTCGCACCACAGTCCGAAATGACTAAACAATTTAAGCCAAACTATTGCAGTTCGCCGAACTCACACAGTTCGTATTTTTCAAGCCTAACTATTGCAATTCGTCAAACTCAAACAGTTCGTACACTCATAAGCCGAACTCTTCAGTTCGCACAATAGTCTGAAACGACTAAGAAAAAATAAGCCGAACTCACATAGTTCGCACTTAAAACCATCGCGGTTTCACACATCGACGTCCTGGCCAGACGATCGGTACAAATATATAAGCCGAGCTTTGTCTCGCATGCATCCTCATGGTGCTATAGATAACACACTTTCCATGTTAAGCCGGGACCAGTCTCGCACTATATCCGCTCTCAAATCATCCGAGCTAAATAAGCCGAATCTGTCTCGCACACTCTGATTCGATCTGAGAAGACCTGGAGTATCTTAAGGTGAGCTACCAATGCACTCTTATGCTAAGCTCCAAGGTAAAGCCGAACGTTTTCTCTCGCAAAATTAAGCCGATTTCTCAACAATCGCAAAACTAATAAGCCGATTTCTCAACAATCGCAAAATTAATAAGCCGATTTCTCAACAATCGCAAACTAGTAAGCCAATCTACGAATGATCGCCGATCTCGAATGATCGTAGAGTCGAGTTCATCTGATGTACCCCGGCTAAGACTGTATGTTATATGGCACCAATTTTGTACATGGTGAACTCGAGAGGATTGTATCATTTTACGACCTCACGAAATCAAAAACAGTCGAGATTGAAGTAAAATAAGCTTAAGCTTTCATAGTTCCCAAAAATATACATCGCCGAGCTCAGCCTCGCATCAAGTCAAAACCACCGATTGATATTCTCATAATTTACATGTTTTGACATGCATTTTAGTTAACATTCTCTTGTCATTTGCATACATAATCATAGTTTTGTCTAGCATTTTGGTCTTTATTAGAATTTAGGATGTTGCATTAGGTCCTAGAGAGTTTTCGCATTCATTTGGAGTGTTTTTAGGTGTTTTGGAGATATTTGGAGCAATGAAGCAAAGTAGGAAGCAAGGGTCATCCGAGGCGTCTCAAAGATGCGGCTGGACGGCGACCCTCCGATCTGATTCAGCCTCGACGGTCTTCATGGACGTTGTAGAGGAATGAGTTAGCTGTCCAGGGAAGTTGGAATCAAGCCTTTTTACTGAAGCCATGCCCGACTAGCCGCGAAGCTGTCAACCAATACCGACCAGCATTGGATCGGTATTGCAACAGGGGCAAGTACCGATCAAGAATTCATTTCCATACCGACCCAGAACTGGTCGGTACAAAGCCAAATCCTCTCCACACCGATCCATCTTTGAGCGGTGCAACCTGCTCGGCATCTATCTTCACACGACCATACCGACCCCTTCTCATGCGGTACTACAGCTCGGTACTGAGGCAGTGACTTGTGCCGACCCACTTGTACAGACCCAGAACTAGTCGGTACAAATCTCTCCGACCCAGCTCGCCTATCGCACCATCCAAGCATCGATCCGGCACACACCCGCGCATGCCCCAACACCGACCAAGCTTCATCCGGCACAACCGACCTGTACAAGGAAAATTAGTACCGACCCATTCTAGGTCGGTACTACCGAACGGTACTAGCCCAGCGATCACACGGACAGACTTTTGCCAGCTAAAACTCGTCCCGCGCACGACCCGGCACGCCTCACATCGACCAGATCCTCATTTTAGCCGACCCAGTCTTCACAGCTCCCATCCGACTTGCTCGAAGGAACTTTGTACCGGATGGTTTGTACCGACCCAGAATCGGTCGGTACAAACTCTTATGGCAAATTCGATCCTGACCCGACCGGGTCAATACCCAGTTTATTCCGGGTTGACCCGGTTCGCCCAAGAACTTATAAATACCCAAAAACCCTATTTTTCATAGGAAGCTTTCTTCTTTCTAGAGTTGGGTTTTATCCCAAACTCTTCCTATGATGATTTTGGATGGATCTTCATCATTCATGCCACTCTAGTGAAGGATTCTTCAACCTTATCTTTTATTTAATGCATCTTCTTTATCTTTATGTCTTTTTCTCTTTTGTTTTTCATGTTTAGACTTTAGGGTTTTTGTTGGATTTTGGTTTGCTTGATTTTTATGGGTTGATGATTGATTTGTGATGCTTAGATTCTAAATCATTGCTTTCCTTTCTTTCTAAGTGATCTTAATGCTAGATTGGGCTTGAGAGAGTCAATCTAAATCTTTGGGAATTTCACACCCACAAGGTGTTTGATGAAATTCCCCAAAGAACTTAGAAAGAGATAAACATTCATAACCTATGAGAGTAGTTGCTTAAAGTGTTTATTGGTTGATTTGAATATTGATCTTAATGCTTGCTAATCATTTCATCACAAATGAGAATTTGATCTTGATTTAGTGATTAGCAAAGTGATTAGTGCCTTGAGAGAGGATTAGTCATAATTAGTGATCTTAACCGAACGAATAGCATAGATTGTGTGTAGTAGCATCGTTAGTCAATTGTCTTGATGGTTAGATGATGATGAATTAAGTTGATCCTTGTTAGATCCTTGATAAGCTCAAAATTAATACCCTAAAAGTACTAAAGTTGTAGCTGCAGTATAGTAGGGGTCGAACCACAAAGACTCAAGAAATCACACAATAGACCAATTAGATAAGAATTACGCTAAGCAATTCAATTTAACATAAAGCAATAAACGAAATTAAAAGAGTTGTAATTCAATGGAGGAAAGATAGGTTCAGGGTATTTCTCAGGAGATCAGAGAATGCAGATAAACGAATTAATCAAGATTCAGGTTATGCACGTTTTTTGAACTCAAATCACTAAGCTATAATTAACCAACTGTCGTTGCGAGAATTATCTAAATCTAAATCCTAGAATCCCAAATCTCTTTGCAAATCCTAAAGATCTAAACCATCTTTAAAGTTAAGGTTTGATATGTTCACAAAACAACTAAACCAAATCTCTTTGCGGATAGCTATTTTGCTCACCCTAAGTTCTGTCAGATTATCAATTGCACTGTCGTGCCTAATCGATTAACCTAAGATCTAAGTTCTAGATTCGTCAACCTAGAATTAGTTTTGAGAACAACCTATGGTGAAAAACTAATTCAGATTATGAATCCTAACCAATCAATTACCAGCACTCAATGAAATCTTTTATGAGAAAACCCTACACCTAAAGTGGATCCACTCAGACATGATTAATGGAACAGAAATCATAGATGAATAGAATTGCATAAAAGAAATCAATAAGAAACAAAGGGTTCAGAATTGTCTCCCAAAAACCATGTAACAAATCTCTTTGAAAGTATGAAGAATAAAATAAAGCGTAGCCAACAAAAGTGGCTGAAAAACCTAATTATAATCCTAAAACACGTTTTGGGGCTTCTTGTAATGATTAAAGTCTTCTGGACCAAGGTGCAGATTCTCCAGACTTGTAAAAAGTCGCGTTTTCTTTTCCATGGAGGCAGTGAGTCACGTTCCTTCTTTCATGGTGTTAGTATCGATCGACACTAGGTGGTGTCGGTCGATACAAGGGCTTCAAATCGCTACACGATCTCTGCTTTGTTCCAAAAAAGCTCCAGAATGTTTCAATATCTCCAATTATGCTCCAAACGTACCTAAAACCTAGAAAGACACTAAAATACTACAAAAACACTAGAAAGACTCTAAAAACAAGACTTATATCATGGTCAAAAAGGGGGAAAAACCATGATATATCAATCCTTCACATAGGTTAGCTCTTAATGCTAGATTTAGATTGAGAGATCAAATCTAGAACTAAGGCATTTCACGCCCGAGAGGTGTTCGATGAAATGCTTGAATCAAGCCTTTTGTGAGCTTTTCACATCCTTGCCAATGAGAGTTGATGTCAAGGGTGATTAGTGAACTAATTGGGATTGTTTATCAATACTCATTGATTATCTAATTGCAAACGAGAGTTTATGTCAATTAGGTGATTAGTGAAGTGATTAGTGCCATGAGAATGGATTAGTCATATTTATGAATCTCATGTTCTAGGATAGGGTTTAATGCAATCTTTGTCATCATTATTTGATTGTTAATCATTCATTTGATAGTTTATTCCATGATCCAACACTTCTATCTTTTGTTTTCTTTCTTGAATTTTACTTTCTTAATCTAAAAACATAAAAACCCAAAACAATTGCTCTAGCTTAAGTCATTTCTTGCATTCCTAGTGTGTTGTTCTTTGTGCCTCCTTGGATTGATCATCTTGTACTACAATGATATGAGTAGACTGAGTAATTGATTAAGACTCCAAAAAGTCTATCATCACCGATCTCCATCATCCCAACATTGATAGCACGACGAAATGACCATCAAAACCGACAACCGACCCGACACACAATTTCACATCCAAAATCTAGTAGGAACCGCTTCGACGATCTACGTCTATCAGGTAAACGAATTTCACAATACATTACTATTAAAGATCATTATTGCGTCCATACTCTCAGGTCGTGCTCGACAACGAGACATATGATCATTCAACAATCAAGATCCGATTTCTCTAAAGACGCTAGTTCAAGTCCGATCGAGAAAGCCTACGGATTGACCGAACATAACTGAACACAGCTTCGCACATTCGCGTTCGATCGACCGAACATAATAAGCCGAACAGATTCGTACATTCGCATTCGATCTGGAAAGCTGACAGGTCGGCCGATCTCAGCGTCCCATTGACTTATGATTAATCCGATCTCGGGTCATTTTTTTTTGCAACACTCGTAGGATAAGCCGAGTCCAACCTCGTACCTAACTAACAAACGCCGAGCTTAACCTCGAGCTCAATCTATCATTTGCAGGATCGAACAATTCATTGAACTTGATCACCCCCAAATATCAGTCTGGCATCGCGCCGACCTCGCTTGCAGTCAGGCGTCGCGCCGACCACGCTCGCAGTCAGGCATCGCGCCGACCCAGCTCGCAGTCATGCATTGCGCCGACCCCGCTCGCAGTCAGGCATCGCGCCGACCCCGCTCGCAGTCAGGCATTGCGCCGACCCCGCTCGCAGTCTAGCATTGCGCCGATCCCGCTCGCAGTCAGGCATCTCATCGACCTCGCTCGCAGTCAGGCATCTTGCCGACCTCGCTCGCAGTCCGGCATCTCGCCGACCTCGCTCGCAGTCTGACATCGCGCCGACCTTGCTCGCAGTCTGGCATCTCGCCGACCCTAAAAATTCAGGATCGAACAATTGACCGAACTTGATTTGCACCGAGTTAGAACTTGACTTGCATCGTCCGCCGAACTCGACACTCATTCGCCAAACTTGAGGGGGGGACTAATTGTTGGTGGTGGATTTAGCACCCACCCTAGCCCAATACAAATCAACGTCGGCCCATCAAAAACGAAGGCCCATAAAGAGTGAAACCGTGACATCACCACCTCGTCAGCAATGATGTCACATCTCACTTACTTCCCACTTGTTCTCCCACTATAATCACCGACGTCATCACGTGGTCAAAAATCATTAAGGTTGCCCACTATAAAAAGAGAAGCATATCCATCATAAAGAGAAGAGAGACGCATTCTAGAGAGAGAATCCGAGATCACCGACATCAAACAACAACACCAACATCAAAGCACCGAACATGATTCTCGTAACCACGAGGAGAGCTCATGACGAACTCACTGAGAAAACGAGCTCACGATGAGCAACGAACTCATGACGAGCAAAGAGAACTTGACGAGCTCAACTAGAAACCGAGCTCACGACGAGATCAACGAAGATAATGAGCTACGAGCTCACGACGAGAACAAGCAAGACGAAACCGGACCTGACCGAAATGACGAACACGAACACTCGCCGTAGAGAGACCGAACAGGAGCTCACCTTGACGAACATGAGGAGAGTACAAGCATGATGATCAAAGAGATAAAATGACCACGCGAGGAACAAGCCAAACATGAGCTCACCTTGACGACGTGTTCACCGCACGACAAAGAGATCACGAGCTCATTCATAGGCAAGCAACAAAACACACCGAACATGAGAGATCACGTTCTCACACGTAGGACCATTAAACGTGATGAGGAAACTTGACGACCAAGAAACCTCATGATCACACGAAACAAAATGACGAGCATGAAGACGTTCATAACTAAAGAAGAAGATCTGACGTGCATGGTAAGCAACAAGTATTAAGATATGAACACCAACTCACTCGCTCGTCAAATACACACGACGAAGCCGAGCTCACTCACGACTTCACAATCACGAGATGAACAAGTTCACCGAGACGAACGACGTCCTGAAAACATGCCGAACTTTGAAGACGTGTCGAGCATAACGACGAACAAGATTGATCTCCGACCTCGCCAACCCGCGAGCCGAGCATAAACATTGGCCGAACCCAATGAAGACATCGTGAAGAGGAGGCGAACAACGACCGAGCAAAAAGAGGCCGAGCATGAACAAAAAGGGGAGGTCGAGCAACTCGTATGACAAGCGCCGAACATGAACAAAGCGACATGCATGACAACGACCAACGAACACGATCATGACACGCCGACCTCACGGAGCACGAGCTCATCGAGACGAACCACGTTGCGGAGAAGAACGAGTTCACGGATCATTCGCCGAACCCGCCAAACACGTCGAACTCGCCAAACATACCGAACCAAAGAGACTCTCTCACCGAACATGAACACGTGAGAGAAGACGACGAGGAACATGAAGACCGAACATAAACGACGAGCTCATGGAGGATGATGAACTCACTGAGACCGAGCTCGTATACCGAAACCGAGCAACGACGACGAACCTAGTGCCGAGCTCACTCTCACGAGCCCACTCTCACGATAAGGAAGGAGGCCGAACTACATGCATGACGAGTGCATACCAAGCAATATGCATGCCGACCACAAAGTACACACGATGTCGACCTCACTCACTCTCACCATCAACGATCTCACTCGCCATCTTTGTAACCATGTGATCTACGATCCCCATCCTCGGGGTACGTAGGCAGCCCTTTGGGGCACAGCTATAAATCACCTCTTCTTCTCAACTCCTTATTTCCGAGGCATTCTCAGGTCTAGGCCAATCCGCAATAGCCTTGATCTTTCCCAGATCTACGGACACTCCCTTATCCGAGACCACATGACCCAAGAATCCAATCTCCCTTCGCCAGAATCTGCATTTGCTAAGTTTAGCATACAACTTATATTCCCCCAATCTATTCATAACCGTCTTGAGGTGATCCATATGTTCATCTCGGTTCTTTGAGTAGACCAGAATGTCACCTATGAAGATGATCACGAACTCATCCAGGCAGTCTTTAAAGACGTTGTTCATAAGCTTCTTGAAAGCCGCAGGTGCGTTAGTCAGCCCGAATGGCATGACAACGAATTCAAAGTGACCATACCTTGTCCGAAAGGCGGCATTCCTGATATCTGACTCATCAATTGGGATCTGATGGTAACTGATAAGCTCAAAATTAATACCCTAAAAGTACTAAAGCTGTAGCTGCAGTATAGTAGGGGTCGAACCACAAAGACTCAAGAATCACACAATAGATTAAATAGAATAGAATTAAGCTAAGTAAATCAATGAAAAGGAAATAACAATGCAAATTAAACTGTTGTAAATTCAATGGAGGAAGGATAGGTTCAGGGTATTTCTCAAGAAATCAAAGAATGCATATAAACCAATTAATCAGGATTCAGGTTATGCACGGTTCTTGAACTCAAATCACTAGCTATAATTAACCAATTGTCGTTGCGAGAATTATCTAAGTCTAAATCCTAGAATCTCAAATCTCTTTGCAAATCCTAAAGATCTAAACCAGTTTTAAAGTTCAGGTTTGATATGTTCACAAAACAACTAAACCAAATCTCTTTGCGGATAGCTATTTTGCTCACCCTAAGTTATGTCAGATTATCAATTGCACTGTCGTGCCTAATCGATTAACCTAAGATCTAAGTTCCAGATTCGTCAACCTAGAATTAGCTTTGAGAACAACCTATGGTGAAGAACTAATTCAGATTATGAATCATAACTAATCAATTACCAGCACTCAATGAAATCCTTTATGAGAAAACCCTAAACCTAAAGTGGATCTACTCAGACATGATTAATGGAACAGAAATCATAGATGAATAGAATTGCATAAAAGAAATCAATAAGAAACAAAGGGTTCAGAATTGTCTCCCAAAAACCCTGTAACAAATCTCTCTGAAAGTATGAAGAATAAAATAAAGCGTAGCTAACAAAAGTGGCTGAAAAACCTAATTATAATCCTAAAACACGTTTTGGGCTTTATTGTAATTATTAAAGTCTTCTGGACCAAAGAGCAGTTTCTTCAAACTTTAGAAAAGTCGCGACTTGTGTTTCTCTGTAGTCGGTATCGATCGATACCATAAGTGGTATCGGTCGATACTCGAGTTTCAAATCGACCTTCTCAGCTACATGATCTCTACTTTGCTCCAAAAAACTCCAGAATGCTTCAATATCTCCAATTATGCTCCAAACGTACCTAAAACCTGAAAAGACAATAAAAGACTACAAAAACACTAGAAAGACTCTAAAAACAAGACATATATCATGGTCAAAAAGGGGTAAAAACCATGATATATCAGTAACCTGAAGCCATATCGATCTTGGAGAACCAGGTAGCACCTCGGAGTTGATCCAGTAACTCATCTATCTGCGGAAGAGGGTACTTGTTCTTTACAGTGACTCTGTTCAACCCACGGTAGTCAATACAAAGCTGGAAACTCCCATCCTTCTTTTTCACAAACAACATCGGTGCGCCCCACAGTGAACTGCTTGCTCTCACAAATCCTTTCTCCATCGGTTCGCCCAACTGTTTCTTCAACTCGGCCATTTCTGCCAGTGCCATACGATACGGAGCCTTAGAGATTGGAGCTATTCCAGGCTCAAGCTCTATAGTAAACGGATCAGAACGTAAAGGTGGTAAACCAGTAAGCGCCTGGAACACATCCTCAAAATCATTTACCACCGGGATGCTGCTTAACTCCGCATTCGGTCCAACTTCGGCGGTCGTGATCCTAGCCAAATACGCCTCACACTCTTTCTCAATCATCTGTTCAGCCTGCACTGCCGAGACAATCAGGCTTCCCGAGGTCGGTCTGATCTATTGATACTCCAGGATTCCTTTCTCAGTCTCAAACCGAACTCTCCCTCAGTGACAATCTAAGTGTGCCTTGTACTTCCCGAGCCAATCCATCCCAAGGATTACGTCATAAGACTTCACCTTGCAAATTTCCAGGTCAGTCAGCATGTTCACAGAGCCGATCATCACTGGAACATTTTGGACCTTCCCGAGGGTAAACATGACATGTCCCCCAGCTGCTTGGGCTAGGCCAAAGTTATCCCCAAGTTCCTTACGGAACCTACCCTTCCCAATCATATCCGGATTCATGAAGCAATTGGTTGCCCCATAATCAAACAGAACATGGGTTGCCACACCACCCATGGCAAGGGTCCCTACACATTCACCTAGAATGGTAAGACTATCGCAACACGCAGCAATCATTTCACACAGAAATTTACTAAGGTAAGTGATAGGACTTACCAGTGATCGGATGAGAACAACTTGAGTCAAACAAAGTTTCCTCAGCCACTGAATACAGCCGCGGCATTACAGCATGCCTCTTCGGTGGCGGCGGTGGTAGTCCTTCACTTGGCCTTTTTCTCGGATTGTTGTCCCATCTGCATCCGCTGCGGATATTTCGGCTTGATGTGCCCAGCTTCTCCGCAAAGGTAGCAAATAATCTCCGCAGAATTGTTCCCTTGATTTCTTCTCCTTTTATCTTCCTCGGGACAATCACGCACCTTGTGATCCATACTCCTGCAACGAAGACATGCACCAGAAGCACGCCAACTTGTACGAGAGTTCCCTTTTTCACTGGCCGAACCCACGTTATATATTCATATAAACCACTCTTTCAGTTTCACTAAAATTTATGCCAATGTCAAAAATATCTAATAGCACAAATGCAGAGATCATTTTTCTTTTACAACTATATTTTATAAATAGCCATACTAAACCATACGAAACAAAGAGTAATAACGATAGAATACATGATTTATTTTAATGAGAACCCTCTGGATATTTATGTTTAAAAAACGATTTTAAACTCTGAAAAACTATGCGGTGTTTAAATTAAAAGAAGTAATTAACGAAGAATCGAATATCAGCGCACTCTAGCAAAA
Source organism: Eutrema heterophyllum (assembly GCA_002933915.1). Taxonomy (NCBI): domain Eukaryota; kingdom Viridiplantae; phylum Streptophyta; class Magnoliopsida; order Brassicales; family Brassicaceae; genus Eutrema; species Eutrema heterophyllum. Next base: position 168,431 of record PKMM01039377.1, on the reverse strand, counting down.
CCGGTCCCCTGGCTGGTCGCTCATGTTAGCGGCGTTTGGTATCTCAAAGTGCCAGAGTCTACCAGCAGATTTGACTTTGTACTTCTCGCACAAGAACTCGTTGGCATAAGCGTTCTCCACTTTGCGGTCAACGTCGTGAAGGAAAACGTGCGTCGTGCCCGCACCTTTCCGGTTACGTGCCATGACGGCTGAGGAGAATATCGCTGCCATCCTCCCTGGCGCGGTTGCAAAGTACCCTTTTGGTGCGTCCACCATGATCAGATCCCATTCGGTGTCGTAGAACTCATCAGGAAGTGAAGTCAACGCCAATGGACACTTTTCGTTGTAGCGGATCGGGAAAGCGTTGGCAGGTAAACACTTGGGTTCCTCCCGGTAGGTCGAGAGAAGGTGGTCGGCTTGAGAAAGCTGGGTCCGGTATTGAACATGGTGGGCCCTGAGGGATGGTGCGTCTTTGAGGACAGCCGCGATCCACTCAGGATCCTCCTCTAAGAAAACAGTGGTGCCTCCTGGATTGAGGGAGGCCCACATGAGGGAGTCGCGGCCGAGGCCAAAGACGAGAAAATTGCAAGGGATACGGTCTTTAAGGACGTCTAAGGAGATTGAGATCTCCTCGAAAGATTGTTGTGGGACGGTGCGCGAGGTTGCATAGTGGACGATGGATTGTAGTTGGATTGGTGTGGCTGAGTATTCGGCTATGGACTCGGCCGTGGTCTTAGCCGTGGAACATAGTGATAAAGTGTTGTCCGCAGCTCGGATGAAACTCGTGATGAGCAGTGCGCCACCTAAAAGACCAGCTAGAGCAACCGCGATGAACCATGGCCGCTCCAGGAGCGTGTGCTTTGCACCTTTCGACTTCTCTTGAACCATGTTTGATTGTTTTTTTTTTTTTTTTTGTTATTTCTTTGGTTTGGCGAGAGAGCTGGGTGATGACTCGAGTTATACAAGGTGGAGGGATTGGATGAGAAGGTGGAGAAATAATGCTAAGAGGTGAAGTCAACGAATGTGAAGCACGTCTGTCTCAATCATCGCACGTATGATTGATTAATCCTCTTTAAACTAAAATGATTTGATTAATCCTGTTCGTTTTATCTTTCCTTTCAAAAATAAACCTCAACTGGTCAAATATATTAATTTTATTGCTCTATTTACTCTTTAATGGAAAAACTTTTAGAAAAAAGTAATTGTAAGAAAACATTTGTTGCAGTTGACATTATGAGTATTAAATTATCAAATCTGGTAATTTCTTAGAATTTATGACAAAACTATTATTACAAAAAAGAGGGAGTTAATTATGAAAATAAAATTTTACTAAATAATAGATGAACCCAAACAAGATTTATTTACAGCTGTATGTTGTAGTAATACTTAAACGGAATTATTAGTTTATAATGTACCAGATAAGTACCCACGTATATGTGGGTTTGTAATTTAATATTTTATAACCCGTAAAGAAATTAAAAACGAAAAAATATAAAACAAAATTAGATCACCCGTAAAATATATAATACATAACTTTAGAAACGAAGTTTCCGTCATACTACCAAATTTGGTGATGCATATGCAATAAACAACTTTGGATACGATTATTAGAATTTTAATTTTTTGGTGTGTAATTGTCATACTACCAAATTGTAATTTATATAGAGATGAGAAATTAAAATTCTTTTATTTTTAGGATTAATTTCCTTAATCTAAATGGAAAAACTAAGGATTTTTTTCTCCTTTTTATATTAATTTTGCCTTTTAGAATATATATATATATATATATTTTTTTTTTTTGGTAGTAAATTAACATTTTAAGATTATGAATCGGTTATTAAATTTTCTGAATTTTATAATTTTTTATTAATCGATTTTAAAATTTTCCAAATTTGACTTGACATGAAGAAAAATTTCTTTTATCTTAAAGTTATTTTGTTTGAAAATGAAAATGGTATTTAGCCTTTTCCTTAATATAACGGTATTTGGTTACTTACCTTTTTTTCTTAATTTTTTAAAAAAATTTCTTAATCTATACACAACTCTTTTTTTTTCCTTTTTTTTTTGAACTTTGGTTTTTTGGAATAATTACTTTTTTCCTTTTTTATATTTTTGTTTGCTAACTTTACTTTTCAAATTATTTAGATTATATTTTTTATTTTTATTGTTAATATTATGTGTCAATATATTAAACATGTATCAAAATCTAATCGATTAACTTGACACGTGTCACGGTATGGTGAGTTACTATTTTTGAATCATTCTTCTTTGTATAATAAGATAAGATTTTCCTGTCTTTTATTATTCATTAACAATATTAATATATGGATAGAAAAAGTTATTTGACCCTTTTAAACAAAAAATTGATAAATTTGTTAAAAATGTAATTTGGATGTTGGGGGACCAAAACATATATTTTAATGGTTTGTATTAGTGTTGTTGTGTCGGCTATCCAAATTTAAATCTGCATGATGTATGTTATTGAAGAAGAAAAAAATTGATGTTGTGGATAATTTTCATGTTCATGTATTAGCTAACCACAACATGACACATAAAATCTAATCCCATAAGATTAAGAGATCATGTGAAGTGCTATCTCCTCTATCAAATTACCGAGCGGACTCTGAGGTCTACTAAGTAGGGGTTGAACTATTATCCGGGATCCGAGATCCGCTCTGAAATTCCGGATATCTGAGAGGATCGGATCCGGATTCGGATTCAGATAATAAAATCTTGGATCCGTCAAAACCGGATCCGGATCCGGATAGTATAGGTCTCCTTTAAATATATTAAAATTTTATATTTTATTAATAAAATTTTAATATATTGAGATATATATATATATATATATGTAAATAATTTAAATAAAATTAAAATAATTTTTTATAATAACATATTTTTTTTACAAAATATTATATAAAATTTTAATTTTATCATTATTTTTTACAGATCCGGATCCGGATATCCGCAGATATCTTAATATCTAAGCGGATATCCAAAGTCCGGATATCCGGAAATCCCGGACACGGAACCGGATAATTAAAACTCGGATTAAGATATCCCAAAATTTATCGGATATCCGATCCGTCCCAACCCTACTACGAAGCACATAATAAGAGTTAACATGTAGTTTACCCCTTAGATCTTTTCGAAGAAGGTCCCAATTTCTTACCAAAAACTCTTGAGGAAAATTCTGAATTGGATCCCAAATTGACGGTGTTTAGTGCACTATGCGTCAATGACAGCTCGTGGTGGTACACATCAAGTATATCTCCCGAGGAGAAAGTATATAAGACATCAATACGTCTACTTAAACCAAAAACAATATTTAATATTTTTAATAGGGGTCAAAAACAATATTTAATATTTTTGTATGGATTACGTATATTGGTTTATGGGAAGTTTAGTGTAAAAGGTTTATGAAAGATTTATAAAAAGTCTATATAAATAAATCTATTAAAATAATATATAGATGGCCAGAAATGTAAATTTTCATAAAATAAAGGTTAGTTTGATTAGTAAAATGTTTTATGGAATTTCTCGTTAAATTATAAACCATTATTCTGTGCTTGTTTCACCCATTTTTCCTCCTCCCGTCGAAGTTAGTCTTAGGGCAAAGGTTAAATCGCCGAGGGACTCTCGCTGCCGTGCGGCCTCCTTCTCCGCTTCTTTCGCTACTTCGCTACTTCGCAGACCGTTCCGCCGCTATGTCTCAGGTACAGTGTCCACCCTCTTTGTTATTCCCGTCTAATAGAGCTGGGAAAGAATATCGCAGATCTAACACTCAATCAAGACGGAGCTTATTGCTTCTGCTTGATTTACTGAAATTTAGTAGTGCGATCAATTCCATGATTACAGTTACATCGAATCATTCATTTACAATTGAGCGACTATTGTGCGTTTCTTGGTTCAGTTTCGGAGATCCTTCCTCGTACCACTGATATTTGTGTCGTTTGATTGGTGTCTTTGACTTCGTTCCTCTGATTTTTGTAGGTAGACAACAGAAATTCGTCAGCAGCCAAGCGTGCTAGAACTGACGGTACGGCATTAAACTATACGGTTGTGTTCTGAAGATTATAGTTTGGACAATTCGAGTTTATTTTATGCGTCTGACTCTTCTTATCCATATAGTAGTAAAGGTTTTTAGATTCCAAACTGTGTGTTTCTCATACTACAAATAATGAATAGCTGTCTGGTTTACTCTTTTGGTCGTGGATAGGTGGGCGCAGAGAGGATGATTGGACCTGCCCCAGTTGTGGCAATGTCAATTTTTCATTCAGGACAACTTGCAACATGCGTAATTGCACTCAGCCTAGACCTGCAGATCACAATGGAGTAAGTCATTTTTGTATTGCAATATCAAATATACGTCTTTCTGCTTCGAAAGAGTTTGTGTGTTGTCATATTTGGGAGTTGATTTTGCAAAGAAAGTCATTGGATTCCTGGCATGCGGATAGAGCATTTGTCTCATGTCATGGTGTATAACCGTAATCTTCATGCTAATTGGTCTTAGTAGGGCTCTTCGAGTAACACATTATGGACAGTCATGATGGTGAGTAGTTTTGATAAGTATTTTCAGGTGTTTGTTATGAAAAAAAGGAACTGAAGTAGAACTCCAGCCTTAGTGTTCTGTCAATAGTGCAGTCTATTGCATCTACTGTAGTCTGTGTGCAGGCAGGAGATTGTGGCTATGTGACAGCTGCAGTGCCAGCTCAGCACCAACAGATGTTGCTGGAAGTTGTAGGTTAAATAAGAGATAAGCAGAATGTGAAGGACATTTAGGAATTTTCCTGAGTTTTGTTGGGTCATGTGGGAGATTTGGGATTCTCTTGAATAATCCTGTGTCTAGGTTTTGTACTTTGATTCCATTTAAGAAATAGAAGAGACTCTTTCAAATTTAGAACCCGTATGTTGTCTAACTTCCAACACGAGCAGCAATATAGACTACCAGTTGCGATTTATGATCCCCGTTTAAACAATTATCTACGTGGTTTTCTCTTATAAATTATTTCCATACCTGTTGATGGCCTATTTATTGTATATCTGTAACAGAAGTCTGCTCCCAAACCTATGCAACCTCCACAAAGTTTCTCATCTCCAGGGCCATATGTAGGATCTGGGGGTCACCCTTCAGTATATATGGGCGGATCGCCATATGGATCCTCTCTCTTTAACGGATCGTCTATGCCTCCTTATGACGTCCCATTTTCTGGGGGCTCGCCTTATCATTTTAACTATAATAGCCGAATTCCTGCTGGAGCTCATTACAGACCACTACATATGTCTGGACCACCACCATACCATGGCAGATCTATGATGGGAAGTGGTATGTATTGTTTTATCAGATTTTGATTTCTGGCTACTTCCCAACTGGCTCAAGTCTTTCAATTATCACCATTTTACCTGTGTCTAATTTGGCTGGTGCATTTGTTTGGGATCTTTGCCAGGTGGTATGTATGGAATGCCTCCACCAATGGACAGGTATGGCCTTGGTATGGCCATGGGTCCTGCTGCTGCCGCCGCTATGGTATGTATAACAGTTAAAATGCTTGGTTCTGATCACATGCAAAATCTTATAAGTCGTTGGACTTGTAACATAAGCTGAGATCTTTAACAATCTGTGTGAACCATTCTTTGCAGATGCCAAGACCCGGGTTCTTTCCAGATGAAAAGCCACAAAAGAGAGGTATGTGCTAGTCTTGTTATGCTTTTCCCCCATTCTAGAACGTGTCAGCTGTAAAGTTATATATTTTATTGTGATAGTCAACTTGATATATTCAGTTGTGTTCACTTACAGATTCAACTCGTGATAATGATTGGACATGTCCGAATTGTGGTAATGTAAACTTCTCGTTCAGAATTGTATGTAACATGAGAAAGTGCAACACTCCAAAGCCTGGGCCCCAGGTTTGTGCCGTTTTTTTTGGTTTCAGTTTGACCGTATCATATACCGAACACATACATAAATTTGAAATTAAGGGCTTGACTAGTTCAGTTGGCTATCAAACAAGCAGCTTGCTTAATCATGTAGATGGCTTATTTGGGATTGTTTTCGTAAATCTCTTGACATATAAATCTTATAATTGCAGCAGGGTGGAAGCTCGGATAAAAACTCCAGTAAGCCTCACAAAAATTCAAAAATATTGCGGCTTACTTGATGAACTTTGAGACTGACATAGTGACATGTGTTGTTTATCAGAACAAAAGGCACCAGAAGGGAGCTGGAAGTGTGACAATTGCGGAAACATAAACTATCCATTCAGGAGCAAATGCAACAGGCAAAACTGTGGAGCTGATAAACCAGGTGATCAGTCGAACGAATCTCCTTCCCATGCACAAGAAGAGAACGATCAGGTTCGTTATGCCTTGTATCTATGCGGCCTCCTCATCTGTTTGCTAATAAATTGCTTGCCTCGAAAACTCGCAGATGTAATAGCCTGTGTAGATTTAATGTCTTGTGAAAGCAGCAGTTATTTGTTTATGGAAATTTTATTGACGCAACCTTTCTTAGATCTCCGAACTATATTAGAATTATTAAAACCCAAGTTAGAGAGGATGTCCAAAATCTCTGAACGGTGTGTTTTCTTGGTCTGTTCCAGTGAGTCGTAGACATGTTTGGGGGTTGAGAAGGGTGTCAGGTTGTCTGATCCAGCGGGTGTGGTAATGTCAGTCAAATGTCTCGTCAGGTCGTCCATGTTGCAGCGGTCGTCAAGTTGCTTCTAATGCATTTGTCTCTTTACATCTCTTGGGTTAGTTGTGTTGTATTAATGCATATTTTTTTTTTTTTTTTTTTAATCTTGCTATAGAATCCTCCTTCAGGTCTATTCTGTTTACATCGTGATCTTAGTTGGCACTTTTGGTTATACTTTCTTTGTTATCCACATGGTCATTTTTCTTACGTTACCATCTTCGTAAATTTGAAACACGTCTTTTAGTATTTTTCCGGGTAATGGAGTCTTATCTCGGGGTGCGACGTTGTTTTTAGACGAAAGAATATAGGGTTTAATATTTTTAAGTAGGTTTGTAGTAACTAGCAAAAGTGATTTTGATGAAGTTATCTTTCTATCTACCATGCATCATAAATCATAATATTGTTTGACATTGACAACTATACTACTATAATATTATCATATAGTCATTTGTAAACAAGTAAGAAAGTAATATTTGTTTTTAAGATGACAACCATAATACAAAATGGTTGAAAATAAAAAAAACATAAATTACAAAATGGACAATTATGTAAAAATAGTCGTCGTTTCTACATTACAAAATAGACTTGAGACTATATTAGTAATATTACGTTCTGACCCCAGTAAAAAAAATATATTTACGTACGGAAATAAGGCAACGTAGACACAACTATAATAGAAAAATAGTTTTTTTTTTACTTCGAAACATAGCAACCGACAGAGGATGGAAGATGCGTTCTCGTTCTATCAGACATAAAGCTGAATTAGTTTTATAGAATTAAATGCTACACTTGTAATCTCTCCCATTTTTATTATTTTCTAATAGATAAGGAGTAAGGACCATAAGGTTTCGTCATTTAGACTTCTATATTATTTAGAGGTGGAAAATTTCCTCCTAAAAAATAATATCTCATTCAAATATCTCTGATGATAATAATAATTTTATAGGGGTGGACTCTAAGGGGGTGTTATGATAATAATAATCTTATTCACTTCCAGTCTAATATTTAGGAGGATTTGAAAAAATTTGAGTTTTAGTGAGTTGTTATGATTTGTTTTTAAAATTCTATGAAATCTCATCTAAAACCATGAGATTTAGTAACCAAGTTGCCTTGGCCCAGTGGAAATGAGTGGGTATGTGCCCTTCCCCATCAGGGTTCGAGTTACTTTGGCCACCCTTCCATGTTTAAATCAGCAAATTGCTTACGTGTACTCCGGTTATTGGGCCGCTGGAGATTAGTCTTGGGCCTAGAAAGTTTTTGGATACTCCAGTTTATCAAAAAACAAATCATGAGATTTAGTTTTTTTTTTTTAAAACTAAGGGGGTGGTATTGGATCTAAGAATTCAATAGAATCTGAAAGAATTCAATTGCAGACTATTTTAAGTATTTTAATAGAATTCAAAAGGATTTTGTGGGTTTCTAATGTAATTTTATTGACTAGATTTTAAAAGAATGCAAAAGAATTTAATAGGTAATGAATTCTTGTAAATTCTAGGAGTGGGCTAAATTCCCAAACCGCCAAAATTCTCGAACCCGAATCAAATTTCTCGAACCCGAACCCAAACTGAATTATAAAATAACCCGAATTATATAATATACCAAATTACATGATCCCGAACCGAACCCGGATTATATAAAACCTAATGAAATTAACCAAACTAACCCTATTGTTTTAATGTATTAATTTGAAAAATAAATTTATTTAGTATATTAACAAGGGATAAAATAGAATTTTTGTAAGTTTCCTTAATACGTGTGAAAAACGGAAGAATTACGTTATTTGTGAAAGAGAAATAGTATATTACTAGAAGAATTGATGGAATGAAAATATTTGTGAACCCGTCATATTTCATTCTGGGTTTTGTTCTGCTAATAGCCTAATATTGTTGTTCGCGGAAGCCCACTAGTAGGCCCAACATAAAAAGTCCCGCTCCTCAGGCTGCATCTTTTCCCGCGCTTTTCTCGACGACACTTCTTGTTTGGCGCGCATTGTGCTCGAAGTGCCTCCGAGACGAAACACACAGAGAAAGGCGAAGAAGAAGAAGTTAGAAATGGAGGTGATACGATCTCATAAGCAAACATCCTCAAACGACATCGTTTCGAATCCCAAGATCCCGCTGTATCTTACAGCTCCACCGATGGAAGTCCGATTAGAAGAGTTCGAGCTCTTCGCCATAGATCGCCTACGAGGTTTTTTTTTTTTTTTTTTATCAAATTAATCTAAAATTGGTTGCTTATGAATCGAATTCGAGTAGAATCTTTCTGGGTTTTTCGAAAATTTCGTTGATTGATTGTTCATTGTGATAGTTCTGAAAGGGGTCTCAGATGGATTAGCCCGTGGGAAAAACCCTAAGGAAATGGATGATCTGGTAAGGTTCATAAAATTCGATTGCTAGTGAAAATTTCCAGATTTTGTTTTTGTTTCAATCTCATTTGTTTTGTTTGATTTTCGATTGTAGGTAGGCACTTTGTGGAAAGAACATATGAGACATTCAGATGTGTCTGAAATGTTCAACAAGGATATAATCTCACATTTCGTTCTACGTCTCGTTTATTGTAGATCGTAAGCTCTTCTTGCCTATCTTAGATTGGTTTACTTGCCATAGTTTATTCTTTCTTGATTTTTTTTGCTTAAAGGGATGAATTGAAGAAATGGTTTCTTAGCATGGAAACTGCTCTTTTCCGTCATCGATTCCGCCTTGAAAACTTAGAAATTCAGGTACTTTTGACTTCTTTTGGTTGGTGAACTTTTGTGGGATGTAGACTGGCTGGTAAAGTTTGTTTTTTTTCCTTGTTCACAGAGAGCAATTGTGGGAGAATTTGGACTACCGTATAAGGCAGTCACAGGGGCAGAGCTTGAGGTAATTTTTAGTTTCAGAGTATCAATTATCACTTCAGAAAGCTGCACCTGAATTTTAGAGTTAGATTGTCCTTTAATTATTCCAGGACTGGTGTATTTTTGTTTCTTTTTGGTGGTTATTCAGAAGTCAAATAATTAAGAGGTGATTAGATTGATCTTTGACCATTTGCAGAGTTTGAAGGAGAGGTTGGGGCAAGTCGTACGTTCACTGGGTCAAATTTCACCTACTAGTAATGATCACACTTAATCTCAGATCCCTTTTCTGTCTCTTAACTCTGGCGTTTGTATTCGTCCTGCATGTGGTGATGTTATCCTTTAGTATTAGCATAACATAATAGCGGCATGCTTGGTGATTTTTATAAGAACAAAAATTCCTAGAGTCGGTCAATGACTAGTCATAGATGAATTTTGTTGTCTTCAATGTGATTTTAGTTTCATCTCTGAGCTATTTAGCTGCAATATTTTCTAATGGAAAGTTTCTCGTCTTTCTTATCCTTTGCAGTTGAAGCCGTATACTACAAGGTAGGCCTGCCTCTTCTTTTGTACTTCTTCATATACTACAAGCTACAAATTTTCACTTAGCTGATCGATTATTCATCTGCACCTTATAAAAAAAAGGTTCCTTTTGAAGAGGTTCCTGACCTTGTAGCTGGCCGGAGAGTATTTATACAGAAAGGATATGCCTTTGTTGCTGGCAGTCAGGCAAGTCTTGGTTTCGATTTCAATTTCAATACTTAACTTCTCCACAGTAGATAGTAGTGTCTCCTTCGCTAACTCGAATTTTCTTATTTCTCCTAGCAGTTGGTTTCCCTTGTTGTCACACAATTTCGATCTCATATATCGAAGGCCCTCATTCTGACAAACAGGTTATTCTGGTTGTTTGAATATCTAAAAGTTCCTCTTATATTTGTCACGCTTTAATTTGGACTTCATTAACAAGATTTTTCTTTTTGTTTGCAGAAAATGGACGACTACCATTCGAGAACGAGAAAAAGATAGACTAACTCCAGTAAGCACGGGACTGAAATCAACTGCTTTATTCTCTGTCCCCTGTTTCCTTAACTTATTATTGTTATCATTCAGATAGTAGAAGCGTTATCTACAAGCTACTTGGGTCCCGATTATTCTCAGGTGAGGATCGTCCTTTGAAACTTGCTATATACATTTATAGATTTGGAATCATTGACGTTGTTAATATGCCTCCACAGTCAAGTGAGTACGCTGACATATCACTCAAGGATATTGATCAAGTTTCCAAGAGTTCCTTTCCCCTTTGTATGAGGCATCTATTTGAAAAAGTAAGTTGCTTCATGGCTTTCAGATCTTCTATTCTTCATGATTTACATATCCTGCTCCCGTGCATCTTTAACATGTGAACGTTTCACTCAGCTTCGAGAAGATCACCATCTAAAACATGGAGGAAGAATGCAACTGGGTCTTTTTTTGAAGGTTTCTATTTAAATCTCTCTCCTCTTATCAAGTTTAGTCGCATCTGAATGCGACATGATGCAGATAGATTCACATCTGGAGTTGAGGCTAGATGTAGTAAAATTTCAATTGGTCAAACATCTAGTAAATAAGCTCCAGTTATTTATTTTCATGTTTTGTCTTCTATTTTTACCTCTCTGAAGTTGTCTATCGACATGTAGGGTGTTGGTTTGAAGCTGGATGACGCCCTAGCATTCTGGAGAGCAGAATTCACAAAAAAGGTAACTTGAATCGCAAATGTTTTATCTATTAAAATTTCAAATCTGTTTTATGTCTCCCCTAGAGGTTTCATGTGAATTATGTCCAGTTTAGACCAACTCTCTGAAAAGAAAGCTAGTTTCTCGTGGCCCTCACCCTTTTTCCATGTTTTTTTTTTCTGTGCTAGCAAATTTTAATGAGGAGATAGTGGGTAGACTTTTGTCTGCAGAAACCAAGTAATACTGAGCAATTAGATACTTATTTGTTTTTTCCTTTTTTATTTTTTAGGTTGGCTCTGAGAAATTTGATAAAGAGTACGCGTATTCCATTCGTCATAACTATGGGAAGGAAGGCAAGAGAACAGTAAGATGCTAATGGTTTCATATCTCTTCTTTATGTCAACGGAAAGCGGCAATGATCAGTTTCATCATGTAAGCTTCTGATACCAAATTCACATTGCAATTGCAGGATTATACACCTTATGCTTGTCAAAAGATCATTTCCTCTGCTCCTGGTGTTGGGGATCATCACGGCTGTCCTTATCGACATTTCAGGTCAGTACTTTGCTTAGTAAAAATCTCTTCTCTCTCTGTGAAAGAAAAGAGAAGCGGTAGAGTTCAAGTAGGATCTGTTATCCACCAACACCGCATATCTTAGTTTTGCTGGATAACAACAGTTACTAGCAGCTGCAAACATATTGAGCTTTCACTATAGTTTTTGTGTCTTTTGTTCAGCAGAAGTTGTTGCCCTTGGCCTTTTTCTAGCTCTAAAGTGAAACATTAGTATATGTAAATATGTGTGAATCATTAGGTGAACCCCAAAGTAAATGTATCTCAATGCAATCTGCTGCTTGGTTTTGTTGGATAAATGACAGTGAGGATAACCTGAGAGCAGCACTTGGTAGAATGGGATTGAGTTCTCGTGGAATGGAAGACGTAATGGATAAAGTGCGGAACAAACATTATCAGGTGATTGATCTTGAGTTATATATCTCTCACTAAACCTTGAATCTTTTCTTCGATGTTTAGCAAAACTAAATGGGGTCTTGTTCATATGCGCATGTGGACTCTACAAAACTAAAGCTTGCATGCACCTTGACCTTTGAAGCTGTTTATGGTACATCGTGTGATGCTGGTATCAACCATCCGAACCAATACTTCGAGGAGAGTCAGAAGATTTTGAAATCCAAGACGCCAACTGCTCCGGTTTAATCTTTGTATGGTTCAATGTAGTAAACTATGAATCCGTGACAAATATGAAAATTGAAATCTTAAGGTTCATGCAAAAGCTGTTTGATTAGATTACCATGTTATAAAATGATTAGCATATTACTTACTGTTCCAAAAGTGCCTTGTTGTGGATGGTCGTTTTGGATCCTGGATTCTTCTCTTATCGTTTTCGTTGGGATCGGATTTGGGATCAAAATCTTTAACACTCTAATTAATTGTCAGCACAGTTTTGTATGCATTTTAATTTGTTCGTACTTCATATAAGTAAAAGATAAAGAGGGTCACTCTCACTCACATGCTCACATGCAATGTAATGCATGAAAACTTCGTATGCGGGTGGATAGGTGGTGGTGGATTCGCCGTTTCTGGTTGACGTGCGTTGAGGGCTTCGAGTGGCGGTGGGTCTTGGTTTCGGTCTCTTTATTCTCGGCGTTGTGCCGGTTATGTCGTGTTGTCGGGTTTAGGTCTGTTTCCGGTGATGGTTCATCGGAGGTTTTCTTCTGGCATGGTGGTTCTGCATCGCGGGTCTGGGATGAAAGCGACGACGTGGTGGTGGTGCCAGCTTGGATGAGCTACGGTGCGGCTCCGCCGCGAACACCCCTCGTGATGGACCGTCGTTTATTTTCCTTCACCGCTTGTCACGGACCGTAGTTTATCCTTTCCTTTGTTTTTATGTTTTTAGTTCGGTTTGTTTTGCTTTTTTTTGTTTTCTTTAATCTGTGGGTTTGTCCGTTTGATCCTCTGGTCTGCGGTTTGCAGTTCGTTTGAGTCTCTTCTCCAGTCCATGTTTCAAATTTGGTCATTTCCTTTACGACAGAAACGGTCATAAAATGGTTAATTTTCCGTCTCGGATGTGAAGTTAAATCTCATGTCCATGGAGAGACCCAGACTAATCCCCTGGACATGTATTACCAACGGACTAAGCGTACACCCAGATTTGCAAATGAGGCCTAGACATTAGTCTCATATCCCATTTGGCCAAACTAGCAGGAACTTAGTTCCCAGCGGAAATCGAACTCGGGGGACCCATTGTTCATGGATTCTCAAGTCGACGCCTACCACCATGCCACCACTAGTTTGGTTAACATTAGTTATAGTATTGACATATCAACATATATTTAAACCCATAAGCTTGGATTACTTTATATAGACGCTAGGATACATATATAAACATGTACATAGGTTCCGACAGGTAACATAATGAATAATGGTGCGATACAGAGTTGTTATGTGGTACGAAAGACAGTGGTACAAATACTGATAAACTCGGAATTGCTCAATATCAACTTGTGTTATTAGATGTTACGGCCATAATATATATACAACCTTAGGCTAACTCCTAAACCTAATACAAATAGGTAAACTTAGAGAATAGGATATTCATGGAAAATATATATGTATAAGATATATAGAATATATCCCAATACCCCCCCCCTCAAGGTAGAGCATGCAAGTTATGGATGCCCAACTTGGAGAGAAAAACATCAAATTCCTTTCGTCCCAATGTTTTAGGAAAAATATCCGCCAGTTGATCTTTAGTAGAGACGTGAAATGGTTTAAGGACCCCTTTGACGATTTCATCACGGATGAAATGACTTTCCGTTTCAACGTGTTTCGTACGTTCGTGAAAAACCGGATTGTTACTGATGTGTATTGCCGGTTGACTGTCACAACGAATGGTCATAGGTTCTCGATGATCAGGACCAATCTCTCGAAGAAGAGCTTTAAGCCACATAAGTTCCTTTGTAACAGCACCCATGGCGCGATATTCAGCTTCATCAGATGAAAGAGAAACAGTTTCTTGTTTCTTCGTTTTCCAGGAGATTGGAGAAGACCCAAGCTGAACGATCCAACCCGTAAGAGACCGTCATGTTAACGGACACGCAACCCAATCAGAATCACACCACCCAGTCAAGTGTAGAGGAGAGTCTGCGCGTAAGAGAATCCTTTGGCCAAGTGTACCTTTGAGATACCGAACGGTCTTAATCGCGGCAAGCCAATGATCATCTTGCGGAGAATGCATAAACTGAGATAAAATGTGCACTGCATAGGTAAGATCTGGTCGTGTAGCCAGAAGATAGATCAGACGACCCACAAGACGACGATACCTTTCTAGATCAGCAAGAAGTTGTCCCTTCGCAAGGCCAAGACGATGATGATGGTCGATAGGAGAGCCAACAGGTTTGCATCCAAGAAGACCAATTTCACACAAAATGTCGGTTGCAAATTTACGCTAACATAGGTAAAAACCAGGTGGACTTCGAGCGACTTCTATACCCAAAAATTATTTAAGAAGTCCAAGATCTTTCATGTAGAAACATGTAGAGAGATAGTCTTTAAAGGATTGTATAACCGCATAAGTATTACCCGAAATAATCAAATCATCCACCTAAACCAGAATTCGAAGTGAGGCTCCATTTTTTGAGTATACAAAGAGAGAGTAATCAGATCGAGTTTGAGAGAAGCCATATTTGAGAAGGGCATCCACAAGTTTTGCAAACCAACAACGAGGAGCTTGCTTCAAACCATAGAGAGATTTTCGAAGACGACAGACACGTGTTTCATTTGGCGAAGAATAACCCTACGGTAGTTTCATATATACCTCGTCATGAAGGTCTCCGTGAAGGAACGCATTATGGACATCCATTTGATGGACCTCGTGATTCTTTTTAGCGGCATAATCCAAAAAGACGCGAACTGTCCCCATCTTAGCAACAGGAGAAAACGTATCAATATAGTCCATACCTTCTTTTTGATTATTTCCCAAAACCACGAGACGAGCTTTGTGACGCTCAATCGTATTATATTATCGGTATTTGACGGTAAAGACCCATTTACTACCAATAGCTTTCTTATTAGGTGGTAAATGTTCAAGATCCCATGTATGATTGCGATCAAGAGCATTGAATTCAGATCTCACAGCATCTTTCCAAACATCATCTTCCATTGCTTCTCGGAATGATCGAGGCTCAACATGAGCAGATAGCGAAGCGAGAAAGCTGCGATGATTATGAGAAAATTTATCAAAGGAGATAAATTCAGAGAGAGGATAAATCGAACCTGAAGATTACTGAGGAGAGGGTGAGGACGAAGAGAGAGAGAGAGGACGATCAACGGTCACAGCATTGACAACAAAACCATGCAGGCGAGTAGATAGAATTTTCGGGCGATGACCACGACCTAGGGCCTCTACGACGACTTCCTCAACTACTGTTGGAGTATCAGAATTAGGATTAACATGTTCCGGATCTAGAGTCGGTGTCACAATATCTACCTACAGGATACGTAGCCGTAGGAGCAACAACGCCAACGGTACTCGGATCCACTGGACCAACGACAGTAATTTCAGATTCCTCGTCATCAAAGGAGGTCTCAAGTAAAGGAGGTGATTTGACGGGTTCAGGAGCTGTAGATTTATCTTGAGAAGAAGCAAATGGAAACTGATATTCACAAAATACAACATCACATGAAGTAAAAACGATCTCTTTTTCAAGATCGTATAACAGCCAGCCTTTTTTCCCGAAGGATACCCGAGAAACACACATCTTCTACTCCGAGGAGCAAACTTATCACCTCGATGATTCAGATTATGGGCATATGCTAAACATCCAAAGACACGAAGATGTTTAAGAGACGGGGCACAGCCATACAGCTTTTCAAAAGGAGTTTTACCATCGAGTAGCTGTGAAGGAGTGCGATTCATAAGATACACCGCCGTCTTAACACATTCACCCCAATATTCGATAGGAAGATGAGCCTGGAAGCGTAATGCGCGTGCAACATTCAAGATATGTCGATGCTTACGTTCGACACGGCCGTTTTGTTGTGGTGTATGAACGCACAACGCTTCATGGATGATGCCATGTTCTTGAAAAAATCGTGAAAGACATAGGAACTCTGTACCGTTATCACTGCGTATTGTCTTAACTTTCTTGGAAATTTGCGTATTGACCAATGTCAAAAAATCTCGTATATGGCGTAAAACTGTTGTTTTATCGGGGAGAAGATAAATCGAAACTGCTCGAGAATTAATATCAACGATGGTGAGGAAATAACGAGATCCACAAAATGATGTTGGGCGATAAGGATCCCATAAATCACAATGAATTAAATCAAAAACTGTATTGGTTGTATTCAAACTATTCGAAAAACATTAACGAGTTTGTTTAGCGCGGAAGCAAACATCACAATTTTTAAAGAAAAGCTCACTACTACTACTAACACCACGAACTTCTGGAATCAAGCCAACAACACGAGAAGATGAATGACCCAAACGATGATGCCATTAAACTGAAATCTCACAAACTCTGGTATGCAACGATGTCTAAGTCTCAACGCCACAAAACCGGTAGAGTCCCTCTCCCTCTCCCTCTCGTTCACCCTCTCCAATCAGCGTCCTCGTAGTGCGGTCCTATAAAATCAATAGTTTATCAGTGATCTGTCCCACCAAGTAGTTATCGGTGACCAATTGGCCAAAGGAAATCAAGTTTATGTCAAAGCCATCAACAAGGTAAACGTTGTGTAAGACAAGTCGCGGAGTAAGGCGAAATGTTCCTTGCTTTGAAGCAAGAACATTAGATCCTGCTGGTAGCTTAACCGAAACAGGATAAATAGGACAAACATCCTCCAATAAGTCAGCACGTCCGGTCATATGGTGCGTAGCACCTGTATCTAAGATCCATACAACGTCACTGATCTTACCGCTTAATGGTTCTGGCTTACTCGCAGCACCCACCATACGCTGAATAATCTGCCATTGATCATCGGTTACGCCACTCAAGCCTTGGCGATCGTTGTCTGTAAGATCCAAGGTAGGTGAAAGAGAGACCGAATTGGCACCCACAATCTGAGTACTGTTAGCACGAGTAGGAAGACCACGACCCCGGCTTGAAGAACCACGACCACGACCATACCATTCGGGATAACCAACCACCTTGAAACACGCGGAGGCTCCGTGTCCCGATCGACCACACGCAGTACATTGCCTTGAAGGATCGCGGTTTATAGGTCGCGAGGAAGACGGATTAGAAGTGGTGATGCTTTGGCGAGGAAGATCACGGGTCAAAACGGTGCCTTGTTGGCGAGAGTAAGGTGAAGATGAGAGTTGAGATGCAAAGCTCATCACTGGAGATTCTTGAATAACGCTGGAACGGATGGTTTCATTCTGAACAATGGTTTGATATACACTGTCCAGATCTGGAAGAGGAGAGATGGCGCAGATTTGAGAACGAATCACTCCATGAACAACATCATCAAGACCCGAGAGGAAGTCATGAATGCGTAGAGTTTCACGTTCCTGTTCATGAGCTGAATTGAGATCACACATGCAAAGTCCACAAGTACACCGTTTGGAGTTCATACACTCAACAATGCCATCCCAAATCTTAGTTAAGCGACCAAAGTAGTCATCAACGGTAGTCCCGTTTTGCTTACATGTAGCTAATGAATTGCGGAGTTGTTGTAAACGAGCTCCACTTTTAATCGAGTATCGTTCCTTGATGATATCCCACAATTCTTTTGCGACTTCACGAGTTGAGATCGAAGAGTGAATCTTGGGTTCGATGGTTTGTTTTATCCAAACGACCAAGAGGTGATTATTTGCGGTCCAATCTCCAAGTGTGGAAGAATCAACAACGGGTTTGGAAATAGTTCCATCAATGAAACCAAATTTCTTGCGGGAGCTTAAAGCCATACGCAAGTTAATTGCCCATTCATCATAATTTGAGCCGTTTAACAATGGAGAGGAGATTATAGCACCCGGATTATCACTAGATGTGAGATCGTAAGGTGAAATCGTCTTGTGTTTCGGTTTCGTGTTGGACATCTTACACGAAGAAGAAGACAACAGGATGAAAAACAGAGGCAGCAGCAATCAGAAAAGGAATAAGTCGAAAGAGAAGACTTATTCTAGGTCAAAGAAGTGATTGAAATAAAACGGAGAAGAACATCAAGCGATAGAAATAAATTGGATCATAGCTCTGCTACCATGATAAACTCGGAATTTCTCAATATCAACTTGTGTTATTAGATGTTACCGCCATAGTATATATACAACCTTAGGCTAACTCCTAAACCTAATACAAATAGGTAAACTTAGAGAATAGGAAATTATCTACATGGAAAATATATATGTATAAGATATATAGAATATATCACAATAAATACAAATGGTACAGAAAACAAAACCAGAATCGAACCGAATTAGAATATACCGAACCGAATAGTTATAAATACCCGAATAGTTTCTCTTATAAAATATTTTGGGTATCCGAACGGGTACCCGAAATATACGAAATACAATTATATATCTAAAAATATTATGTATACTTAGTTTTGAAATAACCAAATTACTCAAATTACAATTATAAACCAAATATATTAATTATGTTTAAACCGAAATAACTAAAATATTCGAAATATTCAAAAATCTTTAGTTATATTTGTCAAAATTAAATAAATTTTGAAATTTTTTACCAAATTTTATTTAAATTAAACATTTTTTTAGTTTTTTTGAGAATTGGGATAAATTTCGGGTACCCGAAAACCGACCCGAACTTGGGTGGAACCGAACCGAACCCGATCCGGAAAAAGAAATACCAGAATGGGTCCTAGACTTCTAAAATTTGGGTACCTAAAACCCGAAAGAATCGACTCAAACCCGTACGGATACCCGAATGCCCATGACTAATCAGTAGACATAGTAGTCGTACAAGATGATATTACGAACATAAGTTTCCGATTGGTAACATTGTAGTAGTACAAAATAGTAGTTCTTAATAAAATTAGAAAAAAAAAACTGAAAACAAAAAAATTAGATACAAAATTAATTGAAAAAAACACTAAATTTTATTATTAAAAAGTAACTTAATTATATATGACATTAAATTAGTGTCTACAAAAACAACATAGCATATACGTTTGAAAAAAATTGTAATTATAANTTTTATAAATAATGTGAATTTATATATAAATATACATTATTTGTATATGGAGTTTCACATTTACGAAATAAAGTATATGGTTATGATTTTTTATATAAATATTCATATATATATATATATATATCTATTTTGTGGTTATGAATTTTGGGAAAACAGCCAATTCTTACCCAGACTATTCCAAATGGTGCGGATTCGTACCTGACAAATTCAAGTGTCCAATTTCATACCCAGACTCTTCCAAATTTGAAAATTTATACCTGGATTATTCTTTTTTTGGCGAAAACAAACATTGACCAACACCCCCGATAGTCAACTCCGTAACACCGTTAACGGCGATGAGTCACCTGCCACGTATGCTTCCCAGCTGACACGGAATGACAAAACGACGTCGTTTTGAAAAAAAAATCCAAAAAATAAATAAAACTACAATTATGGGGCTTGAACCATCGACATCAAGGCCGTATGCCTTACACTTTACCAACTTAGCTCGACGGGTGTTAAACCAATAAATACCAAATATTATTTATATTGACATTCCATCAATCTAAAGATTATCTTCTCCACGTTTCCGATAGACCACCCCAGTTCCGGCGATTCAAACCGTCTTCCCCTTCGAACATCTTTTGACTAGACTCTCTGCAATTTTCTCCGTCGCCGACTTTAAGAGCTATCATATTTATCTTGGGTCGCGAATCTCTGGTGAGTTCCTTGTCGCCGGGCCTTCTGCAAACTTTAGGAATTCTAGATTTCATCTTTCCAGCAAATTTAGATGTCTATCTCTTAAGATCATCAGAGGCATAAACCCAGATTCCTCCGACGACAATTCTCTTTCTTCCTCTCTCACGACAATGACACTTTAGGAAGTCCATGTGGTTACTTAGGTCTCGTAAATTCCTCTCAACCAATGAAGAATCAATTAATCGCAATCGAATTTGACACCAAATTGGATCCCTATTTCAATGATCTGAGCGGTAATCACGTCGGGTCAATATGTTAAACTCAATCGCGACCTCAGATCCATCGATTTTGTCTCAAATCGATCACTGCTTGGTTCGATTACAAAAAAAAAATTGTTTTTATTAAAGTGTTCTTGAGTTCTCAATCCTCTGTCGCCATAAATCGTATAGCTCCTCCTGCGACGCTCTCAATTTCACACTCTTCTCGCCGTCGATTCCCTTCTGTGAATCACCAGATGATTATATAAACAGTTATTGATAATTATGGTCATAAAACTCGTCGAGCTTAGTTGGTAAAGTGTAAGGCTTACATCCTTGATGTCGAGGGTTCAAGCCCTATAGTTGTAGTTTTATTTTTTTTTTTGGATTTTTTTTTTCAAAACGACGTCGTTTTGTCATTTCGTGCCAACTGGGAAGCATATGGGGCAGGTGACTCATCGCCATTAACTGTGTTACGGAGTTGACTAACGGGGGTGTTGGTCAATGTTTGTTTTCGCCAAAAAAAGAATAGTCTAGGTATGAATTTTCAAATTTGGAAGAGTTTGGGTATGAAATTGGACACTTGAATTTGTTATGTACGAATCCGCACCATTTGGAATAGTCCGGGTAGGAATTGGCCGTTTTTCCTTGTGAATTTCACATAACTTTCTGTCGTAAATTACTTGTATATTTAATAACCATAAAATAATAACAAATGTTAATGACATGTTTTTTTTTGTCAAAAATGTTAATGGCATGTTTTGGATGATACATTATAAAAATAACTCAATAGTATAAGTATATCAATTATCAGTTAATAGTTTATTAGAAACTATACAAAAATTATATTAACTAACCTTGTAGAAAACCTTATCAGTTAAATATAAACTCAATTGTTTAAGTGGACAAGTGAGATTTAAAATTTATTATGATATAGAATTTTGTAGTAATTAAGGTGTATATGTATCACATTGGATCGTTGATAATGATAATAGTATTGCAATTTAGTGGACCAATGTGATTTAAAAATAAATTGTAGAAACAAATAGCCAGAACTTCATTTTGTACCATCAAGTTTGTTGTACCACCATGTTTTAAGAGCAAAACATGATACTGCCATGAAAAGTTATTACAGTAATCTTCTATGAACAAGAAAATTGTACCCCTATATTTATGTAATGTCACTTTTTGTAAACTTTGTTGTACAACACAAATGATTGGTTACATGAGAGACATTACAATCCTTACCATTACCATTTTAAGTCACCAATCAGAGTAATAATTTTGTAGTAAGGTGTATATGTATCACATTGGATCGTTGATAATGTAAGTTTTTCTATATTTCATAACATAAGAAATCCTCATGATAAGAATATGTTTTGGAGTTTTTTCGTCTACTTGGGGCAAGTCTCCTGTAACACAAAGCAAAGGTCAGAAGTTAGAAAACACGATGTAGGTGTGTTTTCCGATGATTATCCGACGCTCAATTCAGTAACAAGGAAGAAAGACCACATATATTTGCCTCAAAAACGGGAAAGAGTCAAAAAAACGTGGGAGAAAGAGAGATGGTGTGTAACAACGCCGTTTGCGCTACTGATATACAGAGCCGAAATTGTCACAAACTGCTGGACTGCGGGGATATTCCGGCCTGAGCGGCACGAAGCACTCTAGCCAGACCGTCCCCGTAGGCGCACCTCTCGACCGAGACCTAAGGCTTTTCAACCCGTTCCTCAGTGTTGAGTTGTTTTAGTTCGGACTAAACTTGTACCATTTAAATCAAACTGACTTTAAGGCAAATCTTACGTAATATACATAATATTCATATTTTTGAAAATAGTTTTTGAAAACGGGTTTATACTTAGGTTTAGCCTAGTGCCAAAACGTTACTTAGATAAGTACTTTGAAATATCGATACTTTTGCAAAAGCCAAGGCAATCTACTTCTGGCTGTCCTAACGTTCCGCCGCTCTGAGGTAATCTCATCTACCGGTCACCTGCAAAACAAAAAGAGTTATGAGTATTCTAGCAATACTCAGTAAGCTCCGGGGGACCTAAAAACACATTAGAACCCCAACCCCAAACAACATGCAAGCAAGTTTAACCCCAAACAAGCAAGCACACAATCACAGAAATGCACATGCGGAAGCCAACTAATCTACAAGCAAGCTACTCATGCTTGTAGAACTCATGACTAAATGCGAGGCCTCTATGTGTGTCGGACACTTCCCCGTTCCGTTATGAACCATGTTCAATCACCACAAAGGATCATTTTGAACGTCATAATCGCTCGGACACCTTCTGTATCCGGGACTACTTGACCAAGGGAGCTACCCTTCGGCACCCTGAGTCTTCCTCCCTTTGTGGACTCCTTCTACAAAGTTCGGGGTTTTGGAACATGTCGTCTACACCTAATCTAAGGATCTCCTATCCCTAAATGCATCAAACAATAGTCCAACGCGTAATTCCCGGAGGACCATTACGCTCGGACCCTCGAGGACTGTGACACTCTAATCGCCCTTCTCGGGCATGTCAGCCTCCTTCGACTGGAATCGAGTAAACCCGTTCCTCCTAAACCATGACATCGATCTCGGTTCGACTGGAATCGAGTCAAGCCGTTCCTCCTAAACCATGACATCGATCTCCCTTTCTTGCTTTGCGCTCTTGTAATCTGGTTGGAAATGGCTCTCCTAGCCTATTCAACCACACTTGTATACACTCCTTAGCACAAAATACACAACCGGACTCACCAATCTCTTAGGCCTTGTGCGGCCTAAGATCTTCTCTTAGCACCTTAACTCCTCCCCGAACCGATCCCTTAACCTCCGCGCCTATGGCGGAAAATTATTCGGTTTGCTCTCACTCTCCTCTTTCTCTCTCTACACTTCTCTAACTTCTCTCTACGTTTTCTTAAGTGAGGTGAGAAAAACTAAGGAGTGTGTGGGGGTATTTATAGGCCACTAAGTCTTGGGGAGCAAGTCTTCTTTGGGTTGACTGGTCAAACTAGGCGGCCGCACATCATCTTTGACCATCAGGTCAAAGTCCAACACTTTTGGAACAAGTTTCTCCCGCGCGCGACACGTGTCCACGCGCTTTCTACGTTGACTAAGTGCCTCAGGATTTGAACCCGAGCACACTTCGGAGACCCGACCACCGATCCTCGCCGGACTCTCGGAGGTCGCCCCACGCCAAGCTTCCTTCGGCAAGAAATTTATCTTCGACCCGACCTAACTTTTAGGTCTCGGGTCCTCTTCGCCCATCGCTCAACAAGGATGACGTCTTCTTCTTCGCCATGTGTTCGGAAATCGCTTTCGAGTCACTTGGATCTTCACTTTGGCTAGATTTCTTCATTCGCGGCAAGAAATCTCTCTATCGGCGAGACTCACACGTCTCTCGGCTAGAATCTCACCTCTCGGCAAGATTTCTTCTTCGCTCGGCAAAAACTCGCTCCTTCCGGCTAAAATCTTCTCCTCTCGGCTAAAACTGATTCTCTCGGCCATAATGGGTCTTAGTCGGACATCTTCACTTCTACTCGTCCCATTTCGAATCCGACTCGACCAAAGTGTTTATTTTGGCATTTCCATTCGAAATGTACCTTCCTTTCGTCGTTCCTTCGACTTCAATTTGTCTTCGACCATCGACCGGATTTATGCCCTCGGACAGGTTATCACATTCTCCCCCCCCCCCTTATTTGAATTCGCCCTGAATTCTATTAAGGTCGTGACGTCTCTCCTGGCTCGATGTCTCCTTCTTCTGCGAAGAACTCTGGATGTTCTTCTCGGAATCGTGCCTCATCTTTCGATGTGACCACCATTCTGTTTTGTTTTTCCCAAAACACTTGGATCTGTGGGATCGCTCGATTCTTCAACTCTTTTACTCGCCTTAGTCCAACCTTGATTGGATCTTCTTGGTAGGTTAAGTCGAGTCTCAGGTCTTCGATGTGTTCCTTCTCTATTGCGTTCGGATCCAGCACATGCTTCTTCAACATTGATACGTGGAATACCGGGTGTAGGTTCATATCAGGTGGCAGCTCCAACCTATATGCTACATCTCCTACCCGTCCTATCACACGATACAGACCAATACCTCACCGCCAGCTTACTAACTTTCCCAATGCGATCTTTGCCTTTCTGGGCCGTGACCTTGAGGTACATTTTGTCGCCAACTTCGAAGATTATGTGTCTTCGCTTTTGATCCGCGTACTTCTTCTGCCTGTCCTGCGCCTTCTTCATGTTGGTTCAGACCACTTGCAGAGTCTCCGTAGTTTGGTTCACCATGTCTGTACCAAACACTCTTCTTTCTCCAACCTCCGTCCAACACAACGGAGTGTGACACGGGCGTCTGTATACCGCTTCATACGGTGACATGCCTATACTTGCGTGGAAACTGTTGTTGTAGGAAAATTCCACCAATGCCAAGTGATCTTCCCAAACGCCCCCAATCCACCGCACAAGCTCGCATCATGTCCTTGATCGTCATGATTGTCCCCCCTGTCTGCCCGTCTGTTTTAGGATGAAACGCGGTACTCATGTGCAATTTTGTCCCTAGCGCGCCTTGCATTGCTTTCCAAAATCTTGATGTGAATCTCGGATCTCTATCCGAGACTATATTGGCGGCCATTCCATGCAGCTTTACTATCTGTTGATATCAAGCCTAGCCAATACCTCCACTTTGTCCGTATCACGCACCGGTAATAGGTGAGCCACTTTGGTTAAGCGGTCGACAATCATCCATATGGAATTGTTGTTCCTCCCTTGTGCCACTGGTAACCCCATAATGAAATCCATCGATATGGAATCCCATTTCCACTCGGGTATCGGTAGGTTTTGCAATAGGCCTCCCGGCACTTGATGTTCCGCCTTAATCTGTTGGCAAACTTGACATTTTGCCACCCATTTTGCTACCGAACTTTTAATACCTGGCCAATGATATTACTTCCATATATCTCGATACATCTTCGTGATTCTGGGGTGAATGCTTAGTATCGATCGATGAGCCATCTCTAAAATCACTTCTCGGAGTCTGCCTTCGTCTGGTACCGATATTCTACCCTTAAGTAGAAGAGTACCATCTTCTGTTAAATGATGCTCGCCGTGCACTCCTCATATGCTTATCTTCTCCACGATCTCGTACATTTTGGCGTCTAGTTGCTGCGCTATTTGGATCCTCTGGATTAAACCCCCCTGGTTTACCGCTTGAACCCCCATTGGTTCACTAGACTCCCCATCCAGGGCAAATAAATTCACCTTCGAAACTCTTGGTTCAGAGTTTCCAACTTCTTCTCCCTATCGACGGTAGCCTTCCTTCGACTCAAGGCGACTGCGACTACATTTGTTTTGCCCGGATGATACTGAATCTGGACGTCATAATGTGTGATGAACTCCATCTATCTCCTTTGGCATAGATTCAGATCCGCTTGAGTAAACAAGTATTTTAGGCTCTTGTGGTCCGTAAAAACTTGGACACTCTCTCCATAGAGGTAAGACCTCCACACCTTCAAGGCAAACACAACTGCCGCCATCTCCAAGTCATGAGTGGGGTAGTTCTCCTCATGTTTCCTTAGCTGTAGTGATTCATACGCAATCACCTTCCCTTCTTGATTCAGGACCGCCCCTAATCCTACTTGGGATACATCCGTGTATACCTCATACGGTTGCCCCGGTTCTAGTAGGGTTAGCATTGGTGCTGTAATCAAGGTCTCATTTAACTTCTTGAAGGCTTCTTCCATTCCATCATCCCACTCGTAGGGAACTCCTTTCCCCGTGTTTTGTTAGGGGTTTTGCTATCGACGAAAAACCCTTCACAAACTTTCGGTAATAACCAGCTAATCCGAGAAAGCTCCTTATCTCGGTTACGGTGGTTGGTTGCAGCCAGTCTTTGATGGCTGCTATCTTCTCCGGATCCACGGACACTCCTTGCTTGGAAACCTTGTGTCCTAGGAACCCTATTCTCTCTTCCAGAATCGGCATTTGCTAAGCTTAGCATAAAGCCTTTTCTCTCTCAACCGATCTAAGACCCTCCTTAGGTGCTTCACATGCTCCTCCTTGGTCTTCGAGTAGATTAGGATGTCGTCGATGAATATAATCACGAAACTGTCCAAGTAGTCGTGAAACACTTCATTCATCAGCCCCATAAACATTGCGGGTGCGTTCGTTAGTCCAAACGGGATCACCACGAACTTGTACTTCCCGTATATGGTGTTGAACGCCGTCTTCTTCACATCTTCTTCCAAGATAAGGATCTTATGATATCCCGACGCCAAATCTATCTTGGAAAACCAGCTCGCACCGCGCAATTTATCCAGCAATTCATCGATCCTTAGCAAGGGGTACTGGTCCTTGATCGTGACATTGTGGATCCCTCTATAGTCGATGCACAATCTCATACTGCCATCCTTCTTCTTGACGAACAGAACTGGAGCTCCCCATGATGAGGAACTTGGCCGAATAAAACCTTTCCCCATAAGTTCTTCTAGTTGCGCCTTCTACTCCGCCAGCTCTGCCGGTGCCATTCGATATGGTGTCTTCGCAATTGGGGCCGCTCCTTGCTCCAAACTAATTGTAAATGGATTACTCCGAGTCGGTGGTAACTCCCGTTAATGGCTTGAAGACATCTTCAAACCCCTCCACCACGAGTATGTCTTCCACTTCTAGCTCCTTGTCGTTTCCTTCTTCCACCACGCTGATGGCAGCAAGGTAGGCTTCTCCAGCCTCTAGCTTTTTCTCAGCTCTCATAGCTGATAACAAGGATGCGCCCTCACTTGGTTTGATTCTCTGAATCGCAACCATGGTTGATCCTTCTCCTTCGAAAGTAATTTTTCCCTGACTACAGTCCAGATGCGCCTTATGCCTAGATAACCAGTCCATCCCCAAAATCACTTCAAATCTTCGAAGAGATATCACGATGAGGTTTGCCAGCAGAATCCGCCTCTGCACCTCCACCGATACGCCTGTCACTTCTCACAAGGCTTCTAAGGTTTGGTCTTCTGGGTTAGCACGGAAACCCTTACCTTCCTATGTACTAACTCGTAGTCAAAACCTGACGCTACCTTGGGAGTCACAAAACTATGTGTCGCTCCCGAATCGAACAAAACGTGTGTGGGGTTCCCGCCCACACGTAATGTTCCTACCAAGAGCAATACATTCATCCCGAACGTATTCTCAACACTCAAACAATGCAAACATGCAACACCCAAACAATGCATCACGCAAAAGGGGGTTTAGTGCCCAACTTACGTGCTATGGGGCTTTTCCCAGAGCTTGAAGGTTTCGGGAACTCTAAATCTAAAGCATAGACATGCTTCTCTACCACTGCTCTTTTCTTTGCCGGGGGTTCAATCGCAGTCTTGGCTGGCTGCTTACCCAAAGCTTTGGACGTTTATGTCCCGTTCAGCGGACATGTTGTCGAGTAGTGCCCCTTCTCTTGGCACTTGAAACACGTGATTCTTTCCAGTTTCTCATCCCTATCCACCGACTGTGGACAGTTACGGGCCATATGCCCTTCCTCTCCACAAGTATAGCAAGCAGTTCCTCTGCTTGCTTTGTCGCCTTGCGGACGAGTCCCTTTTCTTGACTTTACCATTCCTTGATTCTTCGTTTTGATTGACGGCCCGCTGCCAGATCCTCCTCCGGTCCTTGTCTTAGCCTTTAACAGGTAACGTTCTGTGTCTACCGCTTTCTCCACGACTTGGTGCAACCCGGCGTAGACTCCCGACATCATTCGGCTAGCCAACTCCGGATCTAACCCTTCCATGAAACATCTTATTAAGGACTTTTCAGTGTCGTAGCGGTTTTCAACGTATCTGAGGAGCCTATTAAATTTTGCCTCATACTCCCTCACGGTTTTGTCTCCTTGTTCCAGGTGTGTAAACTCCATTTCTAGCCTTTCCTTTGCTTCTGGGGGAATGTACTTCTGAGTGAATTTCCTTCGGAATTCACTCCAAGTTTTGATCAGGTGGCCACACTTCTCTCTACGGTTAGCCACCAGCACTTTGCGTCCTCTTCCAGATGATAGATTCCAACTCTCACTCGGAGTGATTCGGGTCAACCCACTGCCTCAAATCCTTGTTCTATCACCTTAAACGGATCCACACTTCCTGGGAATCGGTACGTACCTATCCCTGCTGTGACTATCTTCAAGAAGTCGGGAGGTCCTCTGTTCTCCCTTTGTGGTGCCCTTTGCAGCGCCTGATCTAGCTTACCAAACGCTCTCTCCATGGTTCGCTCCAAGCAAGACAAGCGCGACGTTGGCATTGTCGGTCCTGTTTGACCCCCTGACATGCCATACACCGGGCTTGGTGCGTAAAACGTCAGAGTTTCTGTACTCCATTCGCTCGTACCCCAACTTGCTGTCGCCGCCCTGTCTAGCGACACTGGATACTCTACTACCGGAGATTCCTGGTGAAGTGGAACCGATTCGCTCTCCGAAAAGGTACCATAGCCGGACATTTCCTCTTTCCCGTATTCACCGTCATGTCCAAAGTACCTTGCCGTATCCGACGACAAATGGACATAACTGTCGACTGAACTGCCACTGCCTGACGATGAACTGATACACAGAGTTTTAACCCTATAATTCTACTGCAAGAGCACAGCAAAACGAAGTAGTATTCTAGGGATCGAATCCACATAGACCAAGTGAAACACTACGAGAATGCAAGAGTAAAGTAAAGCTAAGACTAATGAGAGTGGTTTGTGGTTTTAATGCAATGAAATAACAAACTAACTAAAAACGAATTAAACTTATGAATTAAAGGCGTCAGATTTCAGGGAAATTCGCAGGAACCATGAATTGCAAAACAGAAAGTCAGGTAAGGAAGGCATTAAGCATCGTTCTCGAACTCAAATCACTAGACTGGATCAATCTCTTCCCAGAGTATTAAATCCCTATGTATTAGATATATGAATACTAACTCCCGTTGAATTCAACAACCTAAACATGCATTATAAGCGAGTTTGATAAGTTCACAAAACACAATAACATCAACTCCCGTTGGTTAAGGATATTTTGCTCATCTATGTTCTTTCAGGCAATTTAACAAACGCTTTCGGCGCGTAAATACACCTAAGATCATAAACTAGGTCGCGAGTCAAGTTCCAGCAATAAGATAAACAATAGATGAAGAAATCAATCGATAATTCCCTATCTAACAATCCTAAACTAGCAATTCATGAATTCCCTTGAAAACCCTAAAACCTAACTATGAAATCTACTCAAACATAGTTCCAGAGAAAAAGCAAAGAGGTATGAGAAAATTCATAAAGAAATTCAATAGATAATAAGAGGGTTTAGAAATCTTCTCAAAGTTTGTCAAAAGAGGTTCAGAGATCTTCTCCCAAAGAAAATAGATACAAAGAGTCTGTAGAAAATAAAGCGTAGCCTAAACAATGGCTCAAAAATAGAATAAATAACCCTAAATCACGTTTTTCCTTAATCCCACGCGAAACCGGTCCAAAATTAGGAAAACCGAAATTTTCCTTTTCTGCGCGTCGGTCCGTACATGAACGATCGATCGATCAAAAAGTCTTCTGCTGGTCTGTGGAAAAAGGATCGATCGTTTTGGTTTCTGCTTCCATTCTGCACACGTTTCTTCTTCGAGGCAGATTGACCTGTCTTCAGTAAATCGGGTATAACTCTTGATCACACCGTTGGATTTTCTTCAAACCACTTGCAAAAGAAAGATAAGTCACAGCTCTATCTTGTGTCAAAATTGAAGCTCGATCCATCGGTGGTAAAAACACGGTTTATCATGAACCCCTCAGCCAACTTCTACTTCTCAGATTATGCGCCATCTGCATAACACATAAGGGTAAACCTAACAATCTCTAGACGGAACGTGGCCGGATTCCTAATTTGGCTTTTGCAACTCTTTTTGACTTGATAAAACGATTTGAAAACACTTTGCCCCGTGAACATGATCGTGAAACCATGCTCTGATACCAACTTTTGTAACACCCCCGATTCACGCTACGGATAGACGGAGCCAGGAATGTCACAAACTACGGGACTGCGGGGATATTCCGGCCCGAGCGGCACGAAGCACTCTAGCCAGACCGTCCCCGTAGGCGCACCTCTCGACCGAGGCTTAAGGCTTTCCAACATGTTCCCTAGTGTTGAGTTGTTTCAGTTCGGACTAAACTTGTACCATTTAACACAAACTGACTTTAAGGCAAATCTTACATAATATTCATATTTTTGAAAATAGTTTTTGAAGACGGGTTTATACTTAGGTTTAACCTAGTGCCAAAACGTTACTTAGATAAGTATTTTGAAATACCGATACTTTTGCAAAAGGCAAGGTAATCTACTTTCGACTGTCCTAACGTTCCGCCGCACCTTAACTCCTCCCCGAACCTCCCCTTAACCTACGCGCCTTTGCCAGAAAATTATTCGGTTTGCACTCACTCTCCTCTTTCTCTCTCTACACTTCTCTCTAAGTTTTCTTAAGTGAGGTTTATAAAACTACGGAGAGTGTGGCGGTATTTATAGGCCACTAAGTCTTGGGGAGCAAGTCTTCTTTGGGTTGACTGGTCAAACTAGGCGGCCGCACATAATCTTTGACCATCGGGTCAAAGTCCAACACTTTTGGAACAAGTCTCTCCCCGCGCGCGACACGTGTCCATGCACTTTCTACGTTGACTAAATGCCTCGGGATTCGGGCCCGAGCACACTTCGGCGACCCGACCACCGATCCTCGCCAAGCTTGGAAACTTATCTTCGACCCGACCTAACTTTTAGGTCTTGGGTTCTCTTCGCCCATCGCTCAACAAGGACAGCATGTTCTTCTTCGCCATGTGTCCGAAAATCGCTTTCGGGTCACTTGGATCTTCACTTTGGCTAGATTCCTTCGCTGTAAGAAATCTCTCTATCGGCGAGACTCACACATCTCTCGGCTAGAATCTCGCCTCTCTCGGCAAGATTTCTTCTTCGCTCGGCAAGAACTCGCTCCTTCCGGCTAAAATCTTCTCCTCTCGGCTAAAACTGATTCTCTCGACCATAATGAGTCTTAGTCGGACATCTTCACTTCTACTCGTCCCATTTCGAATCCGACTCGACCAAAGTGTTTATTTTGGCCTTTCCATTCGAAATGTACCTTCCTTTCGTTGTTCTTTCGACTTCGATTTTTCTTCGACCATCGACCAGATTTATGCCCTCGGACGGGTTATCACATGGTGACTTCGGGTCCTGAGAAAGGATGAATCTGCGGAGTATTTGGACATATCTGAGGAAAGAGTGACAAGAAGTTTAGTCGGAATATTCGAGCCACAAGACTGAATATTCCATGGAAGAGAAGTGAGACCTTGTCACAGAAGTTTGAGAAAAGTTAAGTGTTTTGAGGGAAGTCTCTAAGTGAGAGATGAAAAAATTGGATCTCTTTCCTCTAAGAGTCAAGGTTATATTTATACAAATACCTGACCCGGACTCGTAAACCGGGTTGCATTGGTTTGTGGGTCAGACGATGGATCCTTTGTTGGATCATGTACGAGGTACTCGAGTGTTTTTTCTACATATTTCCTTTGTCGCTTATGTTTGCATCCCCAACAAGGCGGTTTCTGCATGCGCCACGCCGAGTCCGTGCTGTTTCGGCGGTTTATGCGCTGCCACGTGTTTTGAGCGCCCATGTCATTGTCTTCCCCATGAATAGCGATTGGTTGCTTTTTCCTGCCATATAGGCCAAAATTGGCCAGTTAAAATGATTAATGCGAGAGTCTACTTTTGTTCAAAGTAGTATTGGAGGGAAAATGTATATTTAATCCCGCATATAATCGAATAGGTTTTACCTTTCCAGACATCTTTTGTAAGGGATATCAGGTTTCTCTTACCTTCCCATGTATCTCTACCCAGTTGTTTGGGAGTCTTACTTTCCAAGGTATTGCTATCCGGTTTAGTTTGGCGTTGTCGGAGAAGTCAACATGTACTTGTCCATGTTACTCATCTCACTACTACCGCACTTTCCAGGTAACATGGCATGAGTTGGTGGGTTCAGGAAAAAGCAACCCATATCCTTTCAGAACCACTCATCTCCTTACTTCCCGCTCTCGCTAGTCAATAGCGGTTTTGGGATAAGGTGGTGGTTCATTTCCATATCCTAACTTGTCATATGATTTGACCACCTAGCCTCATAACTGCACTCTCTCAATGTGGTGTGCTTTTAGGTCAAATGGTCGTCTAATCTATGGTGACACACCATACAACCTGTCCTAACCTGTTTTATGGTTCGATCACCTAGCCTCGTAACCGCACCCTCTCGAAGTGGTGCGTCTTTATGTCAAGTGACCGTCTAGCCTAGTATGACACGTGTCACTCTATGATTTGCTGATCAAAAGAGTAATTATCTATCCCCACATAATATATCTCTATAATATTATTTAAGAAGACATTTTTGAAAATGAACTTTATTTTGTAAGAAAAGTTATTCCATTACAAATAAGAAAATATAATTGAAATAGGAAAGAATATAATTGTAATTTAAAATTATTGATGAGAATATGGAAAATATTTATTCATCATTAAAGAGATTATTTACTATTTAGTTTCTTAATTATTTTTAATATTATATATTTTTAAATAATAATCAATCTATATATATTCAAAAAAAAAAATTTATTCAAAATCTTGCTATATTTTTATTATTATATTTTATTTGAATATATATCAAAATAAAAGTTAAAAATTATTGTACTAATTTTACAAAAAGTTAGACACAAAAAATGATTTTTGTAAAGAGTTCGGGAACTAACCACAAAACTAGAGTTATTAAACGGTGCATATTAGAGTTATGTTTTCAAGATTATAGGTTTTGTGGGTTAACCCGAATAATATTTTAGTCTACTGCAAAACGAGTTAAATAGATAAATTATTCATTTTGACAATTCTATTTATAATCATGAGTTAGACATATTATAAATTTCAAATAAAAGATTTTTTCTTAAATTTTAAAACAATTTCTTTGTGGGATAATTTCTTTATATATATATATATATTTTAGAATTTAATCCACGCTAATTATAGTGCGGAATAATTTTTTTTTTTTAAATTGTTTTGAAATTTAAAAAATGATATTCATGCACATAATTCAACAAATATACATAATTCAACTTTTTAACGTCGATAGACCGACAATAAAGCTTATCAACTTTATTATGGAATAGATTGAGTATTGCTAATAGTTGATAGTGTTAAAGTTTTATTGTAGGTCTATCGACATTAAAAAGTTGAATTATGTATTTTTGATGAATTATGTGCATGGACAACATTTTCTAGAGATTTAAATTAGTCAAGCTCCTAACTTGAAACCATCATGGATTAAACATTTTATAGAGTTTTAAATATCACCCTCTCTATATTTATAAAATCATAAATGTTATGTAGTCAAATATTATATTTCAATGTATTATAATTAGGACACTTTTTGTTTTCTCTTATCAAATAAATTGAAACGTACAATTATTATCATTCATAATTGACCAATGAGACGTCGGCAAAAACAAAAAATCAGTGAGACAAAGAAGGTTAATGATAATGACAATTATACCCTTTTCACTGGCAATTTGATTTTTTTTTTTTGTCGTCGTGCTCTCTACTCTCTTCATTTATTAAAGTCAAACGAGACTGGGGCTGATTCCGTAATTTTCCTCCATAGCTCCTTTTAGCTGCGATAACGACATGCTGACGAGATTAATAATCAATTAATTTCTGATATTCGACACGTGGATATCAATTATTTATTGACCAATGATGTCGCTTCGATAATATGGGCATCGCCACACAGGATCTTTCCCTTACCTGGGATCCCTCTTCGTGGCGATCTGTCGGAAACCTCCTCTCTACTGTTTCCAAGAGAATCTTGGTCAGTCCATAGTCAAATTTTTACACCTTCTTTTTCGCTTTTGTTCCTCTCTCTTTTATCCTCTCATCCTCTCTCTCATTCGTACTCTTTTACCGACTCTCTCTGTCTCTTTCTCTTAGTTGCGATCCTGATCACGATCCAGTACCCGCTTACGAACGAAGACCAAGCTGATCCTCATGTTTGTGTCTAGCGGTTAGATTGATTGATTGCTTCAAATCGTCGATAATCTTCCCCTAATCGCTATGCAATCCGGTAAATTTCTGAACACAAAATGGCTTTTCTCCATTTTCCCTTTTGTCTCCGAACTTTGTGTATTTCAATGACTAAAGGTTTTAATCTTTCGGTTTTTGAATTTTGATTTCAGAATATGATATTAGTAATCTATACCAAGAAGCTCAGACTCGTTGGTTGAAACCGCCTGAGGTGCACTTCATACTGCAGAATCATGAAAGATATCAGCTAACACATAAGGCACCTCAAAAGCCTACAAGTAAGGTTTCACTTTTCTTTACTGGTTTTGATATTAACGAAATTGGTTTTGATGCAAGACTTTTTTCAACTCT
Organism: Eutrema heterophyllum; assembly: GCA_002933915.1. Taxonomy (NCBI): domain Eukaryota; kingdom Viridiplantae; phylum Streptophyta; class Magnoliopsida; order Brassicales; family Brassicaceae; genus Eutrema; species Eutrema heterophyllum. The sequence continues at coordinate 133,702 of PKMM01039377.1, read as the reverse complement.
TTGTCTCAGGTGGATCTTTGCTTCTTTTTAATAGAAGGGTTCTTAAATTCTTCCGTAAAGATGGTCATCAATGGAGGAGAAAGAAGGATGGGAGAGCTATTGCAGAAGCTCACGAACGACTTAAGGTTGTTTAATCAGGTTTTAGAGAGATAGTTAACTTCAAAATTGTTGCTAGTGGTTAAGTACTTTTATTTTTTTGGGAGCTTTCCTTAATGTACATGTTTCCAAGATATTGTCTTTTGAAAACTTAGATATGTTCTTAAGGTTGTTAATGGCTCTTTCTTATGTGTTTTGTGAACAGGTGGGTAACGCCGAGGCTTTGAATTGTTATTATGCACATGGAGAGCATGACCCTACTTTTCAGAGGCGTATCTACTGGATGCTTGATCCGTGAGTGATGTACTCATACTTTAGCGACTTTAAAATTTGATTTATAATCACAAATACCCTCTCTTTTGATGTGTATACATACAAGTTACTTAAGAATGAAATGTTTTCTAACAGAAAGTTTGTTGCTCTTTATCTCAGGGAATACGACCATATTGTCCTCGTTCATTACAGGGATGTAAATGAGGGAAAAGAGGTGACTTTCTCCGATAAGCAATATTTGTTATACTATAAGCGGAACTTTCGGTTCCGTTGTATGACGTTATGGTTGGCTTTAACTTTTTCAGGGAAAACAAACTAGTGGACATGTTTTGCAGTTTTCACCAAATCCTTCGACTCTCTTTTCAAGTCCAAGCTCCATTGGGACTCAGAATGCAAGCTACAATCACTACATTGGTGATTCTACTGACATACATCAGCAGCATTCATCTACTTCTCCAGGCATTGCAGAGGTTAACTCTGATGTTGTGTTTAAGAGTAACGGAGTTGAGACCCCCGCAGGCAGTGGAAGTTCTTATGAGTTTGAAAATAGGCAGGCTATAAAGAGGCTTGAGGAACAACTGAGTCTTGGTGATGATAACGTTAATACTGTAGATCCACTCAGCTTTCAAAACGAAAGCTTGGATAGTCTCCAATTTTTAGAGTTTGGTAAGGACATTGATCACCTTGCTCAACCAGCAACTGTATATCAGAGGCCAGAGAATAATAGACTAGAGAGATGTTACGGAGGGTATGTTGGAGCCCAATATAATGTTAACACTGTAGATCCACTCTACACTCAAAATGAAAGTTTGGATAGTCTCCTATCTTTAGAGTATACTGAGGACATCAATCACCTTGCTCAACCAGCAACTGTACATCAGAGACCAGAGAATAACAGACTAGAGAGATGTTACGGAGGGTATATTGGAGCCCAATATCATTCTAACAATCTCATGCTCGTAAAGAATGATTCTGGTATGCCTAAGTTATTCAGCATTGGTTTTGGATTGGATACTCAAGTCTTTTTTTTTATCTGTTTCATCACTGTAGCAGGCTTTATGGACGATCTGCAATTTATTTATTTATAAAAAGTAGCTTCAGCATGCCCTTGAAGTCTTGTCATGCTATCTTCCTTGTTTGTCTCTGTATGATGTTTTCTATGCGTGGAATCGAAGAAAGGTTATTTAATTATTTGGAAGAGTAAAAGGCATTCTTCTTACAGGTGGTAAAGGAGGGAGTGGCGATCAAGAGTCTGAATCTTGGAAAGATGTGCTGAACGCATGTGAGGCTTCTACAGCTCTTAACTCTGAGGTGACCCTCTCTTATACTTAAATGACCGAAATGAATTGTGGGATCAAGCAAGGAAGACTATCTTGTATTTGTTAGTTTGGAGAAATAAAAAACAGATGAAATCCTAACAGTGACTTAACCGAATAGCACTCATGCACAGATACATATATATCAATTAACCTTTATACTGAGGAACACGGCGAATGAACTGGATGTGTTATAGTTTTCTAATCTCTAATAGCATCTGAAGAGTAGATTTTCCAAACTAATAAGTAAAAAGTTTATATAGTCTAGGAATTTATCTACTTGTTGTTGAAAGCAGGGAAGCACACCAAGTTCTGCGAAAGGATTGCTATCTGGAATGCAGGAAGATTCCAACTGGAGTTACAACAATCAGGGTGGCTCATGTATGGCATCTGCTTTGCTAAAGAATACTGTTAGGCTTCATACCTTGTTTAACGTCGGTCAGTTCTGATAGTTGTCTTAAATTTCAGCTACATCGTTGTTGCCTCAAGAACTTGCTTCTTTCAAACTTCCTGGTTCTTATTCTGAGTTGGGAGCTCCGGAGAATAATGCCGAGTACTATAGAATGATGGATGATGAAGGGAAAATCGGGCTGCCTCTCGAGCAAGAGCAAGAAATGAGACAGACAGTTGCACATAACCAAAAGTTTACTATCCAGGACATATCACCTGAGTGGGGTTACGCGAATGAAACTACAAAGGTATAATCTCTTACACCATCCTTAATATTTCGTTGATATTCTGATCTATGTGGGAGTGCATAAATCTACTCTCATGATTGATATACATGAATCTCTTGCCTGGTCAGAACAAATGTTGGTGATCAGTTAAATTTTCCGTTTTGAAATTTCATTTTGACAATGCAGGTGATAATCATTGGATCATTTCTCTGTGATCCAACAGAATCTACATGGTCTTGCATGTTTGGGAGTGCTGAAGTTCCTTTGGAGATCATTAAGGAAGGTGTTATTCGGTGCCAAGCCCCTCCATGTGGCCCTGGAAAAGTCAATTTATGCATTACTTCTGGAGATCGACTCTCGTGTAGTCAAATAAGGGAATTTGAGTATCGTGATAAGCCTGATACATCTTGCCCTAGGTGCAGTCCAGATGAGCTTTTATTACTTGTAAGGTTTGTGCAAACACTTATGGCGGACAGAAAAAGTAACCTAGAGCCGAGCGTTGATAAGTTGCTGAAGAAACTGAAAGCTGATGATGATCAATGGAGCCATGTCATAGACACGATTATAGATGGCACTGCAACATCATCAAGCACATTTGATTGGCTTCTACAGGAACTGCTTAAAGACAAGCTGGATGCGTGGCTGTCTTCAAGATCCCAAGATGAAGATCAAACATCTTGTTCTTTGTCAAAGCAAGAACAAGGCATTATTCATATGGTGGCAGGCCTTGGCTTCGAGTGGGCACTCTATCCAATTCTTGGTCATGGAGTCAGTGTGGATTTTCGTGATATTAACGGATGGAGTGCTCTTCATTGGGCTGCACGATTTGGGAGGTGAGCAGCCTATAAGAGTAGACCAACACCGTCATTTCAACATTTAAAGAAAAATAGCTTCAAATGAATCTAATAACCGATACTGTTATCTTTGCTGTGGCAGTGAAATGATGGTGGCTGCCCTTATAGCTTCAGGGGCATCAGCTGGAGCAGTGACTGATCCCAGTGCGCAAGACCCGGTTGGTAAAACTGCAGCTTCAATAGCTGCCTCTAATGGCCACAAGGGTCTTGCAGGTTATCTGTCAGAGGTGGCGTTAACAAACCATCTCTCATCGCTCACACTTGAAGAAAGCGAAACATTTAAAGACTCTGCTCAAGCACAAGCAGAGATAACTATGAATTCCATCGCAGAACGAAGTTCTCCCGGTGATGAGGATCCACATTCACTGAAAGACACACTAGCTGCAGTGAGAAACGCAGCTCAAGCAGCTGCAAGAATCCAGGCAGCTTTTCGTGCACATTCATTCAGAAAGCGTCAACAGAGAGAAGCAGCTATGGCTGCTTGCTTTCAAGAGTACGGGATCTATGCAGATATCGAAGGTATCTCGGCCATGTCGAAGCTAGCGTTTGGGAATGTCCGGAACTATCATTCAGCAGCTTTATCTATTCAGAAGAAGTACCGTGGCTATAAAGGTCGAAAAGAATTTCTTGAGCTTCGCCAGAAAGTTGTAAAGATACAGGTATTTTAATAGGTTTAAAGATGAAGATAGTTGTTTCTCAATAGCCTTTTGGCGTCTCTTGCAGCTCTTTATTCTCGTCTATATCTGGCAGGCTCATGTTCGAGGTTACCAAATAAGGAAGCATTACAAGGTTATCTGCTGGGCTGTAGGAGTTCTAGATAAAGTTGTACTCAGGTGGAGAAGAAAAGGGGCTGGGCTAAGAGGGTTCAGGCAAGACGTAGAAACTACAGAGGACAGTGAAGACGAAGACATTCTCAAGGTGTTTCGCAAGCAGAAAGTAGACGGGGCAGTGAACGAGGCTTTCTCTCGTGTTCTATCGATGGCTAACTCTCCAGAGGCTCGCCAGCAATACCACCGCGTGCTCAAGAGATACTGTCAGACAAAGGTCAGTGTAGGTTAATACAAAGTTATAAATAATCATATGGTGGACTCGTTTCAATGTTTCTCCACATGAGTTAGGATAATGTGATATGAACCTATCCGATAATGCACAAGTTAGTCTCATACCTTTACCAATGTCGAGTATTTAGAGAATGAAGTCAGTGTCGGAATGATGAATGTTGTTTCTTGAATGAATGTTTTTGCAGGCTGAGCTTGGGAAAACAGAGACATTAGGAACAGTTGGTGATGAGGATGATGCGTTGTTCGACATAGCTGATATGGAATATGACAATTTGTTTGCGCTGCCTTGAGGAGGGAAAGTCAGGCAACAACAAAAACTGTGGATTTTAGAGGTTTTAATAATAGTCTGTAGATTTATGAAGTTTCAAGAGTGAGTAGTTTATAGAGTTGAGAAGAAGAAGAAGAAGAAGAAACAAGGAAGAAAAGCTGTTATTAATAGTGTTTGTAAATAATCTCTTATGGGATTGGTGGCTAACGTAATAGCTTTTACAATGGATTTTCTTGGAAAAGAGATACTATGTGGAGAAAACATAATAATAACAAATAAATACAAGCTTTTGTTTGTTTGTTTTTACGTCGGCAATGATGATGTTAACGACAAAAAGGAAAAGTCAAAAGTATAGAGGCAAATTTAAATGGCCTTACCCGTGAATCGTGATTTATATGGCCTTTGATTTCCAGAGATTGCGATAAATCGCAAATTAATAGGAGTAAATTTACTTAATACTCTATCGGTAATATAAGATGTTTTGAGTAAAATCATACTAAATTTTTTTTTAAAAATGATTGTTCTTAAAATTTTTAATATTTAATTTAAAATAACTTTAATCAATCATTAAAGAGACATACAAGTGGTCATTTATGCATTAAAATGTGAAAATATCTTATATTTTAAAACAAAATAAAAATTCCAAAACATGCTGTATTATGATAAAGAGGGAATATTTTTTTTTTTTTCAACTCGTCGTGATTTTTTTTGTTTCTATAGTGTGCTAAGCCTAAAAAAATGTTTCTATAGTAAAAAAAAAAATTGTTTTTTTATTTGTGAGTAAAACTGAGTAAAATAAATGTATCTATAGTCATTTATAGAACGGTTTGCTCTTTGCTGTAAAAAGTAACTCCTGTGTTTTTTTAGATGTTTTAGATTTTCATTAAGTAAATATCTGTGTAGTTTATAGTTTTGTTTTTTATTAATCATTAAAACATTTATAGTTTTGTTTTTTATTAATTACTTACTAGTTAAATTTCTTCCTTACATAATTAATGAGAGAATCTCAAAAATACAACTTTCACACTATCACTTTGCAAAAATGCTACTATACGTTGAGCATTTTCAAAAATACAACATTTTTATTGATTAAAAGACAAATTTACTCTGAATTAAACGAGGAAAAAATGAACAAATCTTTGTACGACGTGATTCTTTTCGACGAAAAACTCTAGACCAAAGAATCTTTGTGCAATCGGAGAAACCAACCTTCGTTTCTGATTTTGTTGGTGCGGCGAACGGAAATCCTATATCATAGACTTTTCCTCGTGCCTCTTAAGCCGGGGCATTTGAGTATTCGGATCGGTTCCGGGTCTTTTGAGTAGAAGGATTTTGGACCCATGTAGAAACCGATAGGGTTTCGGGTCGGTGCCGGTTCGGTTCCAATCAGTTCTGAATCGGTTTGGTTCCGAGATTCAAAAACCGGTAAAAACCCGAAAAATTTCAGATCTTAATCGGTTCGGGTATTTATTACCAAAAAATCCAAAATATATCCGAAAACCTAAAAAATATACCCAAAAAAACTAAATAAAATATACCCAAAATGCCTAAAATATATCCGAAAACCTGAAAAGATATCCAAAAATCTGAAAAAACTAAAGAAAATATATCCGTAAAACCAAAAATATATCTGAAATACCCTAAAATTAACTAATATTTATGGGTATATAATTATATTTCGGATATTTCGGGTATCCGATCGATTCTCGGTTCGGTTCCGGTCGGTTCCAGTTTTTCGGGTATAAGAGTTTAGGATCCATCAGGTATTTTTATAGGTTTCGGTTCAGGTTTGGTGCCTCATAATCGGTTTGGTTTCGATTTTTCGGGTATAAGAGTTTATGATCCATCAGGTATTTTTATAGATTTTGGTTCAGATTCGGTACCTCATAATCGGTTTGGTTCCGGTTCGATTTTTTGGTTCCGAATATTTTGTCCAGGCCTAGTGCTACTCTTACTTAATTTCAAATCGCTCTCGATCACTTTTTTAGGTGGTAGTAGTTTTGAAAAGAAGGTTGTCAAAAATGGTATTTCTTAAAATTTCTTTAAAAAGGATAGAAATAAATTAAGAAACAAATCAACTACACTTCAAGAATACAAAGCACCAAACAAAAAATATACTATATTCTAAAACATTAAGAGCTGGAAAGAGTCGCTCATTATAAATGCTAAAAAAATCATGGAAAAAAAAAATGAAATTGTTTGTATTTATGATGTAACCGACAAACAGAAAAATCAACACTCAAAAACAAACCTTATTGAGATATACAGGTGACACGTGCGTATCTCCAGCCGAAATTACGCAAAGGAATTTGAGTAGAAAGCTGCAAAGCAAAGAATTTTGATGATTCACCACACACCGTTTTGTCGTCTTGTCTCCATCGAACCATAGCGCACTTTAGCAACCTCCGGCTCACGGTAACAGATGCTTTCTTTCTCTTCTTCCTCCCGAAGCCTCTGTTACTAAATTAGCATCTGTGACCTCTGTTTTCTCAATATCTCATCGTCCATTTCTAGTTTGATTGAAAAGCTTCCTTCCCTTTCGTCTTTGCTCTATCCAGAAGTGTTCGTATCTGCGTTTGGTAATGATTATCCGAATTGGACAACTTTTGATGATTTAGCTTCGATTCCTTGGGTGTTTTGTTTGCTGAACGATTTTTCTCTAATTTTGGTTCGAATCTGAATCATACACAGTGAAATCAAGCGATCTACAATTAGCTGCCGCATGTGGGGTCTGCAACGAGAAGCATCCTCTTCGATGTACAAGAGAACCTCGTCGAGAGATTACTCCCCAATGGTTGACGTCGAAGAAAACTCAGGTACGAGTATGCATATATTGTATAACTCATTACTAAAATCTCAATTGCGTATAAAAGTAGCAACTATGATTTGTGTTGATGGGGTCTTTTTCAATCTTCCAATTTCAATATTTCCAGGTCTTTTACAGATTGATGTGAACAAGGAAACGGAAACCACAAATCCTCCATGGATGTGTTCTCTTCCACACGTCCTAGTGGCTACAATTTCGTCTTTCCTATTCGGTTACCACTTAGGGTTCGTGATTTATACGTCTTTGCTTTTAAAGTGTTATTATAGTCCTTGTGTTACTTCTCTTCAAACTTTTTTTTTTTTCCTGTAACAGAGTTGTTAATGAACCCCTTGAAAGCATTTCTTCTGACCTTGGCTTTAGTGGTGATACATTAGCAGAAGGTATTACCTACTACTTCTGGTTTCTATTTTTATGGCATATCGTCACTTAGTCATCACCACTTCTACTTTCTTTTTTGTAATCTCTGTTGCTTCATATGTGAAGGTTTGGTGGTTAGTGTATGTCTCTTTGGCGCATTCATCGGATCTTTATTCAGCGGGGGAGTTGCTGATGGACTTGGTCGCCGGAAAGCCTTTCAGCTGTGTGCTTTGCCTATGATTTTGGGTGCTTTTGTGAGGTAATTTTTGTTTTTCTTATCCCCTTCAGAATTTCCTATTGTGAGATTCCTGGCTGGTGTTTCTTTAAGCTAGGCTTGCGAATTGGTCATGCAAAAGCTATTGTAATAAAATCCCAACAGTGTAAATTTTATTACTCTTAAAAGTGTTGTTGACCATTTCTTCATTAGAGATAGCATTGATGCCTGCAAATTTCTGGTGACTGTTAAGAGTACATCAGTAGAAGGCTCTTTTTAAGCTATTGTTTCTATTTTTTGTTTCAGGGTACAATATGTTAGGTCCAGAATTTGATTCTCTCTTTTGTTTCTCTAAGAAAATACTTACAGTGCTGAAATGAAAGATATATCTAGCAAACCAAATCAAATTACTAGTAATATAGGGTTTTGTTGTAGAGTTCCCTAAACTCTCCCAACCCCTCTCAGGCCCTGAAACCAACCACCGGTAATTCAATACCCTTACCACCATCCTCTATTTTTATTCTGATCCCACTCGGTAATATGTATATTCTGATGTGGCATGTGTATTTGATGTAGCTCTTATCACAAAATTATGATCCTTTAGCTGGAGTTGACGTTGTTTCCATTGGTTTGATTTCCTGCTTATGCTAAAATGTGTTCTTTGCAGTGGAGTTAGCAACAGCTTAGCTGTCATGCTTTTGGGAAGATTCTTGGTTGGGACTGGCATGGGTCTTGGCCCACCTGTGGCAGCACTCTATGTGACAGAGGTATATCAACTCAAGAGTCCGAAGCAGAGATTATGTATCGTACTCTGCAACAAGTTTGGAGCCGCTTGACTTATGCAAATTTTCCCGAATTTCAAGTAGGTATCACCAGCTTTTGTTAGAGGAACATATGGAAGCTTTATACAGATAGCTACATGTCTGGGACTGATGGGAGCCTTGTTTATAGGGATTCCAGTCCATAGCATCACCGGTTGGTAAGAAAGTGTCATCTTTTATAGAATCTATCATAATATTAAGTAGAAGCAATTTTTGGTAGGACTCTAAAGAATAATTTAAAAAGTTTTGATCATCTATGTCGTTATGGTACACAGGTGGCGTGTCTGTTTCTGGGTATCAACGATACCTGCTGCAGCACTCGCTCTAGGGATGTTCTTCTGTGCCGAGTCTCCCCAGTGGCTATTCAAGGTCTGCTTCACAATTCACAACTTGCAATGCATAAGCATCACAGAGAATTCTGAATTCTACACCAATGTTCTGTCGTTGTTGAGCCTGAAAACTGCACTTGATTTTACACTACTGCTACTCATTCCTTTCCTTTTTTGATCATTAACTTTGAAAGGCTCATCCTCTTATGCAGCAAGGGAAGATAGCTGAAGCCGAAGCTGAGTTTGAGAGGCTGCTCGGAGGGTCTCATGTGAAAACAGCAATGGCAGAATTACACAAACTCGAAGTAGACCGAGTGGATGAGCCAGATGTTGTGAGCCTCTCAGAGCTGCTATATGGTCGGCATTCAAGAGGTATATAACTCTTTTATTTCCCGAGAAAGTAACTGCAAACATGTATGTTGTGTGTACTTGTTTCCTGTTTTCTACTTTGTTATTCACTTTTTCCTTTTGCAGTTGTTTTTATTGGATCAACCCTGTTTGCTTTGCAACAGCTATCTGGTATAAATGCTGTTTTTTATTTCTCTTCTACCGTTTTCAAAAGTGCCGGAGTACCATCAGACATGGCCAACATATTCGTCGGAATTTCAAACCTCTTGGGTACAGTAACCTTCTCCTCTACTCTTTTTTTCCCTCTGTCTTTTCAATTATATGAATCTGGATGTAACACTGTTGTGGTTATCAGGATCTCTAATCGCGATGGTGTTGATGGATAAAGTAGGAAGAAAGCTTCTTCTCCTTTGGAGTTTTATTGGCATGGTGTGTTGTACATTGATCTGTCTTTATGTTTTTTTCCTTTTTTCTTATTATCAATGCTAATAACAATTTGATCGTTTATCTAATTTGAAGAAAGCCCACTTATCGTTCTCATGTGTATAGGCAGTAGCAATGGCACTTCAAGTTGGTGCTACAAGTTCATACTTACCACATTTTCCAGCGTTGTGTTTATCAGTGGGTGGCACTCTTGTGTAAGTGTTTGATGAAGCTGAAATTTGTTTTCCATATGTTTTTTTTTCTAAATACAGTTATCATTTCTGATACAGGTTTGTGCTAACGTTCGCCCTCGGAGCTGGTCCAGTACCAGGTTTACTCCTCCCTGAAATCTTTCCAAGTCGAATTAGAGCAAAAGCTATGGCATTCTGCATGTCTGTGCATTGGGTAAATAAGAAACTTCTTTGTTTTCATTATCTCATTATCACCTAGTGTGATTCTGTTTTCGTTCCTAACGGTGCGGTGCTTAACATTCTGTTTGACAGGTTATAAATTTCTTTGTGGGTTTACTCTTTCTGAGGTTGCTTGAGCAGCTTGGACCTCGGCTACTATACTCGATGTTCTCGACGTTCTGTTTAATGGCGGTGATGTTTGTGAAACGGAACGTGATTGAAACCAAAGGAAAAACACTTCAAGAGATTGAGATTTCTCTGCTAGCCAAACCATAAATGTGTGTTCCGGTCTCCTACTTATTCCTTCACTCTTTCTTGTTGTGTCTCTGTTGTAGATACAAATATGCTCTAAATAAGATTGGTTTTTCGGTTGAGTTGTATGTTAAAATTCCACTCCCAAAGAGTTCATATCAGAATTGGCTACTCCAAGTAGGCTACACGTAAATCTGTTTTTTGGCCGAATTTCATCACTATATATTAGCTAAATTCTTTTTTTTGTTTTGGTCGAAAATATTACCTAAATTCAAAAACAATAAAAATGCATACAAAAATTGAGGGTGTTCACTAAATAAAAAGCACTAAGGAGGTTGTATCTAATTTTGAAATCATTTGTATTAAAATTACAAATTATATATTATTCAAACATAATTTAAAAAAAAAAAAATTTAAAATATAGTGTTATTGGACTAAGGGACTAATAACAAAACTCGGAGAATAGACTATCAAATTCAGTTTCTAGATTTTTTGTATAAATGAAGCATTCATTGTAAAAACGTATTTTTAGTTTGAATAAATTTTACAAAAATAATAATAGTATACCTATATCCGAACAATCTTGACCATCAGATCGATAATAACTATTAGAATAAGCAATCTCAACAGTTCGATTTGAATTCTTTTTCTTATAAAAAAGAATTTCATATCGTTAAATAAATGGTTTCCTAGATTTTGGGATGTGTTTTCGTATGTTCCCAAGTGACGCTAAAAGCGTACGGGAGAAAAAAGATCGAAATATCAACCATAAAAAAAAAAAAAAAAAAAATGAGAATGAGTGGAGAAAACAATTTGCTAACCACTCATTAAAAAAAAAGAATGTCAAAAATAAACACAAGTCAAAACTTATAAATTCCCAAATGTATATGAGCAGCTTCTCCAAAAAACAATCATCATTCAATTAAACCTGAGACATCATAAAGTTAACGAAAATGAGAGGCTCAACGAGACTATTATGGAAACTATCTTTCATTGTTTTGCTAGCAGTCGTTTCTGAGGCAGTAGATCCTGAACCATCCCTCTCAGGGCAAAACAAGTGTTCCTCTGATGATTGTTCATTGGATAGCACCGAGACCGGGAACAGACGTGAAGCCGCCGAACTAAAACCACAACCGGAAGCAGGAGGAAAACGTAAGGGTAAAGGTGGCGGCGCCATCCCGGTAGGAGCTGAGATGAATTGGCCAGGCAAATGGGAGTTATTCCTTAAGAATTCTGGCGTATCCGCCATGCACGCCATTCTTATGCCATTGATCAACAAAGTCCAGTTTTACGACGCAACCATCTGGAGGATCTCGCAGATCAAGCTCCCTCCAGGCGTACCTTGCCATGTTTATGACCAAAAGAATAATAAAGTTGATTGTTGGGCTCATTCTGTTCTCGTCGATATCGAAACCGGAAACATCAAGCCTCTCGCGGTAACGTAGTTTACTTTTTAAAACTTAAAAAAATATATATATTTTGGGTCTTAAAACACACCAATGTTTTTGGTAGTTTATTCCGGATCTTGTGCAAAATGCACAGGATCCGGACCTGATTATTATTATTATCCATGGTTGATTTGATGGACTTATATAATGGAAATATGGCAGCTTACAACGGACACATGGTGTTCGTCAGGAGGTTTAACCGTAAACGGGACTTTGGTTAGCACCGGAGGATTCCAAGGAGGAGCAAACACGGCGAGATACCTTTCCACCTGCGAAAACTGCGGATGGGTGGAATATCCCAAGGCATTGGCTGCAAGGAGATGGTACTCAACACAAGCCACTCTCCCTGATGGCACTTTCATCGTTGTTGGAGGCCGGGACGCTCTCAACTACGAGTATATCCTTCCGGAAGGAATGAACAACAAGAAGCTCTATGACTCACAACTTCTTAGACAAACAGACGATCCAGAGGAAAACAATCTATACCCTTTTGTTTGGCTCAACACCGATGGTAACCTCTTCATTTTCGCCAACAATCGCTCCATCCTTCTTAGCCCGAAAACAAATAAAGTCATCAAAGAGTTCCCTCAGCTCCCCGGTGGTGCTCGTAACTACCCCGGTTCCGCCTCCTCGGCTCTTCTCCCCATCCGCCTCTACGTCAACAATCCTGCTGTCATCCCTGCTGATGTCCTTATCTGTGGCGGCGCAAAGCACGATGCATACTACCGTGCTAATAGTAAGAAGGTTTTCGGTCCGGCCTTGAAAGATTGCGCAAGGATGAGCATCAACAGTGCCAAGCCTGTATGGAAAACAGAGATGATGCCAATGCCGCGCGTCATGAGCGACATTGTCATCCTCCCTAATGGAGAAATCCTCATCGTTAACGGCGCAAAGCGTGGAACTTCCGGCTGGAACTCAGCCAAAGATCCAAATCTTTCCCCAATCTTGTACATGCCTAACAAACCATTAGGCAATCGTTTCAAAGAGCTCGCTGCTTCAACTATCCCTCGCATGTACCATTCCATCGCAATCGCTCTTCCTGATGGCAAAGTCCTTATCGGTGGCAGCAACACCAACGACGGCTACAAGTACAACGTTGAGTACCCGACCGAGGTCCGCCTTGAGAAATTCTCACCGCCTTATCTTGACCCGGCTCTTGTCAATATGAGACCGAAGATCGTGACCAGCGCCACGCCGAAACAAATCAAGTATGGACAAATGTTTAACGTAAGGATCGAGCTCAAACAAGAGAATGTGAGAAAAGAGAATGTCATGGTTACGATGTTGGCACCACCATTTACTACACATGCTGTGTCAATGAACATGAGGTTGCTCTTGTTGGGTATTTCTGATGTCAAGAAGGTGAATCGCGATTTTCATCAGATTCAAGCCGTTGCTCCTCCCAGTGGAAATGTTGCTCCTCCTGGTTATTATCTCCTCTCTGCCGTCTACAATGGTGTCCCCAGCGTCGGAGAATGGATTCAAATTGTGTGATTTTAATTTCCTAGTTATGATGATGACCATATTTTTGAAATGAACCCTCCTCCTCACCCATAACACATTTTTGTAACACAAAACCATTTTTTTCTACTAATGTGAATTTTTTGTTTTATTCTTATAATTACTATATTTTGCTTAAATTTTTCTGTGATTGAGATAAGAGATTTGAGAAAATTATCATAATTATGTGAGAGAATTTGAAGCAAGCTAGTAGTTGTTTTACCTTTTCTTTGCCCCCAACAATTACGAAGGAGCTAAAGTGTCAAAATTAGAATTTAAATATGATCTCAAAATCTGATCGATTAATTAATTAACATATCGTGATCCATTTTTTAAATTAGTTGCCGACAAAAAATTAGTCAAATAAGGGAATAATAATGAAACTTTTTTTTTCTAGTTTGATCTCATGTTGACTGGTTTTGTCATGTTTTACTCTTCAAAACTTTGTTTATGAGATCTTGCTAACATAGTAGATTTCACCAAGATTTAATTCCAAACCAAATAGTTTTTCTTTTACTGTTTATTTCGGTTTTCTCCTATCCAGGCCCGGTTATGTGCATGTGCTGAGAGTGCATTTGCACTCGGCCCAATATTTTTGGGCACAAACCTTTGTAATTTTAGAGCTCAAACGTCACACAAATGACTTTAAAACTAATCTACTAGCACCTGTCATCATCCGATTATGGAGCTACTTGGTATTGATTTTTACTTTAAAATTTTACTTAAAAATTATACTTTAAAAACTTTTGCTTTTAAAATAAAAACTGTGACTTTACAAAAATTAAAAATCTCACCAACGTTAGCTTATAAAAAAAAAAAGTTTACCGAGTAAAAAAAAAACTAAAAGCATGTTTCCAAATACTAAACAGCCCCTATTTTTTTTTTTTTTTTGCTTTAACGAAAAAAAAGAAAAAAACAAATGACTTTAACGAAAGCTAACCTAATCTATGACTTTAATAAACCTAATCTATTGACAAAACAAAAAAAGAAGCAAAAAAAACTACACAAGCCGCCGGACAGAGACAAAGATGATGCTTCAGATTAATCAGATTTCCAACGGGTAATTTTTTTACTTTTCTCATAATTATGATTTAGCCGTTAGTGATTTCCAATTTTTTCTTCATAAATCAATAATCTTATCAAATTCATCATTTCAACGAGTTTTACATTCTGATTTCTCTCTCTCTCTCTCAAAATTTCTTGTTAAAATTTGCTTGTTACTCACTCAATTTCTCTAAACTCCAGCAAGATCGACACATCTACAAGACTATAACTACGACCTGACTATTACCCTTTTCTTCAATTCATAATCCATGTTCTATTGTTTCCTATACCAATCAATATTTTCTTGTTTATATTTTGGTATTGTTTGAATTTTGATTGTTAAATATGTCATCTGGCTTCGCTAAAAGGCAAAAAAAAAGAAAAGATAGAAAAATTTATTCGATCTCAAAAGGGGTATACGGATAAATTCATTGTCAAAGAGACTCACGAGGAAAAAAAAAATGATGATATTGGTGTGTCTAGTGCTCATGAGGATATCAATAATACATATAATGTCGATGATGCTTCTGAATTGCTTGAAAAAGTTGATGATATCTATGAGCCAAGAAATTGGGATGCGCTTGATTTGAAATTGATAGAAACTTGGCAATAAATGGACCAAAAAGAGATTTATCTATGAAAAATTAACTAGAATAACATATATAAATTAGGTAAAAACTAAACTAACATAGAATAACTAGAAAGAAAAAAACATGTTTTTTGTCCATTATGCCCTTATTTGTCTTTGTTAGGAAAAACGTTATTACGAAACTGTCATTACTAAATTATTTCCACGTAAGCTAAAGTTTGACTTATTTACAAAAATGCCACCGCGTTTTTCAGAATAAGTATGCGGACCTTTGTTGCAGACTTAATAAATCAACAAATCTGCGCAGACTTGTTATGCAGACTTAATAAATCTGCGCAGATCTGCAGACTTAATATGCAGATTTATTTTTCAATGTTGCAGACTTAATAAATCTGCGCAACGTCGCAGACTTAATATGCAGATTTATTTTTCAATGTTGCAGACTTATTAAGTCTGCGCACATCTGCAGACTTATTAAGTCTGCGCACATCTGCAGACTTATTATGCGTGTTGCAGACTTTTCGACGCAGACTTAATGTGCTTTGTTGCAGACTTATTAAGTCTGTGCAGACTTATTTTGATTGCAGACTTATTACGCAGATTTATTCCCTTTGTCGCAGACTTATGTTCATTTGCAGACTTATAAAAAATCTGCAGCTGTTTGTTGCAGACTTAAATGCTTTGTTGTAGACTTTTGGAAAATCTGCAACAAATAGACTAAGTCTGCGACACCTTAAAGGTCTTACTGAAATAACATCGCTTGTCGCAGATTTATTTACAATGTCGCAGATTTTATGCTCAACATCGCATACTTATTTGTAAATTGCTTACGTGGCATTGAAAACTGCAGACTTATTAGACTGTGTTGCAGACTTATTTTCTGACTAGAATAACAATTTGTTTGTCGCAGACTTGTTATGTGTTGCAGACTTATTTCGAACTTCGAGATGTCCCTAATAAGTAACAAATTTACGAAAAATGCCACTGCACCATTAGGGTTATGTACGGCGGCCGATCTGGTTCTCCATTGTCACCGATGATCAATCTATCTCCGCCATTCTCAAATATAAAAACTTTATCTATCTCCGCCGATCCCGTTGTCTGTCGTCGTCGCCGCCCCAATCCCGTTGTCTATCGTCGCCGCCGATCTCGTTGTCTATCGTCGCCGCCGATCTCGTTCTCCATCGTCGCTGCCTATCGCCGATAATGTTGCAAATTATATTGGTTTGGGGTAATTGGAGATTTGAGAAGAGTAGATGGATTTTTATTGTCGATAGTAGTAGAGGTTCTCGAGTTCTTGGAACCAATGCTGCAACTTCGTTCGACGAATTCATTCAAATGGTTTACGAGGATTATGGAGTTGATAAGAATAAGTACGAAGTTGAATTGAGCTACATGTTTCTGAAGAAGATATTGGTCAAGTTACCAGTAGACACTCCTCTTGTCTTTGTTGGTAATACGAGACAATTGCAAGGTTTCTTTGAACAATTCAAATCAGATACGATGCGGCTATGTGTATCAGATAAGGAGGTATCATTGGAGTAAAAGGACGCTCAAAAGCGTGAAGATGGTGAAGACAACCGTGCACAAGGTAGACCTTCGCTGAAGCGAGCAAAAATAAAAGTTGAATTTGATGGTAATGCAAAAGAAGAAGGGGGTGCTAGTTCTGGTGATGAGGATGAGGATTACTGTTGGTTTGATTGTTGCGACGAGCTGGATGGTGCTAGTTTTGGTGATGAGGATTACTGTCTATATGGAAAGCTTCGTGAAGAGGAAGAGAAGGAAGATAAAGCAAGAGTTCCAAACAAAAAATGGCATAAAGGAATGATAACAAAGTTGATGAAGATTACCGGAAAATGGAAATGACTTCGTTGGATATATCGGTTGGACAAAGGTATGATAACAAAGACGCATTGGAGATGAGGTTGAAGATTCTTTATGTTGCGTAGAAGTTTGATTTTAACGTTGATTATTCAACGCCAACCTTATTAATTGTTCGATGTTGGATAGAAGGATGCACATGGAGAGTCCGAGCTATTACAGTTGGAGATTCTCCATATTTCTCTATAAAAGTATACTTTAAAGAACATACATGTTCTGTGACAGACCGTGGAGCTCGTTGTCGCCAAGCTACACACGAGATTTTGGGACAAATGTACAAGGATTTTGTGGGTGGTATCGGTTCAAAAGTGTTACCTAGTCATATTGCAGATGCTCTAAACAAACGATATGGTATTAAGGTATGGCTACAGTCATCATGTGTCGCAGACTTGTTTTGTTTATTGCAGACTTATTTTATTTGTTGCAGACTTATTTTATTTGTTGTAGACTTATTTTATTTGTTGCAGACTTTGTTGTGTTGCAGACTTGTTTTATTTGTTGCAGACTTGTTTTGTTGTGTTGCAGATTTGTTTTATTTGTTGGTATTGTTGCAGATTTGTTGTGTTGCAGACTTGTTTTATTTGTTACAAACTTGTTTTATTCGTTGCAGACTTGTTTTATTCGTTGCATATTTGTTTTATTTGTTGCAGACTTTGTTG
Organism: Eutrema heterophyllum; assembly: GCA_002933915.1. Classification (NCBI taxonomy): domain Eukaryota; kingdom Viridiplantae; phylum Streptophyta; class Magnoliopsida; order Brassicales; family Brassicaceae; genus Eutrema; species Eutrema heterophyllum. The sequence goes on along the minus strand of PKMM01039377.1, from coordinate 116,055 downwards.
TGTTGCAGACTTGTTTTATTTGTTGCAGACTTGTTTTGTTGTGTTGCAGATTTGTTTTATTTGTTGGTATTGTTGCAGNTCGGTCGGACAAAGGTATGATAACAAAGAGGCATTGGAGATGAGGTTGAAAATTCTTTCTGTTGCGCAGAAGTTTGATTTTAACGTTGATTATTCAACGCCAACCTTATTAATTGTTCGATGTTGGATAGAAGGATGCACATGGAGAGTCCGAGCTACTACAGTTGGAGATTCTCCATATTTCTATATAAAAGTATACTTTAAAGAACATACATGTTCTGTGACAGACCGTGGAGCCCGTTGTCGCCAAGCTACACACGAGATTTTGGGACAAATGTACATGGATTTTGTGGGTGGTATCGGTTCAAAAGTGTTACCTAGTCATGTTGCAGATGCTCTGAACAAACGATATGGTATTAAGGTATGGCTGCAGTCATCATGTGTCGCAGACTTATTTTGTTTATTGCAGACTTATTTTGTTCAGTTGTCGCAGACTTATCTGTTCAGTTGCAGTTTTGTTTTATCCTTGTCGCAGACTTATTTTGTTTTGTAGCAGACTTGTTTTATTTGTTGCAGACTTTCTTTATTTGTTGCAGACTTTGTTGTCTTGCAGACTTGTTTTGTTTTGTTGCAGACCTATTTTGTTCAGTTGTCGCAGACTTATCTGTTCAGTTGCGGTTTTGTTTTATCCTTTTCGCAGACTTATTTTATTTGTTGCAGACTTATTTTATTTGTTGCAGACTTGTTTTCTTTGTTGCAGATTTGTTTTTTTTTTTTTTGTAGCAGATTTGTATTCCTTTGCCGCAGATTTATTGTTTTATGAATGTGACAGATGGAATGCTGGAAAGCTTATCGAGCCTTAAAGCATGCACGACTTTTGGCAATGGGTTCACCGGAGAGTGGATATGAGCAAATACCTTCGTACTTATACTTGATACGAAGAGCTAATCCTGGTACTTATACGTGTCTTGAAGTCGATGCAGAAGATCGATTCAAGTATTTGTTCATCTCATTTGGTGCAAGCATAAACGGCTTTCAGTACATGCGCAAAGTTGTTGTTGTTGACGGGACATATCTCCGAGGGAAATATAAAGGAACACTCCTTCTCGCAACATGTCAGGATGGGAACTTTAATATTTTCCCAATAGCATTTGCCGTAGTTGACACGGAGAATGATGCATCATGGGAATGGTTCTTTACACAGCTTAGTTGTGTTATTCCAGATGATGTTAGTCTCTCCATCATTTCTGACAGGCATAGATCGATATCGAAGGCCATTAAAAAGGTGTATCCATTGGCGAGTCGTGGTATATGTACATATCATATGTACAAGAACATAATAACGAGGTTTAAAGGACGTCATGCGTTTCAGTTGGTTAAAAAAACAGCAAATGCATATAAGATATCGGATTTTAATGCTATATTCAATGCGATCGGAGACATCAATCCTGCACTTCACTCTTATTTGCAGAAGGCTGATGTGAAGGTGTGGAGTCGTGCTCATTTTCCAGGACACAGGTACAACATATTAACTTCCAACATAGCGGAGTCAATAAATAGAGTGCTCTCGGATGCTAGGAACCTACCACTTTCTAAGCTCTTGGATGCCATACAGTCCATGTTAACAAGATGGTTCTCTGGGCGGAGGCGTGAAGCAGGCCTAATGACTACAACACTCACACGTGCTGCGGAGAAATTACTAGAGGTAATAAGTCTGCGACATATCTAATAAGTCTGCGACATATCTAATAAGTCTGCGACATGTCTAATAAGTCTGCGACATATCTAATAAGTCTAATAAGTCTGCGTCATATCTAATAAGTCTGCGACATATGTTATAAGTCTGCGACATATGTTATAAGTCTGCCACATACGTAATAAATCTTCACTAATAAAATTTACATTTTGGCCGCCACGTGTTAATGATTCGAGGCTGTTGACCGTACAAGAAATAGATGCAGATCAAGTACAAGTCAGTAGTGGGACGCATGTACATGTTGTTAATGTACGGGAACGTAAATGCACATGTCGTAGGTTTGACTTGGATAAGTTGCCTTGTGTTCACGCAATTGCAGGTGGAGAAGCTAAGAGAATGTCCTCTGTTGCTCTAACTTCTTCGTACTACTATAAGAATACCTCAGTAACGCTTACGCCATGTGCATCATGCCAAGTGATGTACGTCAACCAATTCCTGANTTATAAGTCTGCCACATACGTAATAAATCTTCACTAATAAAATTTACATTTTGGCCGCCACGTGTTAATGATTCGAGGCTGTTGACCGTACAAGAAATAGATGCAGATCAAGTACAAGTCAGTAGTGGGACGCATGTACATGTTGTTAATGTACGGGAACGTAAATGCACATGTCGTAGGTTTGACTTGGATAAGTTGCCTTGTGTTCACGCAATTGCAGGTGGAGAAGCTAAGAGAATGTCCAGTGTTGGTATGACTTCTCCGTACTACTATAAAAACTACCTCAGTAACGCTTACGCCATGTGCATCATGCCAAGTGATGTAGCTTAACCAATTCATGAACATGTCGCTGCGAAACTGTGTTTACCTCCTGAAGTTCGACAATCACCTGGAAGGCCAAAGAACTCTAGATACAAATCTGCGTTCGAGAAAGCAATGGAGAAGAAAGTCCCGAGGAAGCAACACATTTGCTCCAATTGCCAACAAAGTGGACATAATGTGCGTACGTGTGTCATGTGATTTGTTATTTGTATTTGTATGATGGTTTTGTTTCCAATTTTACAGTACCTAATAAACCTAGTTTACTATTCAAGAAATTTTCTCAATTTATTTCTTAATTTATGTCTGCAAAACAGTTAAAAATAAGCAGACATGCCGTTTCTTTTGTTGCAGACTTATGTTAAACAAGTCTGCAACACGGTCAAAATAAGTCTGCAACGAGGATATAAACAAGTCTGCAACGAAGTTATAATAAGTCTGCAATACAATTATAATAAGTCTGCATTACAGTTATAAACAAGTCTGCAATGCAGTTATAAATAAGTCTGCAATACAGTTAAAATAAATCTGCAACGAGGATATAAACAAGTCTGCAACGAAGTTATAATAAGTCTGCAATACAGTTATAATAAGTCTGCATTACAGTTATAAACAAGTCTGCAATGCAGTTATAAATAAGTCTGCAATACAGTGATAAACAAGTCTGCAATACAGTTAAAATAAGTCTGCAATACAAATAAGAAATTAGGTATCTACATAAAAAGTCTGCGACATAAATAACTACGATTGTGTGGCATGCTTAGGTATGCGGACTTTGTCTTGACCGTGAGGCCTTGGGTCAGACATCTGAGGATTTGCGTCAATAACCTCGTCAAAAATCTCCGCTGCAAGCTTCAAACGGATTTCGGCGATTGTGTTGTCACTTAAAACATCCATTTTGTATCCCAATGCAAGGCACTCCACGAACTTAATAGCATAGACACCACAGTCGCCTGTCTGAACGTTTTGTGGGACCTGCTTGTTATAGTGAAGTTTGAAAGGAGTCAATTTACGACCCTTTCTTTTCTCTTTCGGTGTGAAAGCTTTAATCCAATATGGAACCATTTTCGCATATGGCCTCACTTGGTCGACCACTTTCTTCCAGTTCTCGGGAATGATGCTATCGTAAATCTCAATCATCTCTCTCTTCAGATCCATTTCACACGCAATCCAGTGGTTACTGTTTATGTTGTGGAAAAAGTAGACAACATCAACATCGTCGATCTATCTCTTCTTTGTTTGGGCGTAATCTGGAGATGTCCCATTAAACGTACTTTCATAACCGTCACCAAACAAGAACTTCGGCGGCGAAATGGCAAATTGTTTATATTCGAGAGTCCATAAGTCGACAAACCATTGGTCAAGGAAGGCAATTATTTCTGTCCGGAATGGGGTAGGTACTCGGAGAGACCTCTTCCGTAACAAATTCATGGAAGAGACCATATGCTGCGAAACAAAAGTAAGAAGATAAGTCTGCAACGAATAAAACAAGCCTACAACACAACAAATCTGCAACAAATAAAACAAGTCTGCAACGAATAAAACAAGTCTGCAACAAATAAAACAAGTCTGCAACACAACAAATCTGCAACGAATAAAACAAGTCTGCAACGAATAAAACAAGTCTGCAACACAACAAATAAAACAAGTCTGCAACAAATAAAACAAGTCTGCAACACAACAAATCTGCAACGAATAAAACAAGTGTGCAACACAACAAATAAAACAAGTCTGCAACACATCAAATCTGCAACGAATAAAACAAGTCTGCAACAAATAAAACAAGTCTGCAACACAACAAATCTGAGAGTCGTGAGAATTAGATTTGTTACCTGGTCACCTAACCAACCGTAAGTTGATTTTTCTTCCTCTGGCCATTCTTCTTTGGGGGGTAATGAGCCTTAGGTAAAAATTGAGTTGACTGTCGAATGTACCTATTGGCAGCTCCCTAATAGAATAAGTCCACAACATGAGAATGTGGAAACAAATCTGCAACACGTAAAAAGTAAATCTGCACCATATGGAAAACAAAAATGAAGTTGACAACTTACTGACGAACACGAATAAAATCCATCAGATTCTGAAGTTTTTCAGGTGAAACTGGTGCAAAAGGATCATATGCGACATCACTAGGATGGCAACCAAATGCGACATCAGGTTCCATTATGCGTTTCACCGTTGAGTTTCCCAGAAAGGGTGATTTCTGCGTGGGACCCAATATCTTAGGTCGATCGTGACCATCACCTAGGACAGCAGTCAAGAGCTCTAAATTTTGCTTCAAAACTATTTGTTTAGCCTTTAACATGGGGTCAGACTCAGTATCAGACTGTATTTGATTCTCCTCTTTCCGTACTTGGTCTGTTATGTCCTCAATTTCTGTGTCCTCAACTTTTTTGTTTCCTTCCTTAGATGTAGCTTCACCAGCATCCACATTATCCACTCGAATTTTTAACCATGACTGTAAAATTAACATAAGGAAACAAAATTAAGTCCAACAGTAAGAAAAAAATATACAAATCTGGAAACATCACAACAAATTTGCAACAATACCAACAAGTCTGCGACAAATAAAACAAGTCTGCAACATCTCAACAAATCTGCAACAATACCAACAAGTCTGCGACAAATAAAACAAGTCTGCAACATCACAAAAAATCTGCATGCAACAATACCAACAAATCTGCGACTAATGAAACAAGTCTGCAACGAATAAAACAAGTCTGCAACACAACAAATCTGCAACAAATAAAACAAGTCTGCAACGAATAAAAAAGTCTGCAAACACAACAAATAAAAACAAATCTGCAACAAATAAAAACAAATCTGCAACAAATAAAACAAGTCTGCAACAAATAAAACTTGTCTGCAACAAATAAAAACAAATCTGCAACAAATAAAACAAGTCTGCAACAAATAAAACAAACAAGTCTGCAACACAACAAATCTGCAACAAATAAAACAAGTCTGCAACAACTAAAACAAGTCTGCACCATCACAACAAATCTGCAACAATACCAACAAGTCTGCGACTAATGAAACAAGTCTGCAACAATACCACAAGTCGTCTGTGACAAATGAAACAAGTCTGCAATATCACAACAAATCTGCAACAATACCAACAAGTCTGCAACAATACCACAAGTCGTCTGCGACAAATGAAACAAGTCTGCAACATATATATAATAAGTTTGCGACAAATGAAACAAGTTTGAAAAGTATGCAACAATATTCATCTACGCACATACCGGAGTTTTGTTAGGAGAAGTTTGATCAACTTCTTCTACGACAGTCGGCACGTGTCGTAGTTGCTTCACCTCTTCTTTGAGTTGACCAATGTCTTTATCCATTGCCACTAATCTGTCATTTATACTTGAGTCCATCTGATCCACTTTCTCACTTAAGCTACTTAAAGCTTTGACCAGTCCACCGAAATCTCCAATGCCACTCAAATCAACATTCCCATGCACACTAGATCTTCTTTTCTTTTCGACCCGTGGCTTCTTCGTTTCAACCTTCTCAATGGGGTCTTTATCTTTACCACTTCGAACCCTTTTCGAAGTTCCACCTTCAGATTTCTTTCCCACAATTATTTCCTTACTTCATGCATTTTCAGCCAGTTTACCATTGATGATGTCTTTGATCAAATTGTCTAATTTGTGATCATCCTTGTTAGCCATTGGATTAACGACCATATGTCTCACACGTACATGTCGTCAATTACAAATTAAAAGTGAGAAATGCGTATCATTAGTATAAAACATGTCTATACATGAACCAACAAATCTGCGACATATGAAACAACTTTGCAAACCATGAAACAAGTCTACAACAAATGAAACAAGTCTGTGACGACTAGAACAAGTCTGCGACGACTAGAACAAGTCTGTGACATATAAACAACTCTGCGACGACTAGAACAAGTCTGTGACATATAAACAACTCTGCGACATATAAAACAAATCTAAGACATATAAAACAAATATGCGACAACAAAAAAACAAATCTGCGACATAGAAAACAAATATGCAACACATGAAACAAGTAGGCAACGAATAGAACAAGTTTGCAACACATATGCGGTAAAAGACTGCAAGCAGAAATATACCTGGCCATGTTTTTTCTTTTCCTCAAGTACAATATCATCAACTTCGTAACGGCCACGAGATCCACCCCATGAGAGAATAGGAAGTTCCTCTTCTTGCTTTTTTCTCCCATAAAGTTCTCCTAATCTTTGAAATGACTCATACACCCATATTTGTAACACGTGAACTAATCTTTTCAAAGTGTAAGAGTTATCAGCAAGGTTTGCTTCTTTGATGGACTCAATCAACAATTCAAATGACCTCCTACCCCACGGAAACCTCTCCAAAGCAGCAGGATCCAATGCTTTCTTGGCGCATTTCAAATCCATCCTACATCCTCTACTTAAACCAAATATTCCTAGAGAGAGGATGCACAAACAACCTACAATTCTTCTCTTCTCGTAACTCCATGTGTGACACTTTGTCAACACCTTAGCCAACTCCTCCCAAGAAGGTCCATCACCTATAGGCACACCCATCTCAGTCCATATTTCGCGGTGATCAATTTCCGCTTCTTCCCCTTCTTTTTCAACAATGTACGGATCACAATTAAGTCCTGACAGCTCTGCAAATTCATGCAATGAAAACCTCAAAGGTTTCTCTCCAATCAAACACCAAATCTCACTTTTGCTAACAATTTCCAACTGATGTGCGAAGAAGTAGTGAACTGTCTTCCCATGCCAACAAAACTTACTCTCTGCTAACAAAATAAGAACCCCAAGAGTTGAATTCTTTAGGTACTCCCATACTTCATCGCCAACACTGGCACAAACATTTCTCAAAATTGACAAAGAACATCCATGATTCATACTTTTATTTTGCTGTGGAACAACCCTATACATCCGCGGAGGATATTCTCTTTTCTCACTAGAGTCCATACCTATACAAAAAAAAATGAAACAAGTCGATAAATGAAACAAATCTGCATGAAATAAGTCTGCATGAAATAAGTCTGCGACAAATAAAACAAGTCGGCAACAATACCAACAAATCTGCAACAAAAGAACAAATCTGCAACAAATACCAACAAGTCTGCGAAAAAGGAACAAATCTGCAACACACAAATCTGCAACAATACCAACAAATCTGCAACAAAAGAACAAATCTGCAACAAATACCAACAAGTCTACGAAAAAGGAACAAATCTGCAACACACAAATCTGCAACAATACCAACAAATCTGCAACAAAATAACAAATATGCAACAACAGAACAAATCTACAACAAAAGAACTAATTTGCAACAACTACCAACAAGTCTGCGAAAAAAGGAACAAATCTGCAACACACAAACTGCAACAATACAAACAAATCTGCAACAATACCAACAAGTCTGCGAAAAAAGGAACAAATCTGCAACACACAAAACTGCAACAATACAAACAAATCTGCAACAATACCAACAAATCTGCAACAAATACCAACAAGTCTGCGGAAAAAGGAACAAATCTGCAACACACAAAACTGCAACAATACAAACAAATCTGCAACAATACCAACAAATACCAACAAATTTGCAACAAATACCAACAAGTCTGCGAAAAAAGGAACAAATCTGCAACACACAAAACTGCAACAATACAAACAAATCTGCAACAATACCAACAAGTCTGCAAAAAGGAACAAATCTGCAACACACAAATCTGCAACAATACCAACAAATCTGCAAAATCGGCGGCAAAATCAAAATACTTAAAAGTAAGAAATATACGAAGAATACCGGAATCTGGGTTTTAGGGTTTCCTGACGGCGGCGAAGAAAGAGAAGATGAAAGAGAAGCGGCTAGGTTTTAGGGTTTCTCGACGGCGGCGATGAAAGAGAAGATGACGGCGAGGATGAACGATGAAGAAGAGAGGAGGACGGCGAGGATGAAGAATAGAAAAAAGAAAGTGAAGCCAACGGTGAAGATGACGACGACGAGAGGATGACGACAACGACGATGAAGAAGATGAAGACGACGGCGAGGAGGACGAACACGATGAACGGCGACGACGAGGATGCGAAAAACCGTGTGGTGAGAAAGAGAAAAGACAGTTTTTACGTTTTCTAGGGAACTGGAGGGAAGTGAAAATGTTTTTGTTTTGAATTCAGAAACGGTTTTTTTTTTGAGAAAAATAAATCAAAATGGCATTTGTGTAAATAAGTAACTCAAATAGGGTTTTCAGTCTTTTAACAAAAGATTTGTGTTATTCTAGTCAACTCAGTTCTGAGGGTGTTATTCTAGTAATTATATGAAAGATTAGTGTTATTCTGGGCAATTTTCTCTTTATCTATTGTTAAAGGTCCTAATAACAAAGTTTGTAGAAGATTTGTTTCGACTTGCTATACTAGAGAATTATCGAATGGAGAAACAAGTGATAGAAAATGGTTAGTTTATTCAAAAGAGTTGGATAAAGTTTTTTGTTTTTGTTGCAAAATTTTTAAGAAAGGCAGTAGGAAAAGTCAACTGGCAAAGGAAGGTCTTTCGGATTGGACTCATTTACTTTTTAGATTAAATGAGCATGAAAGAAGTAATGAACATATACTTAATATGACAGCTTGGGTTGAATTACGACATAGATTTTTAAAAAATGAAACTATTGATAAAGTTGCTCAAGAACAATTTAAGAAAGAAAAAGAATATTGGAAAAATATATTAGTAAGAATTATTGCAATTGTTAAATATCTTGCAAAACATAATTTGGCATTTCGTGGAACAAATGAGAGATTACATCAAAATAGTAATGGCAATTTTTTAGGATTAATAGAGATGTTAGCAGAATTTGATTTTGTGATGAAAGAGCATGTTCATTGGATTACTAGTGGCAGTATTCAATATCATTATCATAGTCATAATATTCAAAATGAATTGATTCTTTTGATTGCTTCAAGAATAAAATCAAAAATCATTACAAGGGTAAAAGAAGCATAATATTTTTATGTGATTTTGGATTGCACTCATGATGCTAGTCATCAAGAACAAATGTCATTAATTCTAAGGTGTGTTCATTTTTCCTCATATTCATTCAAAGTAGAAGAGTTTTTTGTTGAATTCTTGACAGTAGATAACACAACAGGCCTAGGACTTTTTGAAGTGTTAAAAGATATATTAAAATCTCTAGATCTTGATATAGATAACGTGAGAGGTCAATGTTATGATAATGGATCGAATATGAAAGGAAACAAACAAGGTGTACAAAAAAGATTTTTGGATATAAATCCTAGAGCATTTTATACACCATGTGCTTGTCATAGTCTTAATTTGGTTTTGTGTGATATTGCAAATACTTATGTGAAAGTAACAGATTTTTTTGGAGTAGTGCAATGTTTATATTCTTTGTTTGCTAATTCTATAAAGAGGTGGATTATTTTGAAAAAAAAATGTGAAAAGTTTAACTCTTAAGCAATTGTCAACGACACGATTGGGAAAGTCACGTTGAAAGTATTAAAGCCATAAGATTTCAAATTGTGGATATAATAGAAGCTTTATATGATGTAGCTGAAAATGATAATGATCCAATGATTCAAAGTGAAGCTAAATCATTAGCAATGAACGAGCTTAGTAGTTTTGAATTTTTGTTATCTACTATTATTTGGTTTGACATATTGCATGTGGTGAATATGGTTAGCAAAAATTTACAGTCAAAGGATATGCAAATTGATGTTGCAGTGACTGAGGTAAGTGCATTAATTTCTTATTTTAAAAAATATAGAGAAACTGGATTTGTTAATGTTATGATAAAAGCTTAAGGAAATTGCTAATGAAATTGGTATTGAACCAATATTTATTCAAAGACGAGTTATCCGTAGAAAAAAACAGTTTGACGAAATTATTAATAATGAAAAAATATTATCTATAGAAGAAACATTTAGGATTGAATATTTTTTGTGTATTATAGATCATGCTATTAGTTCATTTGATAAGAGGTTTGAACAATACCAATTATATGAAAAGATATTTGGTTTTTTGTTTTATTCTTCTAAATTGAAAATGTGCGATGATGTGAATTTAAAGACTCATTGTAGTTATTTAGAAAACAGTTTGAAAAATAGAAATTTACTAGATATTAATGGAGATAATTTTTCATTGGTAAAAGTTCCTTAAGGAACTTTTACCAAACGAAAAGATGGGGGCAAGTGATGTATTGAATTTTCTTGTACAGTTTAATAATAGTTTTCCATATACTACAATCGCATATAGAATTTTACTAACGGTTTCAATCACAATTGCTTTTGCAGAAAAGAGTTTCTCAAAACTGAAGTTATTAAAGTCGTATTTGAGGGCATCTATGTCACTAAGAGAGATTAAATGGGTTAGCGTTAATGGCAATCGAGAATAATTTTTTGGAAGGATTAGATGTAGAAACTTTTATTGATGATTTTGCTTCAAAGCATGTAAAAAGAATGGTATTATTTACTTAACAATCATGTAAAAAAATTAGTTCGTTTTCACTTGTAATAAAAAAAAATTTAAAGTGTATTTAGGGGCCTTTTTTTCACAACCGCACCGGGTCCGGCCGATGATTGAGCCGGCCCTGCTCCTATCTATGTGAGTTCTCCATCCCCAGTTAAATCATCGGTACACTTGATAATTGAGGTAGTTATCGTCTTAGATACGGACGGGCCGAGTTGTTTGTGTTGTGGCCCAAAATGAAGAAGAAGCTGGTTACGAAGCCCATCTGATATGTTCAATTCATAAGTAAATGTTTTTAAATGAGTTTAATCTTTGACTAGTTTCATTCATTGGATTCTTAATAGACTTACAATGTGATATTATTTCTATTGGTCAAATAGGAACAAAAGTATTTCCATTGAGGATTAAAGCGAGTTTACACCTTGTTCTCAAATCTTTTACTACTAGTCCATAATCATTTGATTAAAATTTATGATTTTATTATCAAAACATTTGTTTTACACCATGCATGAAATGATATTCCAAACATATACTAGAGATCGTTTTTACCCTTTTAAACATAGGCTGTACTGCAATAACTGTAAAAACTAATCGTGTCATGACAAATGTTCTAATACCAGGTTGTTGAGATTTTTCCTGTGAATTGATGGAGAACTTTGCAATGACTCAAAAACACACACACATAATCTTGCAATAAGAAAAAAAAGAAGCAAAGAGGCGAAAAGAAGAACGGTGGATAACAAGTTTGGTGCCAAATTCCACACTTACGTCTAGACGAAGTTTTTCTGCGTGATTTCGCTATCCATGAGTTAATGTACATGTTATGCTAGATAACACCATATTCAATGTATTTCTCTATTTTTGACTCTAAAATAAAGTAATTCTAAAATAGAGATGGATTTTTCTCCAATGTATTCATCTATTTTTTACTCTAAAAAAAGAATATTATAAATATATTATATTTCTATTTTATTACTAACACCTTTTATTTATAAATATTTACAATTTAACCCCATTTATTCTTTGCAAAACTTCCATAAATTATGATATTATTTAAATTAAACATTTATTATATAAAGAAAATTACATTACATCATATATAAATAACAAAACATAGTAGATTTTGGTTAAATAACACCATTAGTGTATTTTTCCCATAAATGATCAACTAACGCATTTCGAAGTGAGAAATGAGCTTCTTTGTTTATGATTTCTCTAAATCGACCAAGAAACTCTTGGAACCGGATATTATCATCCTCAGCTATTTGGACCTCTGGATGTGGAGCTTCTCTTCCAATTTATTTTATGTTGCTTATCTTTAATTTTAGTATTTGCTATGTTGTTTATCTTTAATTTTAGTATTTGTTAAATCAAAATAAAAAAAATTAAATCAAAATTGCTAAAAAGTTAAATCAAAATAAAAAATTTAGTCATAAATATAATGATTCAAAATTAAAAAGACCATTTGATAAATGAAAAAGTTCAACTCTAAAATAGAGTAAGAAATAGAGTTACTCCAAATATTTGGAGTAACTCTATTTTATAGTTAAAAATAGAGTGAAGTTGGAGAAGATTTTGCTCTAAAATAGAGTTTAAAGTAGAAAATAGAGTAGCGTTGGAGATGCTCTAAGCTCTACACTCGTCACACACTAAACAGAACAACAAACACTCGGTTTTATAGCTCAACCGATTTTGTTACAAAGCAATGGTGAAACATACTTTTAACCTCGAGTCATTGCACCAACTCTCGACGCCCAACTCATGCTTCTCACAAGTAACCACTTTATAACATAATACTTCTCTCATTTATTCCAATTAATTGTCTTACAAATCTAACATAAATCTTGATTAAAACCGAATCAAATAACGATAATTGTCTTTAAAACCAAATAACCGAAATGTCAAATAAAACCAAAAGAAACATCCACGTTCCCAAAACGCGCACCACACCGGAATCACTCATCCAGTTCCTCGAATTCATCATCATACTCACCTACAAGAAGAGAGAGGGGTGAGTAATTGAGATTACTCAGCGAGAACTAAACCTAGATCCATTCACCACATCCGCTCATATTTAACAAATACACTAAGAATAAGTATAAACAAGCAATCACACATCACACTCTACAAGCGCACACACAATTACACAAACACAGGAAACACCTCTTATCTCATCTCCGAGCCCTCGGCTCCAACACACACAGGTCACACATATATTCTTGAGGTTTGCCATAACCTCTCGACGTTGAGAACTGACATGCACTCCAGGTCTAGCCTCCATCAAACAATAACCGTACCACAAGCGTCCCTTCGTTGTGACGATCACCTCTTAGTGCTTTCACACCATCTAACTACTTAACACACACTAAACACACATCAGGGTTATCACACAAGTGTGATGGTTCTTCATCTAATGATCCCCTAGTCCATATTCGTTTATAAGATGTAGATCTAACATTATGCATCACACAAACGTGCCCGTACTTCGTAGCACGCGGCATACCGGAGTATACCTAGACTCAACATACCATATAATACAAGAGAACATAGAGAAAAGCTTAGATCTAATCTTCACCTTAGAGATCTTGATGTTAGAGTTCTAGAAGAAGAAGACACGGATCAGATTTGCACTAACGGAATCGAGAAGATGGCGGCTCGGTGCAACCTCGCGGCGGATCCTCTTCGACGTGGCGGTGAGCGGCGGCTAGTAGCTCTGGTCGTCGATCACGGCTACGGTTTTTTGTTTGCAAAAGAGCTTCCCCTTCTTCTAATAACTCACTTATATAGGGATTAAGGTTAGAGTTTTCTTGTTGGGCTTTTTTTTTGTTGGTCTTTTTCCTGTTGGGTCGAAATTGGGATGTTACAATATATAAACCCGACCTAGTTAGGATTGATTTTGAGTCAATGTGGTATAATCTCATTGATTAGATTCAATGATTTTGGTTTTATTTTAATGAAGTTTTTGGTTGAAATTTATACATTTCCCAGCTCGGAGTATAGTGGACTAAAGCATTTACTATGATCTCTTTTCAAGTGTCATATAATTATGCAACCTCTAGGTTTCGCTAGTGTTTTCTTGCGAGCTAACGACATTTGGTACGATTTTAGCATTTAAATTAAAAAAATCTGTGTTTTATATATTTATTTATTTTATATGGAAAATTAATTTTATATATATGCAAATAATAATATTTACGTTACGAAACCAATTTAATATTTTTAGATTTTCTTATCAAAGGATTATTCCATATGTCTCTTCCATATACATGTCTCTCAGTCTCCTCCATAGCAAAAAAAAACAAAAAAAAACTATGTTTTATATATTTATTTATAAGGCCTCTCTGCATAAAATATATGGAAAATTAATTTTATATATATATGCAAATAATAATACTTACGTTACGAAACCAATTTAATATTCTTAGATTTTCTTATCAAAGGATTCTTCCATATGTCTCTTCCATACACATGTCTCTCAGTCTCCTCCATAGCAAAAAAAAACTATGTTTTATATATTTATTTATAAGGCCTCTCTGCATAAAATATATGGAAAATTAATTTTATATATATATGCAAATAATAATACTTACGTTACGAAACCAATTTAATATTCTTAGATTTTCTTATCAAAGGATTCTTTCATATGTCTCTTCCATACACATGTCTCTCAGTCTCTTCCATAGCAAAAAAAAAACAAAAAAAACTACGAAACTATGGAAAACTAATGATCCCTAGTTATAAGTCGTAACTGACAAGAATTGTCTATATATAAAACACAAAGGTCTAAGTCTAACCTAAAAGGCTAAAACCATCATCATCCATAAAAATTTGTTTATTGCATAGTTCACGAAAAACCTTGAAACCTAATGACCCAAATGGCTCGGTCATCAGCTACTACAACTACCGTTCCGATAGCTTCAATCATAACAGTGTTATGCTTGTTTCTAGCCGGCACACATGCCCGAAATCCAACCACCTATATTATCGAAGATAAAAAGACAGAAATCTTTTCTGCTAGAGATGTTTTCGGTACGTATATAAATTTAATTTTTAGTTTCTGCAATGGAATTGTTCATTAAAAAAAGTTAACAATTTATCTAACTAGTTTAAGATCCATGTATACACTGATTCATAATAAATATTTTATAATCCATGAAAAAGAATCTAGAAACAAAATAAAATAAAAAGAGAATAGACAAGCAAGTGAGAAATAGATTGTCGACTATCCGGAGCAAAGGAGATGTTATATACGATCAAGGCACTTGGTTTGCAACCAGATAAATGTTCTACGATTGTATTGTTTTTTCTATTTATAGCCTTTGCAAAAAGTTAAACTCAAGTAGCATTTTTTGTAAAAAAGTTTTTTTTTTAATATATTTTACATTCATTCAAAAAAAAAAAAAACTGAAAACTCATACACAGAACCACTGAAAGATAACTCTAACATGAATCTCTTATTTTTTTATTATTATTTGGTTTCCAATTAAATTTTGTCATATGGAATTATGGATCCATACACAAAATATATCTATAAAAACATATACTAATTTACTAACAAAATTATTATGATTTTAAAATATAATGGTATTATGTTTTTTTATAATAGGTACTCTTTTGACACGTGTCAAAATCTAATTGGAAAGTTTTTTTATATGTGTCGAAATCTGATCGACTAATTGACACATGTCGCGATCATGTTAATGACAAAGTAAACGCATCAAACTTTATGTAATAAGAATTTTTTTACACTTGTTGAAATTCGATTGACTATTTGACATGTGTTGCGATCATGTTAATTACAAAGTAAACGCATCAAATTTTATATAATAAGATAATGGGCTTGATTGATATGTCATATAATTAGCAGAATAACCGAATAATTGTTAGCGGAAAGAATTGAACGGGATCAAAATTTCCTAGAATAATTAGAAAACGTTGAAAAACTAGTTTTAATAGATTAATCACGTTTTGCTTATTATAGTTATATTTTTAACACACTAATTATATATAGCAGAATCAATTTTTTTTAAATGCTAAAACATAAAAATTTGATAAATATTATGAATAATAAAAAATTAATAGAATCACATTTTAAAAACGTTAAAAGGTGAATAAGTGGTATATCATTCATCACCATTCTTATTTTGTGTACTAAAATTTCAAAAAGATTAATAAAAAAAAAGTATTTATTATTTTCTATTATAATAAATTGCCACAAAAGAAGACAAAAAAAAACAACGGGGTTGAGCTTTATCTTCACCGTTGGCGTCACTTCCTCTCCGACGGAGGAAAGATACCACCGCTCGCTTCAGAATCACAAACACACAGATTCGACACTGTGACGCCTTCTCAAACGCACCAGCTGATTCTCAAGGATTCTCGACGAAGATGGTGAGGATAATTCCCATGGCGTCCTCCATCCGACCTTCCTTGGGCTGCTTCTCTGCATCTCCTCGCTTCCCCGTTTCTTTCCTCTCCCGGAATCTATCTCGCACCCTTTCTTACTCCCGTAATCATCCTCCACCTTTACATATATCATCCATCGTTGACTACACGAGCGAGACAGAATTTGGGGATCAATCATTGTTCAATTCATTACTGAAATCTGGAACTAGGGTTCTATGTTCAAATTTCCGGCTGATGATATCGTCTTTGTTTTTTTCGTATTCTTTTGCAGTCGTGCTCAATCATCTTATCATAGGGGTTTCAGTTTTACTCTGCGTTTGTTAGACTTTTCGTAAGATTTTTATACTTCTGATAGATGTTGATCATTCTTGTTCATTGCTTATCGAATTTGTATTTCCAGGTGTTGCTCAATCACAGCTCTTTGGTGGTACAAATACTCATAAGCTTTTGAGAAGAAGTGTAAGCTGCTTAGGAGTAGCTGAATCTGGAAATGCAGCTCAAGCAAGCACAGCTACTACTCCTCAAGACGATCTTCTCAAGTGGGTGAAAGATGACAAAAGAAGAATGCTTCATGTCGTTTATCGTGTTGGCGATTTGGACCGGACAATAAAGTACATAAGTTTATTGGCTTGTGATATGATTTGATATCTAAATTTTTTATAAGTAGCTAGCGTTAAGGATTAACAGAACCATCTAATTTCTGCAGATTCTATACAGAATGTCTTGGAATGAAGCTTCTACGCAAGCGTGATATACCAGAAGAAAAATATACAAATGCTTTCCTTGGGTATGGACCTGAAGATTCACACTTTGTGATCGAGCTCACTTATAGTAAGTCATTTCTGAATCACCCCCTTTTACGCTACTGCCAAGACTCAGAGTACTGTAGTTCTTTTAGCTCCAATGAGCTCAAGGCTATGAGGATGGTTTGGCTTAGCGTTTTTAGTGTAATTTTTGTTTCCAGATTACGGAGTTGACAAGTATGACATCGGGGCAGGTTTTGGTCACTTTGGTATTGCTGTCGACGATGTGAGACTTTTTGCTTTATGTGTTTGCGCCTTTTACTCAAATCTTCCCACATCATGTGTCTTATTTCTGAGAAGTTAACTCTCTTTCCAAAAAGGTGGGGAAAACTGTAGAACTTATAAAAGCCAAAGGGGGCAAAGTAACACGGGAGCCTGGTGTTGTCAAAGGTGGCAAAACTGTGATCGCATTCATTGAAGATCCCGATGGTTACAAATTTGAACTCCTGGAAAGAGGTCCTACACCAGAACCTCTTTGCCAAGTTATGCTACGTGTTGGTGATCTCGATAGGTCCATAAAATTTTATGAGAAGGTGAGTCCTATGTTTCGAGATGTGAGAGTTTATATAGCCGGAACAATAAATGTTTGATCTCTGATATATTTTTCTTTTTTCTTTCTTTTATCAGAATGCATTGTTATCCTCTGATCATACGTGCTTGTTTTCTTTATAGGCTTTTGGAATGGAACTTCTGCGCACAAGAGACAACCCAGAGTACAAGGTAACTTGCAATGCCTCACAGATCTAATTCGTACCTGTGTGGCCGTATGCTTCCCTTTTCTATGTGTATGGTCTTCTCTATTCAGTTTTAAATTGCAAAACCTACTATTATTGTTTGTTCGATGGTTTGGTTTTGTACAAAATCATTTACCGTAAGTGGTTAATTGCAGTACACAATAGCCATGATGGGATATGGTCCAGAAGATAAATTTCCTGTTCTAGAGCTGACATATAACTATGGTGTCACTGAATATGATAAAGGAAACGCTTATGCTCAGGTAAGAGAAAAATTTGACATTTCTTTCTATGAGGAAGGTAACCATAGTTTTTAACTTTGTAAAAATTGTCAGATTGCAATAGGGACGGATGACGTGTACAAAACTGCAGAGGCTATAAAACTCTTTGGTGGGAAAATCACGAGGGAACCTGGTCCCTTACCAGGTATAAGCACGAAGATCACCGCGTGTTTGGATCCTGACGGTTGGAAGTCGGTAAGATTTATTGGTGTTGAGAGAGAAATCATCATTTGATGGAAAGAGCTGTGACTAATCGTGTTTGAGTTGCTGACTTTTGGGGGACTTTTACAGGTATTTGTGGACAACATTGACTTTCTCAAAGAACTGGAGTGAGAGGAGAACGGAGGCACCAAAATGTACCAAAATGGCTAATTTCTTAGCTATGAGGGAAACAAGAGGAGGGGTTGTTTGTGTTACTTACATCAGTTGGGGTTACTATATCTCTCAGTGGGAGTATTTGTTCAAAGTGAATGATTTGCTTTTCAAAATCTAGTATAGTTATTCTACAGGATAATCCCATACTGCGTCTTGTATATCAGTTCTACTTATACCATTATTGGCGTTGAAATAAGATGATAAGTAAATGATAAATAAGAACAAATACCAAACTTTTGACCAAAAACAAGAAAAAGAAAAGAGAGAAAGAGTATTTGCACTCTGTGTACTTGGGTAATTGGTGGAATGATAATGACAATGATGATACTTTGAGTCAATGTTCAACAAAACTTATTATACCAACAGGCATTAGGCAAAGCTAAGACAACTTAGACAAATGGTAAAAACCTCTACTCTCCTCCGTATATCTCTTCCTACCTCTCTCTCACATTTCTCTAAAACCCACCAGAATTTGTTATCTTCAATGCATTTCTCTTTTTCTTCTTTTTATTTTGATTGATTTGGTATTTTATATATAATACAAACTAAGAAAAGTTGTGATCTAGTTTATGGACATATATACTACCTCCCATAGTTCTAGTAGTTTACACGACGTCGTTTGACGTGTTTAAATTTGTTTTCCTCGCCTAGGGTTAATTTTCGTTCTATAAAAGGTTATCAATTTCACAACTTTTTGTAATATCACGAAAGCGCCGACTATATCCCAAAGAAAATTTGTGTTAGATTTCGATTGCATCAACGAAGAAACCTTGAATTGGGTTAGAAGATTTTGCATAAGGTATGTTATGATAAAAATAAAAAAAGCAATTAAGATTTTCATATTCATTCGATTTAATTTAAGGTTTCAAATGTTTGCATAATTTTTGTTGTTGTTTTTACTTGTGGAGATTCTCTTACGGTCTCTTAATTTATATTTTTGTCTCTTCGTTTTCATTTCGTTATTTCTTATTTTTGATTAATTTGTGAGTTCTTAGATCCAAAAATAAAAGAATTCAAGTTTGGTAAAAAGTCATATTAATATCATATATAGCCTCTTAGAAACATCCGAGACATGTTATATGATCCGAGATTCTATTAAAAAAAATAGTCTCGAAATTCATTGATTTGAATCAAGATAATTTGATTTAAAGATAAAATTATCCAGATTCTGGTTCGGAAAAAAGGCTTTGGAATTTTCGGATCTGAATCTGGTAGTTTGATTATATATATAAGGATATCTTTATATATTTTACACGACGTCGTTTGACGTGTTTAAATTTGTTTTTCTCGCCTAGGGTTAATTTTCGTTCTATAAAAGGCTATCAATCTCACAACTTTTTGTAATATCACAAAAGCGCCGACTATATCCCAAAGAAACTTTGTGTTAGATTTCGATTGCATCAACGAAGAGACCTTGAATTGGGTTCGAAGACTTTGCATAAGGTATGTTATGATTAAAAAAAAGCAATTAAGATTTTTATATTCATTCGATTTAATTAATTTTAAGATTTCAAATGTTTGCATAACTTTTTTTGTTGTTTTTACTTGTAGAGATTCTCTTACGGTCGCTTAATTTTTATTCTTTGTCTCTTCATTTTCATTTCGTTATTTCTTGTTTATGATTAAATTTGTGAGTTCTTAGATCCAAAAATAAGAGAATTTAAGTTTGGTAAAAATTCATATTAATATCATATATAATTATATATAGCCTCTTAGAAATATCCAAGACATGTGATCTGATCTGAGATTCTATTAAAAAAAAAATAGTCTTGAAACTCCTTGATTTGAATCCAGATAATTTGATTTAAAGATAAAATTATCCAGATTCCGGTTCGGAAAAAAAGGATTTGGAATTTCCGGATCTGAATCCGGTAGTTTGATTTATATATAAGGATATCCTTATATATTTTACACGACGTCGTTTGACGTGTTTAAATTTGTTTTCCTCGCTTAGGGTTAAGTTTTATTCTGTAAAAAGCTATCGATCTCACAATTTTTTGTATGTTTCAATTACAGTCGTATATTTGAGATCATAATATCGCGAAAGCTTCAGTTATATCTCAAAAAAGTTTGTGTTGGATTTCGATTGCATCAATGAAGTTTTTAATTAGTTTTATGTTAAGATTTACATTTATATTTATCGTATTTTTATTACTTATTTATAGATAAACTATTTCTAATGACAAATTTCATGTTAAAACGAAATTTTAAAATAAAGTATTCAAATTACTACTACAATATTATTTTTAATTAATATAAATAACTAATTTTAGCTGAAATTTACAAATTACATTCATAAAATGGATTATAAAAGAAGTTTAAGTTAATCTATATATTTCTTTCACTAAAAATTATTTTTAAGTTTTCTGCTAAATGTGTTTATTATTATTTTTAATATTTATTTAATTTTTTTTGGTTATCATTTACTATGATACATTTTTTTTAATTTATACTCTACATTTTTTCCTCCCCATTCCATTTTTTGGGGTCATATTTCATTTCTTCGTTTATTTTCGTTCATTTTTCTTCTTCATTCCTAATGTTCATATTTTTTTTATTAATAAAAGTTGAATAAATTATAAAATAAAAATAAATTAGACACGTTTTTATATAATGGCCGCTTCCTGTTTTTCATTTGCAGAGTGACTACTTGTTTTTTTCTCCCTTTTTATCACTGGTTTCCATTAATGCAAGTCAACAATATATTACAATCTCCAAATTATAGAAACAATTTTTTTTTAAAATAACTTTAGAAAGACAATAAATCTTAATAATATTATCAAATAAAATTATAACAACAAAAGCAATAATAGCTTTAAGAAAATTAGTTTTTATGTTAAGATTTATATTTATATTTATCGTATTTTTATTATTTATTTATAGAAAAACTAATTCTGATAAAAACTTTCATGTTAAAATTTATCTATTTTAGTTTAATTTTAATAGTTGCATATTGTAGGAGATACTCTAAAGTTAAATTCATATTAAAAATAAATAAATAAAGTATTCAAGTTACTACTACGATGTTATTTTTAATGTAATATAAATAACTAGTTTTAGTTGAAATTAACAAATTAAATTCATAGAATATATTATAAATTGAAGTTTAATCAATCTATAAATTTATTTCATTAATTGTTTTTGAAAAAACATTTCTGCTAAATATGTATTTAATATTATTTTAATATTTATTTTGCCTTTTTTTGGTTGTTAATGACATTGTTTTACTAAATAAAGTTAAAATTTAGTAAAGTTAATCCATTAATAAAGACATTTTTGGGCTGTCTATAATTGTTTTCATAAAAAATTGTTTTTTTTTAAGTTTGTTTTGCTAAATATGTGTTTAACATCATTTTTAATATTTATTTAACTTTTTTGCCTCTCAATGAAAGCCTGTCATTTACTATGGTATTTTAAAAAAGTTCTATCTACATTTTTTACTAAATAAATTTAAAATTTAGTAAATTTAATCCATTAATAAAGACATTTTTTGGCTGTCTATAAATGTTTTTCATTAAAATTTGTTTTTTAAAGTTTTCTGCTAAGTATGAATTTAATATTATTTTTAATATTTATTTAACTTTTTTGGTTGTTAATGACAGCCTGTCATTTACTATGGCATTTTTTACTAAATAAAGTTAAAATTTAGTAAATTTAATTTATTAATAAAGACTATAGCTGTCTATAAATATCTTTCATTAAAATTTCTTTTTTTTAAAATTTTCTACTAAATATGTGTTTAATATTATTTGTAATATTTATTTAACGTTTTGTCTGTTAATGACAGCTTGTCATTTACTATGGCATTTTAAAAAAAAATTATCTACATTTTTTCCTTTTCATACCATTTTCTTTTTGTTATATTTCACTTCTTCGTTATTTTTCGCTCATTTTTCTTTTCATTCCTATTAGTTATATTTTTTTGTCTTCTTCATTCCTATTGTTCATATTTTTAAAATAATGAAAATTGAATAACTCATTAATAGAGAAAATAAATTAGACATGTTTTTAAAAAATGGCCACTTGTTTTTCATTTGCAAATGTTTTGGAAAGGAAAAAATGTAGATAATTTTTTTTTTAAATGCCATAGTAAATGACAGGCTGTCATTGACAGTCAAAAATAATATTAAATTCATATTTAGCAGAAAACTTAAAAAAACAAATTTTAATGAAAAAAATTATTGACAGCCAAAAAATGTCTTCTGTTTTTTTTTTTTTTTTTTTTTTTTTACCACTGTTTTCCAATAATGAAAGTGCTCGGCATTACAATTCCAAATTTTAGAAAAACATTTAAAACACAAATTTATTTTGAAAAACGTCAATTTAAACTATAAATCTTATTAATATTATCAAATGTTTTCCATTGATGCAAGTCAACAATATATTACAATTCCAAATTTTAGAAACAGTATTTTAAAATACAACTTTGGAAAAAAACATAACGTTAGAAAGACAATAAATCTTAATAATATTAAAGAAATCATAATAATATTATCAAATAAAATTATACCAACAAAATCAATAACAACTGTCAAACAAACAAATTCAATAACAACTATAAGTTACGTTTTTTCAATTTTTTTTTTTTTTTTTGCATTTCATTATGCCATCGGCCATCCTATTCTTTTTTTTTTCCAGAATAATACAAAATTTTGATAACTTGTAGTTGTTATTGATTTTTCTTTTACAGATGTTATTGATTTTGTTGTTATAATTTTATTTGATAATATTATTATGATTTTTTAATACTATTAAGGTTTATTGTCTTCTAAAGTTATTTTTTCCAAAGTTACTTTAAAAAAAAAATCTAGGAACAAAATTATTTTAGAAACAAAATTTATGACTTGCATCATTTTAGAACAGATTTTTATAGAAAAAAAATATTTTAGAAACAAAACTTATGCATTATTTTAAAAACAAATCTTTTTTTTAAGAAACAAAATTTAATTTAGAAAAAATTCAAAAGTTATTTTAGAAATTTATTTATAACAAAAAAAAATTGTTTCTATGGAAATAGTAATATATTGTTGACTTGCATTAATGGAAAGAACAGTGGTAAAAAGGGGGGAAAAAAACAAGTAGACACTCTTCAAATGCAAAAAAGGGAAGCGGCCATTTTCACCCTCCATAATCTTTTTAAAAAACTTTGACTGCTATTTCGTTTTCCCTCTCCAATCTGTTTTCGTTTCTCCTAAAACTGCTTTGATTGGCTCTCTTCTTATGTGAGTGATTGAGATTCTCGAGTGTTCGACAAACCCCATTGAAAAAGTCTCTCTCTTTCGAATTACTTCTTCATCCTTTCTTCTTCTTTGATTGTTATGGCTGTGGAGGACGAGAAACCATCGAAGCGCACAACGAACCCTGGAGTTCGAGTCATCGGAGGAAGAATCTACGATTCTAGTAACGGAAAAACTTGTCACCAGGTGAAACCATGAACATCTCAAGTAGCAACTGAGATAAATTCGATTTTTTTTTGTTTTTGTTTTTTTTTCCAATAGAATCAATCTTTCCTTGAAATTGCCTTTGATTTGAGCAATCTTTTCCTCACAGAACCCAAATTCCATAATTCTGAAAGTTCATTTCTTGCAGTGTCGACAGAAGACGATGGACTTTGTTGCATCGTGCAAGGCCATGAAGAAGGACAAGCAATGTACCATTAACTATTGTCATAAGTGCTTACTGAACAGGTTTGCTTGTTTTCCTTCATCATATTGTTCCTACGATTATGTGTTTCTGATTCGATATAAAATTAGGTATGGTGAGAACGCAGAAGAGGTGGCAACCTCTGATGATTGGCTTTGTCCCAAGTGCAGAGGCAACTGCAATTGCAGTTTCTGCAGGTAAAATTTCAGATCTTCACTGCTTTTTGAGATTTGGAGCTTATCAACTAATAAGAGAGCCTTTTTTTTTTTTTTTACAGGAAGAAACGAGGCCAAAACCCCACAGGAATATTGGCACACAAAGCTAAAGCAAGTGGGCTTTCATCAGTCTCTGAGCTTCTAGAAGTTGAGGGCGATGATAACTTTGCTTATCAGAGGAAGGCAAAGCCGGTTTGTTCATTTCTCTATCTTTACTGATGTGAAGCACTCTCTGATTCAAGGGGTTTTGTAATCTAAGCTAAGCTTCATTTGATTAATGTTGTTTTTGCAGGAGGATGTTTCCATTGAAGGTAGAAGTGTCAACATTGACTCAGATGTGGAACTAGTTGGTAAGAATACTTGCTTTGAAGTGAGTCTTAAAAAGGAGAGACTAAGACTAACGAAATTTTTAATGTTAATGAATCAGATGTTGCCAAAGTGGAGGGCAAGAACAAGAAAGCCAAAGCCACTTTTAAACTGAAAGAGGAAATTCAGTTTGAGGCTCAACTTGAACTTCCTCAGGGTATAAGCTTGACTAATGTCTCAGGTGTTGATATACCCATTGAAGAAACTGGAAATGTATTGCAGTTTCTTGAGTTTTGTTCAGCCTTTGGAAAGGTATTGTATTGTAATTAAACTTATGATCTGTAATCATTCCCTATGTGTGTTTCTTTACTGTTATTTATTCTTAATCTGTCTCAGGTTCTTGATTTGAAGGAAGGAGAAGCTGAATCTGTTGTTGCTGAGCTTTTTTCTTGTGGGCGTAACACAAAGAGAGAACAATACGGTTCTGTTATCCCGATGATGATCCGATTAGTGGAGTTGATATCACATGATAGAGATATGTATGAGTGTTGGTTTTTTTTTTTTATCTGCCCTGCAAAAGTATTTTCTTTTTATGCTTTTATTTCTGATGCATTTGAATGATTTATGACAGGTCTTTGTCTCTAAGTGCAACTGACAGCACTTGGTTCAGTTCTGTTGGAGAGTGCCTATCGCAATCGGGAGTCTTGAGTGATGGTTTCTCACCTGAAACTTTCAAATCAGGTGTTTCTGAGTATAAGAAGATGGATGCATCAACAAGACTCAAGCTTCTCATACTCTTATGTGATGAATCACTTAGCACATGGTAATGTATTTATATATATTCACTTTTCTTGTAGTTTATGCTTCCTTATGACTTAACAACACCTGTGTGAAATTTTCCCAGGGCAATGAGGAATTGCATCGAGAACGAAATTACTGAGTCTAAAACAAAGAAAAGAGAAGCAAAACAAAAGGCTGCAGCTGCAAAGGAAAAGGAGAAACAGCTGAAGCAGAAGATGCAAGGTGATCTTGTCAAAGCCCATATGGAAAAAAACGGAGCTCCATTGTCCGTTGAAGAGCATCACGCAATCTTGTCTCAAATAAAAGCTGAAGCTAAAGAAGCTTATGGCGAGATGCTGGAGGCAAAGGGCATGACTTCTAGAAGTAAAATCTAAAATCCTTTAAGACTCTTTATTACCAAATGTTGTGTGTTCATGGCTCTTATGAAGCCTTAAACCTGATGAAACCCTTTGCAGAGGGGCAAAGATGCGATGCTGTTAGAACCGACCCGGTCCTATTGAATGATGGTGGTCGTGTTCTCTGGAAACTAAAGTGCTTTGAAGAAGAACCAAAGTTTTTGCTTCAAGGTGGTAAAATTTACTGAACAATTTGTTTATGGGATAGTGTTTTTAAGTGATTTAAATCTAAACCCTTTGTTCATGCACAGATCTAGGAACATTTGATGATTCATCTCCACATGAAAAATGGTTAGCTTTTGAGCCTGAGCAGAAACAAGAGATAGAGAAGTATGTCTCTGCCAACAGGTGAGCTATTCTCATAGAGAGGCTATTATCAGCAATGTAATATTTGAATTAATCAAATTCTTGGCATGAAACAATATAATATATTCTTGCTTCTATTTTGTAGGAAGAGAAACTGATGCTAGCGAGCACAAAAGAATGCAAATGTGTTGATCAATTTATGTATGAGAATATGCCATCATGTAATTTTTATTTAACTCATTTCTTCTTCTCTTTTTTTGTTATCTTGGCTTCTCTCGGTTCAGTTCGGCTTAATTTCTATGTTATAGATCAACTGAAAGTCTGAAACTGGTCTAATATTTTGGTTTAAATAAAATCGATTTGGAGTTATGATTTGCTTGTTTTTATGCCCTCAAATCAGTCTCAAAGTTTGATGTCATAGTCGTCTTACAGGTCACATACTCACATTTCAGAGTTTGAATCACAAATAAACTATAAATGATTTTGTTAGGCTTAACTCTTCTCACATTAAGAATACTAAGAAATAGATTAATGGGATTGTGCCAAACATAAAGCAGTAAGCTTATGGTTTGTGTTTCCGGGAAAAAAAAAAAACAAGAAAGCTAAGAATGCGGAGAGAAAAAGAGACTACGAATTAGTTTCTCTTTGTGGAAGAGTGAAGATAAGAGAGTGACCGTTTTATTATTCATCATCCTTGTAAGGATACTCCTCAGCGACTTGCTTCAGTAACTTCACCTGCAACTCATAAGCATCATCTCCTCGAAGAACATCACGGGTCCATGTCACTTCTGTCTTCATTGAGACCTGACATTGTTCAGACAACAAAAAATAACATAAGCTGATACGTATTCTTTCTATTTTGCCATTTAGGAGATTGTTTAGGATTTCCAATTTCTTATTTCCTTTTTCCTAGAGTGTTTTACAGTTACTTTTTTTTCTTATAAATAAGGATTAGGTTTCGTTTATGAGATCTATCCAAGCTAGAGAGAGCTTCCAAGGTTTGTATCGGGTTAGGCCGAGGGAGAGAGGGTCATTCTCATTGGGAGTTTTACTCTCTGTTTCTGTTTCTATTATCTTAACAAAGGTTTCGATTCTTATCTCTAACATAAACACTAGTAAGAGAAGTTTCTTAATTGTTTGTATGAGAAGCTTGAAAACGCAAATTATGTAACCAAAGAAGTGGGAAGAAAAAGGAGACTGACCATTTCCAAAGCGCCTCTAATGACTCCACTTAAGACATTGCAGTAGTAAAGACCTTGGCAATTATCAGGAAGCTCCACGAAATCAACGAGCGGGTTGTCCTCCAATATTATACTGCAGCAAGTCCCATCCGCGTCCCAGCTTGACACTGATGCAGTGACCCCCAAGAACATCTTGAAACCCACCTATGTAACAACACAAAAGCCTGTTACTGCTTCTCAATGTAATAAAACCAAAGGAGATATCTATAAGGTTTATTCATAGTGCCAAGCGGAATGAACATTTCATATGACGTGCAGTGTAATCTCTAGTTCTTTGATACCCGAGAGGGCGGAAAACTGTAAAATGGTGATACTAAACAAGTAAGTCAACGGAAATGGCAAACCTTGGCAATCATTTCAGCAGTTTCCTTGAAATCAACACATCTGGAAACACCAGATTTGGCTAGGAACTCATCGATAAGTCGGATTCCAATGTTGTATCCCCTGCAGAATAAACAGAAAGCTAGGGATAAAGAGGTTGACAGTTGTAATTAATCGAATACTCATCAGTGTATGTTCCTGAAAGTATAATGATTTATTCGTTCCCTCCATGGCTTATGAACAAAGGAGCTAGAGAGACATAACGCAGAAGAACTTCAAACACACAAACATGAAACAAGACCAAACCATGGAAGAGAGCTAAGAGAAAGCGTAGAAGAAGAAGAATACATTTGATCAAGCTGTTTGTTGACTTCCTCAACTTCTTCCAGGTCAGTAAGCAATTGACGCACAATCGCACCATACGTCAACGTGAACAACTCCGCATTCTACAAAAATGAATCAGATTCCAAAGAGATCAAAACAAAATCGAAGCAAAGATTCGGGATTGGCTTCAAAAGTTCACTTCTCTCCAATCCTAACATATTATTACAACAGATCCGACAGCAAACGGAGCATACATAGAAATAAGGTTGTTTGAAAATCTGAACTTACCACGCGATCGATGCTGGAGAAGATCGCATCACCGGATCGAGGACCAACCGGAGCCATCTCAGAATTTCACCAACTACAATTTAGTCCGTACATACAAAAAAAAATGCACTTGATCAGAACAGAACAAGGGTTCTACTTAGAACCTGAAATCAAGAAGGAACCAGAATGGGATTAAAGAAGACACTAAGTGAATCTCTTAATACTCATGTACGTATGTAGATCAGATCGTGTCTATAGCAAGGAGATTTAAATTCAACCATAAAGAATAGTTAGGCCAGTAAATTGAATTAAAACTATATATTATTTGTTCGATCGGAACAACCACCTCTCAATCGCTTCACAATTCAACCACAGAATCGACAAATTCCACCTCGTCGCCGCCGCGGTTAAGAGGAAGAAGAAGAAGAACAACAACAACCCAATAATAAACCGATTTATGAATTTAATGCCATCATTGATGAATTGGATTGCCACTTAACCAAAACCGGTTTTCTTTTGAAACAAATTTTATTTTAGTCAAATAGTTCATCGTATTAATGATTATCTGTTCAAATTATTACTATAACTGATGTTCCCATAAATATTAACATCAGTTATAATCTAATCTTCTTTTTTTAGTCACAGTGATCTTGGATATATAAAGTTGAAAGTGTTGACAAAAAAAAATTGAAAGTGTTTTCAAAAGAGAATACATATTAGTTTTGTTATTCATTTTAATCTTTATCCATTCTTACAAGATTTATTAGTCAACAAAAAAACTAAAGTAAATATAGAAATGTAAATTTTAATTTTTTTTTTCAATTCGTATATTAAATTTTGATTTTATTACTAATGTGTTTTTTTTTATTTTTTGAAATTTTGGGGTGTGCAGATCCCCTATATATTTTTGTATCAAGCACTTTGATATAAGCAAGTGGGTTTAAATTCAAAGTTGGGAAAACCAAAAAAAAACTCCTTTTGAATCTAACAGGGATTGTTGAAACAAGACAAGTGCTAGAGACTTATATAAGGTGTCTGAATCAAAAGCGTAAACAACATAAAAAGAAATAGCCATGAAGGCTTAAAAGCCTTAAATGACTCAGAAAAGGAGAGATAGATATTCTACAAGCCATTTGAAAGCTAATGTTGAATGTTAACGTTGGGGAGGATACCACCAAGCCTCCTTAGAGTGATGTCCAAGGCTTATTTGTAGTTGCTTCATCAATCAAGAAACAAGACTTGAATGCCCAAATATCCACAAGTAAGGATACTTAGCGTCTCCTTCTTCCAAATTGCGTGAAAACATTTGTAAGGCTTCAAAATAAGGAACAAATTATTTTGTTGATGCCTTTGAATTGTTTGGGGCATACAAATTCGGCAAAGAGAGAAGTGGTGGTGTGGAATGTGGATGCATATGAAATATAAAACTGTTGTGTTCAGGTCGTGTGGACACACAATATATATATATNATATTATTTTTTTTTAAAACCTTGAAGATAAAACCTTCTAAGACAACAAAAGTTTTTGGTCTTCAATTGTGGGTTAAACCGAGACTATTGATATGGTAAATTTGGTTCTCAGTTTCAAATAAGAAAACTCTTTGGTCATGACTTGTGTAACAAAAAAATCTTTGCTTCGGGATTTGCTTTGGTTTTGGTTCGATCCTTAGATCAGCCCATGTCTTCCCTCTTTAAGGATCCTCTCTACATCTTCATTAAATTTGGACCGTAGACTCCTGGCTTGAGTCGGGTGTGTGTAAATGGTGGCTCCGGGATGATAGACAGTTTGAGAGTATCCTCATTCTATTTAGTTAGCTCTATTGTGGTTTGAGTGCAGCTTGTGTCGTTGACATGATACAAGTACCTACACATGCACCTAGACATCATAAAAGATACCGCATTCTGAATCCTAACAACGAGCTTGTCTATTTCTTCTTCACTGAAGTTGAAAGAGGGTTTGGTTTTCGATAGAAGGGGCAAGCTGGTCGTTCCCTCGTGCCCACCAACAACTGGAACGTCCACCAAATTTGTCTGAAGCTCGTCACCAACAATAGATTTGGCCATTGAGACATCCAACGTGGTGATACCAAACAACTTCTTGGGTTCTTGGAATCGTAGACGTCCTTATCTTTCAACACCTCTGCAGCAAGTGGAACTGCATAGTTAAGGATGTTGTTGTCGATAAGTATGAAAACATTCGACTGTGAGATGCAACATTCTCAACCAATCGTTTAACCATTGTAGCATCGAAGTGGAAGACATCATCACCCCATCTCGACACACTAGGAGTAATCAAGACAACGTCAACATCTTTTAGACATTTTCCCAACTCATATGGTCCATTATAACATGTCACTTGACAATAGGAAATGCTACTAAATCTAACAACAACTTCCTTCATTTTGACTATATCGTCATAAAGTTCAGGGTAAAGACTAATGGAGACATATTGAGGATCATAGACAAAATAGGACCTATCCTCCGGCCATCACCAAAAATAACTACTTTGTATGCAAAACTGATATTGAATCCATATGTTTGTGCTGCAAAAACACAAACAACCTTGCCTAAGAAGAAAGAATTTGGTCCACATATTAGAAATGTTGATTTGAGACCTCTAAACATAGGAACTGACACAACTTGAGCTTGAAAATGTGGTAAGTAGCTGGCCCTAGACGATGAATAAGAGACCATTGATCCAACAACAATGATAGAAGTTGATGTTGCTGCCATTTCTTCCCCGTTTTCACAAAGATCAAAGTAAACCTAGAGCAAGTTCACATCCTTAACATTTACAAGAAATATGAGAGGAACATATTCACATAAATTTTAAAACGCAATTAAATAGTAACCGATTCAAGTCCTAAATCTAAATAGATGTCCAGATTTTTATCCAACAAAACATGGAGCTAAGCAACAAAGGAATACATAATATAAAAAAGCCAAATGCAATCAAATGATTTACAAAGCGAATATGAAAAGATGAAACCCATTAGTACAGTTTGCTTACATTATACATTTACAATTACAGCCGGAAAATATCTTAAAATATATTTGAAAACTGCACTAAAATTGCACTCAAATAGTCAAATTGTTATTATACTCGTTTTAAAAGACACAAACCTCTATATTTAATTTAAAGGAAATTTGTAACAATTTGGACCGTAGACTCCTGGCTTGGGTCGGTACGTGTAAATGGTGGCTTTGGGATGATATGCAGTTTAAGTGTGTCCTCATTCTCTTTAGTTAACTCTAATGTGGTTTGAGTGCAACTTGTGCCGTTGACATGATACAAGTACCTACACATGCACCAGACATCATAAAAGATCTTTGTTATGAATCCTAACAACGAGCTTTTTCATTTCTTCCTCACTGAAGTTGAAAGAGGGTTTGGTTTTCGATAGAAGAGGCAAGCTGGTCGTTCCCTCGTGCCCACCAACAACTGGAACATCCACCAGATTTGTATGAAGCTCGTCACCAACAATAGATTTGGCCATTAAGACATCTAACGTAGTGATACCAAACAACTTCTTGGGATCATATACGTCCTTATCTTTCAGCTTCTCCGCAGCAAGTGGAACTGTGGAGTAAAGAATGTTGTTGTCAATAAGTATGAAAGCATTCGGACTGTGAGATGCAACATACTCAACCAATTGTTTAACCATTGTAGCATCAAAGTGGAATACATCATCACCCCATTTCGACACACTAGGAGTGATCAAGACAACGCCAACATCTTTTAGACAGTCCCCCAACTCAGATGATCCACTGTAACATGTCACTTGACAATGGGAAAGACTACTAAATCTAACAGCAACTTCCTTCATTTTGACTATATCGTCATAAAGGTTCAGGGTAAAGACTGATGGAGACATGTTGAGGATCATAGACAAAAATAGGACCTATCCTCCGGCCAGCACCAAGAATAACTACTTTGTATACAAAACTGATCTTGATACAAAAAACCTCACGTTTTCCTCATTTTGCCAAAAATCAGTTATAAAAGCCATATCAATCAATCTTGTTGATTGATTTTTTATTTAATTTTCTTTTAATTAGTTTTGTCCATTGTACTAGTTGATCACGGGCCTATATAAAGTTCAGTATTCCCATTGTAATATACATGCTTTCTCATAATAATAAACTTTCAGTTTTGTTTCAAGCTTTGTGTCTTGATTCAGTTACATCTCTTTGTCGATTCTTTAAGTATTGTGTATGGTTATCCCCTTACTTAAGATCGATCGAGCCTTGTCTTTCTAGTGCATGTAATCCCCCTGGAGAGCCAAGTTTCATCTTGACTGTATCACGGTAAACCACAAACCGTGAGGTGTCATTCGCCTTCCGCCATCAAAACTTGTCAACTCTTGACATCTTGTGATCAATCAGATTTGGTGTGATTTTAATCTTATATCATTTGACATCAGAGCTAAAAGCTCGTATCCCTTTTTGTTTTGTTTCATTTTTTCTTTATTGAAAAAAAACATCCATAAAAAAGTTTTCTATTTTTCTTCCATTGATTTTTATAAAAATTAAAAGAACCCATAAAAAATAATTTTCTTTTGCTTAAAGTTTTAGTTTGTTTCACTCATTACACTAATTTTTTTTTTGTTAAATTGTTTCTATTTGTTTCTCATATTTCGATTTTTCTATTTAAAAAAAAAAGGCAAACAAAAATTTCTCCTTCCTTTTGTGTTTCAATCATGAACACATCAATTGAGAAATCATGGGAAATATTTAAGGAGATGGAAGCTGATGTCAAGTTGATGATGCAATCCAATTTTAAAAAGTTGGATTCATCAATTGGGAAAATGTTGGATAAGCTTGAAGAGAGAAGGGTTAAAGGAAATAGTTTGCTAGATGAGCAATACCACGAAGACTAGGATCCATAGCCACATGACCCACCAGAGGAACCTATGTGTCGTCCAACACCTCCCCTTACCATTGACAGAGACAAACCACCGAAGGAGGAACCATCAGATGCACACCTCAATCACAAATCGAGATCCTTGGTTTTGAGGACAAAACCTTGTCAAGAGGGAGAGTATGATGCAAACATCCAACCAACGCTGAACCATGGAGCTAAGGAGGTGTTCCATGTGATGGAGAACTTTTTTACATGCCTAAAAACAAGAAACAATCAAGAGGAGTTCAAAGAAATTAAAACAAAACCACCAGATTCACTTGAATGCATGTATGGTCCAAAAGACAAAGCTCACCAGCCCAAGATAAAGAAGCCCAGCCCCGAGCCACCTTAGAATGTCTTAAAAAAATTCTCAAGAGCCCATAACAGTGGAGACCCAAAAAAGACGAGCCCATACAAGCCCACAAATGTCCAATAATTCCAATGGCTCGATATGGACATATGTGCATCTCTTGAAGGATTCTGGCACAACCATGAGGATTTAAGTCAAGGCCCAACTTGTTCCACGTTCTTGACCCATCAAGGACCCGTGATGAACCATGACCCGACTTGGACCGGCTTGGAGCAGACCACAACCCGCATCCAAACCCGGGTGACATAAATGGACCAAAAGCGCAACTTTCCTTATTTGGTTCATCCCAAAGCTATGTATGGCATCCCGGAGAGTCTACACTTGATCAAGAAGCTTCAAAGAGTATCTTTGTGTGCACCAGCACCCATGAGATCAAATGGATCTCTTCACACCTCAACTTTTATTATCCGGAGCCAATTACATCAAATCTGGTCCAACGTATATATTTAGTTGATTTATTCGATCCACCTTGTTTGGAGACCATTTAGATGGTCCAAAATGTTCCAAGAAGTCACTACTTCATGCCCAAATTGTCCAGATACAAAGAACTTCATGTTTTCCTCATTTGGCCAAAAATCAGCTATAAAGACCATATCAATCTATTTAATTGATTTTTGATTTAATTTTCTTTTAATTATTTTTGTCCATTGTACTATCTGATCACAAGCCTATATAAAGCTCATTATTCTCATTGTTATATACACACTTTCTCATAATAATAAACTTTCAGTTTTGTTTCAAGTTTTGTGTCTTGATTCGGTTACATCTCTTTGTTGATTCTTTAAGTATTGTGTATGGTTATCCCTTTGCTTAAGATCGATCGAGACTTGTCTTTCTAGTTCATGGAATCCCCCATGAAAGCCAAGTTTCATCCCGACTGAATCACGGTTAAACCACAAATAGTGTGGTGTCATTCGCCTTTCGCCATCAAAGCTTATCAACTCCTGACATCTTGTGATGATCAACCAGATTTGGTGTGATTCCAATCTTATATCACTAATGAATGTTTATTGGTGAAAACCCTTGTACATTGACTCAATTTGAAGTATTATACTGTTGTAGGTTGCTCTACAATGTTCTTCCTCGAGCTAGATTGGAAATCGGTTTTGTGATTCTACTATATTTCAAAATTTTGTATGGAATTTGGTGTGTTAGCTTGAAGCCGCGAAGATTAATATAACATGTGTTAGCTTGGGGTCTTATGGACTATTAGTGGTCAACAGTTTATCTAATCATTTTTTTTTAATTGTAAATTCTCAAATTTTATAATTAAAGGTATTAGTGTCTTATTACTTAAGAAAAAAATTAGTTTTCAAAATTTTAAAAACATATATTAGCTTTCAAATTATTAAAAAAAAAATTAGATTATCAAACCATATCTAGGAATTGTAAATACCTGTCAAGGCAGGTTCTAAATGCAGATTACTTAACCAAACTAATAAGTAAGCTCATTAACTTCTTTTTTTTTTAGTCAAGTAGTAATCTCATTAACTTAAGAAATAGAATTTGTTTGAAAAATATCCTACAATCAACCGAAATAATAACGATTGAAAAAAAAAAATAATAATAACGATTGAAGTAAGAACATGTATCACAAATAATTAGACCCCCAAACTACTCGGTACGTCTCAATTATTTATAATATTATGATAATTATAATTTTTTTTTTGTTTTTTTGAACATATAATTAGAAAATTTTATCTAACAAGAAATGTAAAGACCATTGTCCACCTTGGAAGAGGCAAAGAGCATGCCCTTCACGGGATTATCACATGTCAACCGGTATTCATCCGTACATTATATTTTAAACTACATGTTGTGTAACACTTTCTTTTCTAAGTAATTGAATTATCATTTTATATAATTTAGATTATTTTAACCCCTTGAATAATCTACAGACCATACAATAAGATAAACAAGTAAAATAGACAAGAAAGCTTCGGATACTCCTGTCTGGATCCGAGGGTTCAAGGTAATGCGATGAGTTCAATGGCATTGTCTCCTATTTATCATATCATTGGGGGCTTTTATGTCCCCACATAACATGTTACAACCCAAATATTATCTTGTAAATAAATTTTACAGCTCTAGTAATTTTTTTCTTCCATATATATATACACGAAAACGATTACGCGAGAAAGAAAAAAAATTCAAGAATGTTTTCCTAAATTGTTTTGCCTATTTCTTTGATCAAAGACGTCATTTCTATTGACTATTGTGAAAGTTTTAGATAGTTATTTTTTTATTTTCCAATTAATAAATTTGAGTTAATATATCTAACTTTCATAGAACATTAATATCTTAACGGAATGTTTTATAAGACAATACCTTAACACCAATGGAGTATCCTATCTTGTACTTGAATATATCTTAATACATGTTGTATAGTTATAGAATAACTTAGTAACGACTAATAGTAAAAACCATAAAATTGTAGTTTATAATTATGGAGCAAATTAACAAAGGAATCTAAACCAATCCCACGCGTATCAAAATAATTGTTCAAAAATAACATATAGTAATGAGTTGACTAGAAATCTAGCATTCTCAAATTAAATCAGCAACGGTGGACCGGTTAAAGAGTTGAAAATGACAAGAGAACGTAGAATATGTAACTTTTAAAATTAAAGAAAAGGTACACTAATCAGCAATGTGCAGAGGTTAATTAGTAAAAGATAATCAACTTGAGAATGGAAATCTTCTTGGCCCGTCGGGCTTCGCGTGCAACTAATCACGTGCATTGTATCTAATCTATTTCCAAGTTATTATTACACATTCTTATACTCAACGGGTAGTTCACTTTACTACAGTATTTGTATTAACGGAATGTCCTGGATATCTATCTTTTGAATGTTTGTTAAGAAAAATTGAATATCCGCATAACTCGAACTCTTTTAAATAAACGTACGTATTAATATTCATTGATGTAAAGCATAAATTGTTTAATAAAAAAATTAAGTTCGTAAGATGTCTAACTAAGAAAATATCATAAAAACTACAAACAATATGTATAACTTATCCAATTAAGAAAATTTGTGAAACAACAGTTTGGATTAGATATATGTATCCATGTAAACAAATTTCATATGTATCTTTACCGACATCCGTGTCCACCAATTTTAATAAGCTATACTCCGTATTCAAATATGAGATTTTTGGTATCCTAAAATTCGAGATATTAAAAAAGACAAAATATGATCGAAAATCTTGGATAATTTGTACAACACTAAATTAACCTCTTAACAGTGAGTATCCAACCCAAAAAAATGAGGTGTTTTGCTAAATAAGGTCATTATAAAAATCACTTATTTTATTTTTTAGTATCAATTCTAACCGATGCAGACAAGTTTTACATCACTTATTTTTTTGAATTGAATGTAAAATTTATTCAATCAAAAAAACCTTTTTACAATGATTGCTTCGTGTTTTGAGTTTCTGATAATAGAAAAAATTCTAAACAAATAAAAACCTTATCTAGATCCAAACCAAATTTGCATCCCTTCTTCATATCTTGCATCGCCTAATCTTCGAATTGAAGTTAACCGATTACGAACTTGCTTATCGAGGTAGAATAGTAGATGCTTCGCGAGAAAGTGTAGTTCGCCATGACGTCTTCCATTTCTCTCTCTCCAGATCGAATGAATTGCAGCTTGGAACGCGTATCTGAGTAGGAAGAGTCTGATCGGAGCTAACTCTGCATCTGTAAGTAGACCAATGAGTTGTTGCCAATCTGATGTGTAATTTCCTTCGAGCAGTTTTTGAGTAAGTCCTCGCCAAATCTCCCTCGAGAATATGCAGTCGAAAAACAAATGGTTCCTGGTTTCCAAATTGTGACAGAAAATACAAGAACCATATGCACTAATAGAACTCTGTCGCCAATAGAGAGTCAATTGTGAATTGCAAGCCAAGCTATAAATGACTACTTGGGTGTTGCATGAGAAAACCATACGCCCTTGTACCAATCGCAAACCGGTTGTGCAACTGACTTTAAAACTTATGATTCATATACGTTGTGCCAATTTAACCGATTGATACAAATATTTTGATCGATCATTGTAATCAATACCAATTTATGTCGCTTGCAAAAAAAAAAGTTATACTTCTGTTTCAGTTAATATAGTGGTGTTAGCATTTGTATTAGTTTTTTATTACTGTGATAATTGTAATTGATTTGCTTACATATGTAAAAGCTTTCTTACTTTTTCAATATCTAGGTTTCGATGTAATTTGAAGTCATATGTTGATGAATATATAACTATAAAAGTTTCAGAATTATCGCTGCTGACAACAAAAATCACGTTTGATTGGTAATCTTTTATCAAAGCATTAAGGAATATACCGTTTTGATGGTTACCAATCACAAAAAAAAAATAAAAAAAATAGCAATGCTACCTTTTATAACTATTGCGTTATCTCTTACTACTTTCTTTTCCCACTAAAAGAGTCTTAACGCTTTATATATATACATAGGTTGCTGAAAACATGTTAATAATCTCACTATATTGTAATTTTTTTCCCAAGTAAATCTTCTTAATGAATCAACGATAATCGATCCAACACACGATGACAAGGACAGCTTATTCAGATCTTGGGTTAATTGGTTCGATAAAGGGCTAGAGATGTCAATGATAATCGATCCAACACACGATGACAAGGACAGCTTCCAAAGTATCATACAAGAGAAAAGAACATAATGCGCGTGGGGTTGTTTAGATTCCTTTGTAATCTTGCTACTTCTTAGAAATGTTGACATGGCATATCCTTAATTAAGAGAGAGATAGAGAGACTCTATTAGTTTCGAATTTAATATCTCAAGTTCCCCTTTTCCTTAATATACAAAAGAATATTTAATGCATCAATGCATGATGAGAGAAAGTATGGGTTACAGTTCCATTGTTACTTGTTTTTTTTTTTATATATTATGGGTATGCTGTATACAAATTTTCCTACGTATGCATGTATGTAATGTATATGTGAGTATATATAAGTTAAGTCTTACTCTCTTTGCACAACATCTTTATGTGCCAAGGAATCTCTTTCTCCCCCTCGCTCACACATACTCTCTTCTCTCTCTCTCTCTCTCTCTCTCTCTCTCTCTCTCTCTCTCTCTCTCTCTCTCTCTCTCTCTCTCTCTCTCTCTAGCTAGAGTTTGTAATCATGAAAGACACCAAGAAGAAGACTCCATGCAGCAAAAAGCTTGGAGGATATTTGAGAGAGCAAAAGGGAAGGCTTTACATCATCAGAAGATGTGTGGTCATGCTCATTTGTTGGCATGACTAAACACTTGAGGCTCCTCTACAAATACATATCAGTACTAGACAGCATATTGTGCACACAATTTCTATCTATATTGTACTACAACAGTTGGATTTGATGAAGAAAAAGGATCGGATCTTTGTAGCTATATATGCGATGTGAGAGGAGTTCATGAGCTGGAGATATAACGGTTTCCAAAGCATTCATGAATGACGACATATCCTGATATCTCTGAGGTGTTCTTCGAATATGAATTTAGATAATGATTTGTTGAATTAATTAGCTAGCATGAAAATTAATAATTAGATCTTCTTTGATGTTAGTGTATGATATAAAGTAAGGAGAGAAAAGTATGACCATAGTTTGTAAAGGCATACATAGTAATTGTTAGGTGGCTTTCTTTTATCCGCTAACTCTCTTCCAAGTCTTCCTTGTTGTTATGATCTTTAACAAGATTAATAATTTTAGATGGCAAGTAATAATTATGAGACAATTAATTAATAATTGGATGTAGAATCATCAAAAATGACTCAACACTTTCTTTTATAGAATATAGTACCTAACACGTACTCAGGCGCACGCAGATATCGAATTCT
This sequence comes from Eutrema heterophyllum, assembly GCA_002933915.1. NCBI lineage: Eukaryota > Viridiplantae > Streptophyta > Magnoliopsida > Brassicales > Brassicaceae > Eutrema > Eutrema heterophyllum. Next base: position 76,507 of record PKMM01039377.1, on the reverse strand, counting down.
AAGTGATGTCCAAAACCCATTTCGGTAATTCAATTATAAAAAAAATCAGGTAAAACTTCTAAATTTTGAATAGATTATAATTTGGCATTTACGAATACGAAAGGAAATTCAGTATCAATCGATCATATCAAACTTTTTAATCATATCTTGCCCCTATTTTTGGACCTTCAAGCACATGTGTTTGTTTGGACCTACCAACTTAAATTCAACAAAACTATTAAATGCGACTGTTTTCATTACACTAACAATCAATAGTTTGAAATTTCATTTATTTTCCTAGAAAAGCAAGTATATATATCATTGGCTGGAGAGAAAAAAGGCATTTCATGAAAATAACAAGTCATGATTTGTAAGGGAAGAAAAAAAAGAAGAGAGTCATTACTGTTTTGCATTGTGTCTTATTACCGAGTTTGGGTGAAATAAAATGAAATACAGTGCATTACTTCATATTCAGAACTGACAAAGATATTCAAGCCTGGCCAATGAGAACGTGCCGCGACTGAGTAAAAGTATAGTCTTAGTGATGACAGCTTTTATGTCTGCCCACGGGCAAATGCCTATGTTCTAGGACCCATTCACCATCAAGATCCGATCGCCACATCATCTCCTATTTGCGTTTCACGTAGGACCTACACTTTGCGATGAATTAGACATTCTAGTCATGTTTAGACTTAGACCCAAAGAGCGATTAGACGAGATCAAAATTGGTAACCACCGTTTTGTCAATACGATTCTGATTTTTATTTTTTTTTGGCGATTAAAGAAAGAAAGATTAGGAAAGTGTCTTTTAGACAAATAGTTATGTGGTCACCTTAGCGACTTCCACTTCATATGGCTGCATTATAGAGTTGAAATAGCTATCGGGTCGGACTTTGTCAGCCCAAATATGTTAAAAGTAAAAAAAAAAAGAGTCGGTATAAGGCATATCATACATACCTAGGACCTAGGAGTGGACACGGATCGGATATTGATACGGGATATTTTCGTGTTTAATTTTCCAAATGTATTCATATCATTGTAGTACTTAAGATGTCAATCCATAATGGGTTAAGATTGAAGCATTAAAACTGCAAGAAACTTCTTAAGTTAGAACAAATCTTTTTGGGTTTTTATATTTACGAGAAAGGAAACAAATGCAAGAAAGAAAACAAAACACAAGGACACAAGACAAAAGTGTTGGATCATGAACTAAGCTATCAATGAGATGGGTAACAATCAAACAATGAATCATTTGGAAGCATTAATCACTATCTTAGAACTTACAATGACTAATCCATTTCCATGGCACTAATCACTTTGTTAATTATCTAATCAAGAACAAATTTTCATTTGTGATTAAATAATCAACAAGCATTAAGAAACAATTCCAATTAGTTCACTAACACCCTAAACATCAACTTCCATTGGCTAGGATATGCATATCTCACAAAAGGTTCGGGTCAAGCAATTCATTTAAACTCGGGTCATGAGTGAAATGCCTAAGATCTAGAAACGAATGAACAATCATAATCTAGTACTAACACCGCTTACTCTAATATATCCCTAATGCATGGGATGAGACCAAAAATCTAACTAATCTAAAGTGTAGTACTAGGTTTCGGTTTATCATGTCAAATCTAGCATTAAGAACCAACCTAAGTGAAAGACTCATCCAAGATCATCCTAAATCATCATCATCTAACCATCAATCAACCATTGACTAAAAATGCCTAAACATTCAATGCACATTCATTCTTATGACATGGATCACACAAGTAGATTAGTTCACTTCCATGATACTAATCCATTTACAAATCATCTAGTTATCAAGAACTTCCGTTCGAAACTAAATGATCCATAATCATTAAGCATTAGTCCATAAAAGTCAACAATTCACCTTAATCATCAATTTCCATTGGCTAAGAATTGAATTGCATGCTTATAAGTTTTCTAGACATTTCATCGAACACCTTCCGGGCGAGAAATGTCTTAAGTTCTAGAAATGAGTTGTCAATTCGATTCTAGCATTAAGATCCCTCCTAACATGAGAACAAATGTTTATCTAGTCCTAAGTATCAACAATCAGCCATCAAACCATCCAAATCAAGCAAAATCCAAAATCCAACAAAAAGTCAACTCATAAGAACATGAAGAACACAAGAGAAAAAGACATAGAAATGAAGAACAAGAATCAAATAAACATAATATAAAGATAGAGTGAATAAATCTTCTCTAGAATGACATTTGTATGAAGAACAATCAAAATCCCTCAAAAGAGAGAGTTTGGGTCGAGCCCCCAATGTTACAAGAAGAAAACTTAGGGTTTTTTACAACATAAGAGGGGTATTTATAGAAAAATGGTTTGACAGAAGTCACATCGGTATGCTGCATCGGTATACTGCACACCGATGTGACTCATGTCTGTCTGAGGGCCAGACAGACGTATGCTCACTAAATTTAATGTATCTTTTGAACCGTTACTCCGAATTACCTGAAACCACCTCCATTGGAAAGCTAGCTCAATTATCTACGACTTTCATGAAGATCGCCGAAGCTAAATTCAAATTAAAACCCTTCATATGAGTCGATCTTTAAAGTGCTTTGGACGGACTCTGTATTTTGCTCATGAGGAGCTCACATCGGTGTGTAGTTGCCCGATGCAGCTTCCCGAGGATTCTCCTGTGTGTTTTCTGGGAGTCCACATCGGTATGCATCACCCCGATGCACCATACCGATGTGACTTCTATCTGAGTCCATTTCGCGCCAGACAGACGTATGCTCAGTGAAATGACGATAACTTCCGCAATAAGGTTCAGAACGTGATAAAACAACCTCTGTTGGAAAGATGCCTCAATTCCCTACAGTTTTCATCAAGGGCTCCAAGGCTGAATCGGAGCGCAAGGTCTTATCTAAGCCGATCTTTAAAGTATGTCGGATGACCTCTGCATTTGCCTTCAACACTTTTCTTCTAAAAATATGTGCTTCATCTTTTCTTGCTCCTCTTGTCTTATTTCTCATCCATGCTCAAGTCTCTCCTTCCCTTTGGCTCCAAGAACACCTAAAAAGACCACAAATGCAAAGAAACACACCTATGACTCTAAAATGCATGACAAAGAGAAAAAAGACTCAAATGCATGAAAATATCTCAAAACTATACAAAATGAGATTAAAAACCTATGAAAATAAAGCCCTAAAAACATGTAAAATATGGTGTTATCAGATATCCAGAATTTTTAAAGTATCTAGATCTGTCGGATCCGTAATTTTGCTATCCGGATCCGGATACCCGAAATTCGGATATCCGAAAAGCAAGATATCCGGTGATATCCGGATCCAATCCGGGATAAAATCTTAAAATCATAATTATCACATTTTTCACAAAAATAAAGAGATAGAAGGTGATGCGATGCAATATTGTTTTAGATTTCTCTTAAGATAAATTTGGTATCAAAAACATTGATTTTAAGACACTTAATGCAAACTGAAAAAAAAATAGTTTTTGAATCCTAGAGCAAATGTGAGAGAGAAAAGAAGACAAAAAAAGTGGATCTCGGATGATTGCCTTTAACAATGTAGTCATGTACGATGTAATCGGATACTCCTTATAAGTATTTAGGAATATGGATACCGAAACATTGTTTGAAAGATATCGATTTTGCATTTTTTTTTTTTTTTAGAATTTTGGAAATCGTTGATAAAACGTTTGTGAGTTGAACATTGAAAAATCTTAGAAAATATATTTGCCAGCTAAATGAGCTTATTTGTTAAAATTATTTAAGCTTTAAAAAATCGATATTGGACCTTATTATAATTTGGTTTGTTTCAGTCTTTCATGCTAAAATAAGCATTATTTAACACATCACCCCAGATCCGGATATCCGTCTCTAAAAATTCTTATTACCTGGATCCGGACACCCCAGATCGGATATCCAAATTTTTGGAGCGGATCGGATCGGATAACAGATACCGGATAATTTGCTCACCCATATACATACCTAACTAATTAATATCATGTTTTTATTCTTTTAAAGAAATCTAATCACTTGTTTGTGCAGTCAAAGATTAGTGAATAATTTAATAAAAATCAGAATAAATGACAACATTTTTCATATTTTTCTGCTTGATTAAGTGTTAAAATTTTAATTACTAGTTTTTATTCTCTATTGAACCTACACCTATAAATGTAGGTTTAATTTATACTTTTAAAAATCTCTATCAAAATGTGAGTTGAATTGTCCGTCATCATAATTTCAGATGGGCAGATCTTAGATAATTTATTGAGTGAAGAAGATGATACATAGATAGGTTTCTTTAATCTAGGCCTACTTTGATCTATGTATAACATAGAGGAAAGCAATATGTACTTGAAAACACGCAAGAGCTTTAAAAGATGGTAAGGGTTTGCTTGTAATTGGTCAACTTTTCTCTGTTTTGGTGATTTTGACATGTTTACTAGAGTGAATTAAGTAAATGGCAAGGAATGGAAATTAAGTAAATGGTAAAAAATGAAGATTTAGGTAAAAGAAAATTGTCAGAGCTGATAGAAAATAGCAAAAGGGTATTGTACAAAGAGAAATTGCAGCTAAGAATCACACCGAAATTAGGTAACTGACCATCTTATGTTCAAAGTACTGTTTATTTTTCATTAATCTTCTTTTACCCTCATCAATTCTTTTTTTCTCTCCTCATCTTTATTCTTGGCGTATCTCGTCTCCAATTTCGTCATTCTTCTTTCCTTCGCTTTCCAAAATTCAACTTTCACTTTCAAAAAATTCAACCTTCGGAAAAACAATGGCAATTCAATTTTGAACCGAATCTGCGCGTCGGGACAGAGATTGAGGAGCGTGAAGACACTCGCCACCGCGAGCTCGAGGAAGAGGAGCGTGAAGGCGGAGATAGTGATTCCCACAGCGAGCCTTTTCGTGCTCAAGGCAAGCACAACCACCACGGAAACCTTAGTCACCACCACCATCAAAACGCATCTTCCTCCTCCGTGATTACCTCCGTTCCCGCCGTCGTCTTCACAGCCAGGCCTATTTTCCATGGTTAAGCCACCGCCACCAACAAAACTCTCATCGATCTTACCACCGTGGAATCTTTCGTAACCGACACTGGATCAAGCTTCTGAGGAAGCGACCTACGCCGCTGCAAAGGAGGAGGCGGTGACAAAACACGCCGTCGAGTCGCGTCTCGTCTAAGAGAACCTAACTCAATTCGCCGCAGATATGAAAATCCGGTTTCACGCGAGAGAAATTGATGAGGTAACAATAATTTATTAGCCTAACAACAATCCCTATTGTAGCCAATTCTCAAAGTAATATATAAAAATGTTGTTATCGAGATAGCTAATTTTTTATCGAGTTATAGTTATCCATTTTTCTCGAAGTAGATAATAATGTTGTTACCGCGATAACTTTTCAGGTGTCATTTATGTCTATAATTCTAGTTCGATCATTGTTCTGCTCACGCAAATAGATACGTTAATATTAAAGTTAACATTCAATAATGTAATTACCCCGTTAAATTAATATTTGGATATATATCTAAATGTTTATATGGTCTAATAAGTATTTTAACGTGTTAAAAGTACATATATATACATATATATATATATATATATGTTAACTTATGTTTCAACATAAGTTAACATACAATAATTGAGTTATAGAAGTAAACAAAATGTTAGAGGTATACATATATGTTTAGCAATCTAACTCTTTTTGTATCCCGATAAATATGAAATTAGATGTAAATATAATATTTATACATAATACAATAATTTTTAACACATTACAATAAAATGTGTACCCTTTCACAATAATAACAACGGTGGTCGACGCCGGTGCGTTAACATGGAAGTTAACAATTAGAATACCGCGTTAAACAAACCGTTAGAGATAAATCTATATGTTTATATGGTATAACAAATAGTTTAACATGTTACGAAATAGTTTAACATGTTACGAAATAGTTTAGCATGTTACAAATAGTCTACCATGTCAACTCGAACCTAACTCACTGAGTCGACTCAGTGAATTTGAGTTAACTCGTTCAAAAAATCACAAGATTTTTGTCGGGATTCATCAGAACGTGTGTTCTTTTATCGGAAACGAAATCACCAAAATTTGCCGGAAACAAAATCACTAAAATTGTGGAAAACGAATAAAATATCTTCGGCGGATTTTTATTGAATCATGGCTTAATTTTTGTCTAGTTTTTCTAATTATTTAATGAATCAAAATTATTATCATTGATTTTCTTGTTTTGTTGCGGAAAAAAAAATGGAGAGATAGACACGAAAAAGAAACATAAAAGAAAAACAAGCAATAAGATGAGTTGGCTTTATTAGAGGGTATTTTCGTAATATGTACTTCTGACAACAACCACCAACACAGCAACTTGATCTTTTTGGTTAGTTTCCTAATTTCACACCCAATTTTGGTTTTCTAGCAAGTTGACTCTTGTAAAAATTAGTTGAAAATAAAACACGTTATTTTAAAGGGTTTTCTGCAAAAAAACCCATAATCTTTTTTTTTTTACAAGAATACCCCTCAGCTACAAAAAATGCAGGTCAATTCCCTCATCTCCAAAGAGTTCCGCAAAATAGTCCCTCCGTAAAATCGTCGTTATATCAGTCACGGTTTTCAAAACACAACGTTTTAATTATAATTGTTGTACAAATTCCATGTCTTTTCAAGGAATTTAATAGTTTTATTAAAATTAAAAATAATTTGAAAAAAAACCATAGCTCTTCCTTCTCGTTTTTTCTCTTCTCTCCTTCTTTGATTCTCTTCTTCTATTTCATCAATCAACCGATTAATCTTTATGTGTTTTTTATACCAACAAAACGAACCGTTTTATTATCTGTGTGTTTTTCACCGAAGTTAAACATTGCCACGTCATCAATATAGGCGTTGACTGTTTTGTGGGTGATTTTGGAGATGAGGGGATTGACCTACATTTTCTGCATCTGAGAGGTATTCTTGCAAAAAAATAAAGGTTATGAGTTTTTTTTTGCAGAAAACCAGAAATGAACTTTTAAAATTATATTCATTTGTCGTTCTTATACATAAATATACCAATTTTAACGAATAAAATAAGAACATAGAACTTTATATAAGATAATAGATCACAACGAAAGATATTGTTTTCCAAATTAAAAGAAAAAATAAAACAGCCAACATATCTTTCGTTGATCGGACTGACACCATCAATAACTTCTTCGTCGTCTCGCTGGTTAAGCATGCATGGTATGTACATTTTGAATATAGGATCAAGTATGAATTAGATAAAAATAATTTAGATATCCAGAACAACTATCAGAGGCGCTGTCCATGGACTTCAAAATCTACCCATGGAGGCATGGACTTTTTGTTTTTTTTTACCAAAAGAGGCATGGACTTCAAAAAAACTTGATTTTATCATTGCATACAAAAAAAATATATATATATATGTTTTCAGGTCAGATTCGAATAATCAAAAAATAAAATAAAAAATCATTACCCATACATATATATGTATCTTTAGATTTTTACTTGCTGTTAGTATCACTCATATCCACGATCATGGATATTTAAAAAATCGAGACAGAACTAAATCAGTGTGGACCGTGGATCTTCCAAATAATTTGTCCACTCCTACTTCACATTTTGGAATTAGATCGTAAAATTGGTCCCTTATATTTAATATTTAACCTATTTGGGTCGTCAATTTTCTAGTAAAATAACAGCAGCCCATCATTATACCCACAGAGCCCATCTTCTATTGTTTTTTTTCTCCCTTTTCCTCCTAAGGCATATTTTTCACTGTAAATTGATTTACTACCTGATTATTATTTTTAAATCACATAAATCAATTTTATAATTATGCATAAAGGTAAGCGTACAAAGTTTTAAATAAATTCAATAATAAACTAACTTCATAAAAAATAATTATAGAAAACAAATCACTTTTTTCATAAACTCAAACTCTTAAAGTTTCAAAATACACAAATTAATATTCAATTAAAACATGGATAGAAAGATAGTCTAGATTTCTATAATTAAAAAAAATGCAAAACTAAACCCTAAATCCAAAAACTAAAAACCCTAGATCCAAAAACTAAAAACTAAAGTCTTAGTCCAAAAACTAAGTTATAAACTCTAAACCCTACATCCAATAACTAAAACGGTAAAACCTAAACAAATGAGCTCCTCCTCAAACCTAAATTCTTAACCTTAAAACATTATTAAAACTATATATATATTTCCTCAATTTAGAAAATATTTATCTCTTAATTTAATTTTATAAGAAAAATTTCTCAACTTTATTCTTAATTAAAGCTATCGTATTTCTAATTATACTTTTATAAATAATCTAATTTGCTAAAACATTATATATTTCTATGGTTTTGCAAATTAATAGGTGTGTTGTGCCCACTGTAAATAAGAACAACCCTTGACTAATAGCTAGGGACGTCAAAAGAAAAAATCCGAAAACGACAAATCGTTTCACAATCTTAACTCAGGTCACATTATATCCCTCTTTTTTTCTTGTGACAAAACCCTAAAAAAAGTGATAATGTTTATCAGTTTATGTTATATTACACACTACATATATTCTGGATATAGGAGTTTCTTTTAACCAGTCAAAACTTTCACCCTCAAACAAAAAAATCTGAATTTTCATTTCCATGGCAAGTAGGAACAATTCGTATACGATTTTAGTTATTGTGAAACGATTTGTCGTTATACGTATAACCGTTAGATAAATTTTAAGCCCGCAGATCAAAACTCAAAAGAATAGCAGATAATTTTCTCAAAAAACAAATAGAATGAAAAGCAGATCTAAACCTTAATTTTAGCATAAAAAAAAAAGAAAAGAAAAGCAGATCTTATTTGAGATCCCGACAAGAAAAATACTGTACATTCAAGAACATCGCTTTGAATCCTCCTGGCTCTTTATCATCGAAATGGAAACAAATGTCTTCACAAGTCATTTTCTGTTGTTGAATTTTATATTCCTGGACCAATATTTCTCAATTTTATGGGACATGTTAATTAGATATTGCCATTGCCAAGACTATACATATATACGAAGGTACCTACTTGTATATGTATACGTACGTAGTAAAAGTATATTCTAAGATGATACTGAAAGTAGTTGAGTTTCAGGTTAATTCCCAATATATAAGCTCATTAACCAGTTCCGGATCTGGAATTGGAAACCCTAAACAAAATTTGTAAACCCTAGGCTAAGATTAACCTGTAAACTGAGAGAGAGAGGATGAAAAACAAAATCATCTTTTTCAATTAACAGACACAAAATCATGTCTTCATCACTCTACAGTTAACCAGTTTCTTGTTACACATATCTTTCATGCATACACCATTCATATCTCTATAGCTTTTTTTGTCTTGGTGTGAGAATTGGACGCTTACTCTTTCTCTCTCTTTCTCTCTCTCTCTCTCTCCGGTTTCTTCGTTTCTCTATCCTCTTTTTAGCTGATTCTCTCTTTTTGATGATGTGAAAGTTGGGGTTTGATTTCTAAAAGAAAACCCATATGGTTGAATCTTGATACTTGGTTCTCGATTCTTGATTCTTGATTTTTGACTCTTGAAGCTTCTTAAGCTCGGAGATGTCTTCTTCCAACAATGATTACAATAGTGGTAATAATAACAATGGAGTGTACCCTCTCTCTCTTTACCTCTCTTCACTCTCCGGCCATCAAGACATCATCCGGAATCCCTACAATCACCAGTTTACCGCATCTCCGGGCCTAATGGTATCAGCAGTGCCTGAGTCTCTAATTGATTACATGGCGTTTAACTCAAACAATTCTGTGAATCAGCAAGGTTACGAGATTCCTGAGGTGTCGAGGGAAATCAAGAAGGCGGTGAAGAAGGACCGGCATAGCAAGATTCACACGGCACAAGGGCTTAGAGACAGGAGGGTAAGGCTTTCTATTGGGGTTGCTCGCCAATTTTTCGATCTCCAAGATATGTTGGGGTTTGATAAAGCCAGTAAAACATTAGACTGGCTACTCAAGAAATCAAGAAAAGCCATCAGAGAGCTTGTCCAAGAAAAAAAGCTCAACAATGATGATGAAGATTTTGGAAACAATGGAGGTGATGTAGAAGAGGAAGAGGAGAATGATGATGATGATGATGATGATGATGATGATGGCAATAAGAGCTTCTTGTATGGTTCGAGCCCCAAGTACTGTGAAGAAGACGTGGTTTGTGAGGTCAAGAAGGCAGAGAAGAAAAAGAAGAAGAGTGAGTTGAGCAGCATATCTTCCCAGGGTGCAAGAGCCAAAGATAAAGGAAAAGCAAATGAGAGAACAAGAGAGATGGTCTATGATCATCCAGAAACCGTCTCAGATATCACACATTCTGAAATCATGGACCCATTCAAGAGGTCTATAATCTTCAATGAAGGAGAAGACATGACACATTCTTTCTACAAGGAAGCAATGGAAGAGTTTGATAATCAAGAATCTATCTTAACCAAGACGAAGATCAATCTTCCGACGGATATGGATCAAAGTTACAATCAACATTATGGGACGTTTATGTTGAAAGATCAGAGTTCTAGCAGCAACTATAATACCATTCTGCCTCAAAATTTGGATTTTGATTATGATCAAAACCCTTTTATTGATCAACCCTTTTGTGCAGTCACCGACACGAATTTCCCCAGAGGTATAGTTTGGATTCAAGACTCTTCTCTAGCCTAAATTATGATTCATATGTCTTTACATTCCATGATATGTTTCTTTCTCTTGTTTTATCTGGCAGGGTTCCCATAAATTAATCTTGATATTTTCGGAGGACTAGGGATCAAATTTAAACATGTAAGCCAAAATAATCATTTATTCTCTTGAATGCATATTAAAGTTTATTTGTGTTCTTTTTTTTTTAACATGTTATTCGATCTTCTGTATCATTGATCAAGATTCAGTTTGTCTACTTTGAAATGTCTTAGCTACAATTTGCAAGTGGTATTGTAACCTTTAAAGTATTTTGGAGATGAAGCAGCAAATGATATATAAATGATGATCTTAGTTCAATCCAAGATTCATAATTCGATTAGGTACTACACTCAACAGTCTTTAAAACTAATCAATTTTCAGTTTAATGTTAGAGCTCTATATTAAGTTCGTTTCTTCAAACCCTAATTTCTATTAAGACCCACAAAATTAAACATGCGCGCATGATGATGATGAATATCGAGGATCATATACAAGTATCCGCACACACATGTAATATTTGATTAACATTGCAAATTGAAATGAAACTGAGCACTAGTGTGTGAACCGTTGAAGCGTGCCTTTGGTTATGATTTGGCCATCCAAATATGTGGAGGACAGATCTTAGTTTTGATATAATTTTCTATAGGTGGCGTTTAATTAGAGTTTGGCCTTGATGTGTATATGCTTTTTTGAAGGTATCTATTAATTGGTTTTTAGTGGCGTTTAGAGCTTGGTTTTTTGGAAAAGAGGATTGTTAACTTCTACATTTTCGAGAAGGATTTATTTTAAGGCTTGTTTGGTTAAACTCCTTTGCCTAGAGACTTCAACGAATTTTATTGATTTTAGTAGTTACTAATGAAAAGAGCAATGTCCTGAAGTGATCTATATGTCGCTTATCACTTTAAAATTTTGTAGACATTCACCATATTCATTTCAAAATTTTAACGTATTTTAGAATCTAGTCGGCAAATTGCAAACGCTATTCAACTCTATAATACAATCTGACCAAAACTTGTTTTAAAATAGCTGACCGAAATTAATATATTATAGGCTTGTATATATAGTAATGTTGCCACCATGTCACAATATGGGTTCAAAATATGAGATTGTGTGTGTTGCGTGCATATATAAGTTGTAGACGGAAAAAAAAAAATCAGGATATCTAATTTTACAGAAATCTGAATGTTTAATATAGCTTCAAAAGAAATGTTTCAAGAGAATGCTGCAAAGATTTAATTTTTCATCATTTTTATAAATTATTCTAATAAGTAATAACTAGCTATGTAAATAAGATATATGTATAAAATTAATTGAAAATAAATTTTTGTTCTAAAAACTGACATGTCTTACAAAAAAAAAATTCAATAGATATGAAACATTATAACTTTAGCTTGGCCAATCTCTTCTATTTTTTTTCTTTCAAAATTGTCAATTTCGCGAATTATCTCATATGTACTATATTATAAAAAAAAATGCATGATGGACCACACCTTCAAAAGAACGATACAAGATGACATTCACAAATATATATATAATAAATCGATATTTGCTCTAATTAACAACGTGATGATTTTCGTCAAACTTTGATAGAAACCGCTAAATTTGATTTAACAAAGCTTTAACTGGTCCAATTCCAAAAGAGATGTGGATATTGCCAAATCTCTCCAACTTAGCTATGTGGATGAACAATCTCACCCGTGGAATCGCCCACTGCATTTGTTGATGGAGGAAACTTACAAACTATAATCTTTAACTTGCGTGGGGTTACGTAGATTATGTGATTGTATTTTTTTTAAGCATTTTGTCACAGAGAACATAATGCTGTTAGAAAAAATGTCATTTGCAACATGTGGATCAATAGAAAGTATAAACCCTTTTAAAAAGTATTCACTGTAGAATTATGGATCAATAGAAAGTATAAACTCTTTTAAAAAGTATTCACTGTAAGATTAAATAAACTAAACAATACGAAGCTCAATGAAAATCTCTTACCCTAAAGACTAGATAAAAACTGAGTATAATGTATTTAAACGAATCATTCTTAGAAAAAGAGAGGAAATGCTCTCTAAAATTCAGACAACGATATACAAAAACAAAACTAATGCAGCTGAGAGATAGAGATAGAGAGAAAGAGATATACCTGTAAAACCTGTTCCTCGTTGCTTCAAAACAGAACACAATTCTGAGCAGAGAATATTATATAACCTTGTGTCATGTTGAAGAATATTATAACCTTGTGTCATGTTGAAAAAATATATAAGCTGTCAAAAGAAATTTATTAGATATAAGGGAGAAATTAAAGTAGAAAGGAAAAAGTGAGGAAGAGTACTAGAGTTGGTAATGGGTGTATAGGAGGAATTTTCAATCTAGTATTTCTTTGTAAAATTTAAAAGAAAACAAATTCTTTTGAGAATTCTGTTTTTTTTTTTATTTTATTAAAAAAAATCCGTTTTGTCCTGGTTTTCTACGTCAGTATTGTTAAAAGTAAAAATTAAAACACGTTCAGAAAGTTTCTTTAATACTAGAAAACATATTTTGTGTATTTATACATTATAGAAAACGACCAAAACTATACAAACTAGGATGGGAAAGAGTTTGGTTGGATTAGCTGCAGTTTCCTGGTTTGTTACTGAATATAACTGGAATTTTTTATTCGGTCAAACTAAGAAAAATATATATTAAAATTCATATTTAGTTAAAAATTTGGTTGTATTATATATTGAAAAAAATATATCAAGTCTAATTTTTTTATGAATAATAGTCTAGATTTTTTTATTTAACAATATAGTCTAAATTTAAATCCCAAAGTCTAAACTTTAAACACTAAAACCCTAAAAAACAAATCTTAAAGTTTCAAAAGTAAACCTTAAATCTTAAACCCTAAACATTGAAACTTCAAATTTTTATCCTAAAATCTAAAACTAGTTTACTTAATTAGAAAACTTTTCTTAATTACGCAAGATATATTGATCAAGTGATTAATTACGGCTTGAAGTTTTAATAATTTAAGTTGGATTCCGTTCAATTTAGGTTCGGTTTAATGTGGCCACCTCTACCGATCGAGGATAATAGATTTTTGGCAATCTCGAATTTTGCTTCTCCAATATTTTCATTTCACTTTTGTTGCTTCTTCTTCAAAGCAAGGTACTGACACTAATATCTAGACTTTGCCTAGCTGGATTAGTTAAGTACCTATGAGCAATCTACAATATTTAATTAACAAATGCCTGGAAACTGATTATCTCAAGATTTTGTTCCAAAGTTAGTAACTTTATTATATTGTTAAAAAACTTAGTTTGTCAGATCATCCTATGAAATAAACTCGCCGAAATAGCTCAATTTAATATTCACAAAGACATCTTTTCAACATGTCTTTGTGGTACTATTTATTTAGTTTTTTATTTAGTCTGACCTTGACTGGACCTTTACCGCGTCCAACTTTAGGGTGTCTTCGCTTAGCGTAAATTTACTGATCTACAAATTAGTTTTTTTTTTTTTTTTTTTGTAAAAGGGTATTCAATTTAAAGCATGAGAAATAAAAGTTTACAGAGCCGATGACCCAATTTTGGAAGCCCAAAGATTACAGAAAATTAAAGTAAACCCAAGTAGAAACCTATAGTTAGAAAGGAACCAGAAACTTGAACCAGTAGTTGTAATTGAACCGAGAAGTTGGTTGGGGAGATAAACACAACAGACCATCAATACTTTGACTTCAATTATTGGTAGTTGAAAGTTGAGCGCATCGTGAGCGCAGTTAGTGAACGCATCTGAGATTTGGGATTTTAAGATTGAGACGCCGCTGAACCAGAGAACCACAGTTGAAGAAGAGATGATGATAGAGCCGGGTTTGAATCACGAAAGCTTGAAGCTCTGTTTCGCACCAAGGAGTCGACCTGATGTATTAGGAGATCAGGGGATCTGAAATCGTTTCGGTGAAGCCGATGATTTCTCTCAGTCCACAGGACGTAAATCGTGGCTTGCCAAGCGATTAGTAGAAGCTTTCTGGAGGCTCGAGATCCAGTGAAGTTGGTGAGGTTGTGGATTGTCTCCGACCAGGAACGGAGAGGAGTGAAGGAGCAGCGCCGACAGATTAGGCTCCATATCAACCAGCTGAAAGAGCAGTCAAAGAAAAGGTGATCACGACTTTCTTCTGCAGAAGCACACAACAGATACATCGGATCAACATGCAATCCCCAATTAATCAATCTATCACGCGTAGGGCATCGATTTCAAACAAACAACCAAGTAAGAAACTTATGTTTAGGAACTCCTCCTGAGAACCAAGCAATCTTGTGCCAGGGTACTATAGGCGAGTTCTCCTTTAAGGCCAAGCATATTTTTCCAGTAGAGCAGCTATCCTTCAGTTGGTCATCAATCCACCAGAGGTAAGAATCTTGCTCATCTGTCAATTGTATTGCCGAGAGCTCTATTTGGTAATTTACCTGCGCTTCCGACCTCGCAGGAGGGAGCCTCCAAGTCCCTCTTCTCCATAAATCTGCTAAAAGAGTATTTTGTGGAATACCTATCTGTAGCGGACCCTCCCGATCAAGATAAGTTTGCATTTTTCCAAGATTAGAAAAACTGACAGTTTTTCTACAAATTAGTTGTTGAATAGAAATTAAAGAAAAAGATTTACAGTAGTAACTATTAAGTAAAAAGAAACTAATTCGTTGAAAATAATTCACAGATGTAAGTTGTAACTTGTAACACCTCAAAATAATTCACAGATGTAAGATGTAAGTTGTAAGTTGTAACTTGGTCATCGTCCAACAACATTTTTTTCTAAAGAATGGAAATATATAATTTGTTGGGGATAAATAATTCCTCATGGAATTGGAAAACCAGAGGATGACACGTGTCATCAAAGCATGTCACTTTGAGGGGGTGCAGTTATAAGGCTATGTGGTCGAATTTTAGGACATGTTATATCTCATTACTTTTTTTCAAAACCATTCTGAGTAGCGGGAATGAGAAGGAAGAAGATGAGTGGTCATGAAGTGATAAGAAGTCACATATTTCTGAATCCGCCAACCCGTGCCATGTTACCTGGAGAGTGTGGTGGTAGTAGAAAAATGAGTGATTCATGCAGGTACATGCCAACTCCCCGCTACGCCAATATAAATCGGGCAAAAATGCACGGGGAGGTAAAGTCTTGATAACCGGGTAGCAATACCCGAGAAGGTAAGAAGAACCTGATACCTTTTACCAAGTTATCGAGAAGGTAAAAGAGACTTAGAACACGCGGGACTATTCCTATTTTCCCTCCATACATAACACTTTGTATTTCAAAATATTGGCGCGTAAAGGCTTAGCAGAAAAATCACGCTACTTAGTCTCAGGTACGGAAACAAGCGAAAGCGACATAACACAAGGCCTCGAGAGGCGTGCAGTATGGGATAGAGCTGTTCACTGGCAGGGCTATGCACATAAAAGCACGTCGTATAATGGAGCCAGCTCAGACTATCCATGACCCGACCCTGAGATAATATGACCCGATATACGACTCGAGATAAATATACTCTATAAAAATCTCATGCGCTCCCCGAAGACAGGGGACAAACCTTTTGACATAAAATTCTCTTCTATTCACAAAGACTACTTTTTCTCTCTAAACACTTAACCTTTCCAAGACTTCCCGGCACCGACAGAATACTCTATCTCCGACCGTTCTTTGGCCCGAAACATCACAAATATCTCATCTCTTCCACTTTCTTCACCGCAAATAGCCTCACTAAATCCATATACTTTGTGTATTTAACCCTTTTTCGGACCCACAATCACTTAACTGTTCTATTCTGTTTTCCGACTCTCTTCGGACCCGACGCCATAACCGTGGTTCTTGTTTCTCTCGTTTTATTGACTTGAGCGTCAGACCATCTTAGGAAAATACACCTCAATCGTGTTTTTCATGCATTCAATGTGTTGTTTCTTGTGTAGGTGGATTGTTTCTCCAAAAAGAAAAAAAACCGAAACATAATTCATAACTATTGAAATTGATGTTCAAAATATATAACGAAAATATGAAATACAAATAAGTATTTAAATGTTCTATATGAAACTGATAGTTGACAAATAAAGGTTTAACCAGAATTTTCCTTAAGAAAAGTTTTAGATGTTTTCACCACTGAGAAAAGTTAGTAGACTGTTGAACCTTTAAATACTTCTAAAACATTTAAATACTTACATACTCATATTTTTCAAAATATTCAACAAAGGATCAAATTAATCGAATCAAAAAAATGATATTTAAATAATAATTTTTTTCTTAAACATGATTGCAATGTTCAAAAAGTTATTTTATACGCTAATTTTCTCTAAAATAAGATTATATGTAATTATGAAAGTAAATCATAATGCAATTTATGAATAATTTAAATTGAGTATCTACGGGTCGGATAATAATGCAGGTACGCAGCGAGTTGTTAAGAAAAAAACTAGTACTCCTTTATCCAACTCGAAAGCTACGGGTAATATATGCTTTTGAAAGTATGATTTATATTTATAGAGTACATACACAACTCTGGTTTTTTACCATTCTTAATTATGTACATTTGTTTTTATTGCCTTGTTTTTAGTTCAACAATTATTGAAAAAGGGAAACAAGAATCAAGAAATGAGACTTGATAAAAGGATCTTGTTGTTTTGGTCTTTTGCAATATATATAAGTTTATCAGAGCATCTTTAGATTGTCATATTGCATTTTGTTTAGTTATAAGAATAAGACATTGTTATGTCGAAAAAAAGAAAAAAAAAAAGAATAAGACATTGTTACATATTTTTAGGTTTTGGTTTTGGAAATAGAGTGGAATTACTCAAAATTCTGAGGAGAACTTGTCAGAGAGAGATTGAGACATGATTACCAAAAATGTAACAGATTCAATAAAAGTATCATATGAGATATTAATCCGTCAAAGGTTAGCGTATACATATCTACAATGCTTTCGAAGAGTTCATATTCAGTCAATTGAAAAATTGATCCAAGTTTCATACGCTACACACATACGGTTTTTTTTTGTTTAAATTCATATATTTAGATCCATTACGTACTATATGTGAATTTATTTTGCTAATTCACATTTTCTTTTTTGTTATTTATTTGAGATGCTATTGCGGTTTAACTGTGAGTGAATGACTGACTTATATTTGTAAGATGTTACAGATAGAATTACAAAAACGTGTCACTTTGAAAGGTTCTTTTTATAGAACATCGTTTACTTATGTTTTCTTGTGATGTTTTAATTGATAAACCAAAATAGCGGATTGATGAGTTGATTTTGTAATCCCGCAGATATTTAGATCAGCTAAGTACCATATGCGTATTTATTTGGCTAATTCATACTTATATTTTGTTTTTTTTTTTTGTGCTAAAAATATATTTTGTTTTTTATAATTTTTTTTTTTAGTATTTGAGATTTAAAGAAGTTTCCTAGTGACATTGTTTTTATAACTCTATCGTGAGACGCCGTTGCAGTTTGACGGTTGATAAGTTGTTAACATGCATTTTTGAGATGCCATAGGTAAAATTGCAAAAACGTAAGGGCTTTTTATTACCAGAAACCTTTGACGTATGTTTTTTGACAACCTTTGAATTATGTATTCTTGTGATGTTTTAATTGATAAATTGCAAATTAGCGGATTGATGAAATTATTTTTGTAATTCCGTATATACGTACTATATATGCGTATTTATTTTGCCAATTCACAGTTATTATTTTATTTTTTTGATTAAATGTGAAATTCATTGATCATGTAAGAACTACTTACAAAAGTTATGAGACCCAAAAATATTCTGAGTAATTGTCTAACTGAGTTATAAAAAGCTCGTTTAGTGAATCTACTACTAATTCCGTATATTTTTGTTTATGTAATTTTGCCATTTCACAAAGGTATTTGTCGGAGGCTCGGAGCCATATCTGTTTTTTTTTTCCTACTATCAGAAC
>PKMM01039377.1:0-30657 GCA_002933915.1 Eutrema heterophyllum | reverse complement strand
GCGATCTTAATTAACAACGACACATGTTAGGATCTTGTTACTAAGAATTATCTTACGTGTCATTCTCACGTTGAGAGATTCAGCTTTATATAATAAGATATTTTCATGGGTGATCTAAGTTTGTTTTTTATTTTTTTCACGGATTATAAAATATTAAATTACAAACCCGTATATATGCATATAAAAGCGTGTAGCAGACGGAATGACAAAACTAGGGTTTAAAAAAAAAGGTCTAGGAGCGAAAGAAGATGAGAAAAATCCAGAGATCAACACAATCTTCACATGATGATAATGATAGATCTCAATCCAGAGACCATATTCCTCTCGATCTAATCGTTGAGATACTCTCAAGACTGCCTGCAAAATCGATTGTTAGATATCGCTCCGTCTCTATGCTATGGTCTTCCATCACCACCACTCCAGGTTTCATCAACTCGTTCCCTAGCCAGTCCTCGGCATCATCACGGCCTTGTGTTCTGCTAATCTTAAGTAAACGCGACAAGCTGTTCGTGTTCTCGTCTCCGCTACACAAGAAAACTTATCCTGATCAAGCGGAGAGTTATCAATTTACAATCCCCAATAATGGTTACCTTCGGCGTTACGATTCCGTCCACGGCTTGATTTACTTGGAAACTTCTACAGATTTCACGATCTGGAACCCTGCCATGAAACGCTTCTTCACTTTACCTAAACCTGAAGGCAGCGAAGGCAGATACCCAACAGGATTTTTGGGATATGATCCTATTGATTGTAAATACAAAGCACTGTGCATTCTTACATGCGACAAGATTGGGATTCTTACATTGGGAACTCAAGAATCATGGAGAATACTATCCGAAGGTTTCCCTAAGCATTGGTATAGGACAGGTTCTGAGCTATGCATTAATGGAGTCATGTACTATAATTGTTATTTTGAGAAGCCTCCGAAGTGTGCCATAATGAGCTTTGATCTCAGATCTGAAAAGTTCAGTTTGATTAAATATCCGAGGGAGGAATATTGCCCCGGTTCTCTTTTTGTATCTTATGAAGGAAGATTAGCTTTGATAATAAGTTCCATTGATGGTGTTGAATTATGGATTTTGGAAGATGCAGAGAATCACCAATGGGTAAATAAACACTTTCCTTCACCTAATCTTCCTTGCACAAGATGGATGATGAAGGAATGGACGTTGAAAGGTGTTACTGATATTGGTGAGTTTATTTACATTTATACACCAAATGCTACTTATAGATCTCCTATGGAACTTCTTTCTGCAAATTGGAGTTTGTATGAATGGTTCCATATTGTGTATTTTGATCCGAAGAGAAACAGTTTAAGAGAAGTGAAGTTCCCAGGAATTGCGTATGACGATTTTACGCGACTTGGTGAAGTTGGATACGATCTTATGAAAGACTTAAGTGTTGTACCAAATCACATCGAGAGTCTCATGTCGTTGTAAGAGCTTTCATAATTTTTTCGTTCTTAGATTGACACTTTTAGTTATGCAATTTTCTTATGATTTTTCTTGTAATCACTGATCGATTGAATCCCATGATTTAATTATTCATTAATCCCACCATGTTTTAATGTGAATATTGCAGACTTCATATGCTAGAAACTCGAAATATATAAGAGCTTTCATAATTTTTTCTTTCTTAGATTGACACTTTTAGTTATGCAGTTTTCTTATAATTTTTCTTGTAATCACTGATCGATTGAAAACCATGATTTGATTATTCATTAATCCCAACATGTTTTAATGTGAATATTGCAGACTTCATATGCTAGAAACTCGAAATATATAAGAGCTTTCATAATTTTTTATTTCTTAGATTGACACTTTTGTTATGCAGTTTTCTTATAATTTTCTTGTAATCACTGATCGATTGAATCTCATGATTTGATTATTCATTAATCCCAACATGTTTCAATATGAATATTGCAGACTTCAGATGCTAGAAACTCCGTTGTCGTAGACATCAAAGATAGACTCCTTCGTCGTCGTAGTAGACATCGAAAATTGGAGCTCCATAGATCTTGTTGTAGAGCCCAGCCCCATGGATTCTCGCTCTGATAGCACTGATAGGTCCCAATTATAGGACAATCAAGTGTTGATCAAAACAATGAAAATAAGAACAAGAACACAATTACTTTAGACAAATTTCTCTCTGCCTTCTTTCTTACTATTCCTTCTTCTTAAATAGAAAACACAAAGGGTATATAATCCCTACGAAACTGGAAAGTGGTAAACATGGAAGCTACGATCCTAACTCTAAGGAAGAACAATATTTTCTTCCATTAGTAGCAGTTACAAATTGTTGAGAACTAATGTGATGACGTGGAGCACAAAGAGTGGAATGAGGTCTAAGCATCTAAAACTTATTCACGATTGTATTTACCAGGGCTGGCCCTGAGGCCAAGTAAGCTAAGTATGTGCTTGCGGTTCTCGTTTTTAAATAAAACAATTCCGGCCCTAAAATTTTTAAAAATCTTCTTAGGCTAATGGTAAAGTGTAGGTGTTTAGCAAAATATGTCATGAGTTTGATTCTCATGAAAAGGTTTTTTTTTTTTTTTTTTTTAATAAACCAATTAAAACCGAAACCAATATAATTATAAAACTCAGAGCCGGCTCTGTTTGTAATTGCTACTAATGGAAGAAAATATTGTTCTTCTTAGGATCGTAACTTCCATGCTTTAATATGAATATTGCAGCCTAATATTGCCAGTAAGGAATTCGCAAATGCACTTTTTACGAAAGATAACGACCACATAATGAAACAACAGCATCTTCTGCAACTCTTGATATCCTTTCACCTGGTTCCTACTTCCTAATGATTGGGTTCCTTAGTAGTGTCACGAAAAATTAATTGGGTAGTAGCAAGAATAAGAATCATAGATAAAGAATCTGAAGGGGGCTACCACTACAAGAAAACACTCGATTTTTGAAGGCCGGAGCGGTCGGGAATCCATCGGAAACGGCTTATCCCGATGAATTTCCGACGAAAATATCTTGTCGGGACTATCTTGTCGGGAACTAAAACCCGTCGGGAATTCCTCGGAAAATTCCGTCGGCTTCCCGATAGGTTTTGCCGGTCTGGAAATCCTGACAGAATTCCGACAGCTCCTTTCCGATCGAATTCCGACAGCTCCTTTCCGATCGTTTTCCCGACAGAATCCCGACACCTTCTTTCCGATGGAATCCCGACAGCTTCTTTCCCGATTGAATTTCGATCAGATGTTTCCGATCGAATCCCGACCGCATAATTCCGATCGCATCCCGACCGCAGTTCTATCCCAAGGGATTTCCGACCGCACGAAATGTAATTAAAATTTAATAATTCCTAATAAAATTAATAAAATATCATTAAAATTATTATTCATAATCGAAAATAAAAATAAAAACCAAAAATTATTATTATTATTAAATCCAAAATATTTTGAAATTATAGAAAATTGTTTTCGAAATACCAAAAAAAAAAACTATGCGGTTCTTGAATTGCCCGATCCCGAAGATTTGAGTCCCGGGAAATCCGAGAATTTCGATTTCATGTAATCCGTGAGAGTCAAGATATCCGCCTTTGTAGTGGTCAGCTCCTCTTGCGTCTCTGCTTACAACGCCTACAAAGCGGTTACTTTCGCCTGGAGCTCTTCGTTCTGCTTGAGAAGGTCTTCCGAGAAATTGGGATAACACGAGGTTGTCATCTCGTCCATAACCGGAACTTTTCCCAAACCACCGTGACGCCCTTTTTTAAAGGGAAGCTCCTATACAAATAAAAATAAGTTAGAACATTAATTATAAAATAGAAAATTTAAATGAAAACTAAATAAAACTTACCTCGAGAGTTAAGCGGTTGATTTCTTTTCGCGTCAAATCGGTGGAAGAGGAAGAGTCGCCCTGAGACTAGAGTAAGTCGTTCTTCCCCTTCTCCACCTTCTCGTAGATCTCATTCAGGAGAACATCCTGGATCTTACCAGTTTTCTCGTTGGTGTGACACGCCTTTAGCAACTCATGGTGTTCTGGACTCACACCTCCGGCTTCCCTCGTCTTGGAAAAACGAGAAAATTAATTAATAATATAAAGTAATTAATTAAAAAATAATAATAATAATAATTACCATTTGATATTTTCGTCTCACGAAACTGGTCGAACCGGAGTTGTGGATGTACATCCCCTTACCCGACTGCGGACTCTTTCGGTTTTTCGAATTACGCTTCGAAATTTTCTCAGTATTGGGATCTCCCCAATATGGTTTGTAACCTTCCCAAACCGTGGCATTCAAGCCTTTCTGGAGAATTGCCTAGAAGCCTCACTCAGAAACTCGGTTTCCACCATAGTCGTATAGTTCGGATGCCAAGTAAACTTTTGCTAAGAAAAACCAAAAGGAAAAAGTTATCATAATTGTTAATATAACATATAAATATGAAAAAAAAATGTATTACAAAACTTACCGCAAATTGTCTAAACCAAACTTTTTTCTCATCATACAAGACATCACTGAACTTCTTGTACGGTGTGTCGAGGATCGAATACAACATCCTCAAAACGGACTTGCTAATCTCGTTGTTTGACTCACCAAACCCACGAAAAAGAGATATTATCAATAAAATCAATTGAAATTTGCGGTTGGAAAAATTTCTTACCACGTCGATCTCCCTTTGCGTCTCGGATTGAGTTTGATGAGTAACTCCCACCCCTGTTGTTGGACTAAGTCCTCAATAGACATGATCGGAGGAGGAACTTCACTGTGCGTCTTCGGGATATGAGCCGATGGCGAACCACCTTGTTGTTGTGTCGATCGAGACGAACTGCGGCGACGATCATTGAATTCCCCATAGTCCGACCTAGAAAAAAAAATTATAGAAAATATAACACAATTGCAAAAAATATTATAGCATTTAAAAAAAATCATGTAAAGTAAAATGCTAAAAATCAATTCTAATTTTCATTCTAACAATTCCAAAAAACTATTAAATACATACAAAACTTTTTTTTAACACAAATCCAAAATTCCAAAAAATTATTAAATACATCCAAAACCCTTTTTTTTTACACAAATCCATATAATCATCAAAATTCCTAATCTAGCCAAAACGTTTTTTGTAAATTCTTAATCTAACCCAAATTCATCACCAACATCCAATTCTAACCAAAATTCGTCACCAAAATCCTAATCTAACACAAAATTCATCACCAAATTCCTAGTCTAACACAAAATTCATCACCAAATTCCTAGTCTAGACACTAATTCATATCAAATCTAACAATATCTAACCAAACGTCCTTGCATAATCTAAGAGAAGAAGATGAAGCTTACATGGTGAGCACGGCGGCGGCGAGGACGTCGGCGGCGGTGAGGTCGGCGGCGGAGCGGACGAACCCTAAGGAGAGGAGAGGAGAGGAAACCAAATTAAATTCAATCCATTAAAAAGAGAAAGAAGAGAGGAGGTGGGAGGTGGGAGAGGAAGAGTTTACCGGCGAGGATCGAGAGGTAAGCGGCGATTAGATCGAGAGGAAGAAAAGGACAGCGTTAATTAAATAGGCCGATTCCTGACGGCTCAACCAGTCGGGAAAATTAAAACCAATAAACCAAATATTTCGGTTTTCGCCAGATTATTTCGGGTTTCCCGGGTTTTTTTGTAGACCGGTCGGGAAACGGTCGGGAAATCCCGAGGGATTCCCGACGACACGTTAAAAATTGCATATCCCCTTACTGGTGAAAGTCGAAAAACGCTAAGTACAATTTATAATTTATTGGGCATCTATCGGAAATTCCTCGGGAATGTCCGACGGGATTCGGACCACTTAGTGTATAGGGCTTGAAATTTAAACTTTTGGACATTTTACGGGTTTCAAAACTTTAAGATAATCTTCTTTTTACCAAAATACTTAAGAGGTTAACGTAACATAGAGTTTATAACAATTTTTATAAATCGATAATCTAACGAAGTAAACCTTTAGTAACGTAACATAGAACTTATAGTTACCTTTTCGGTTTCTTGTAGGGTTTTCGTTAAAAGTTATACAAGAATGATTTTGAAGATGTTATAACAACCAACTCTTTCAAAATAGCATATCTAACTCTAATAATCATATACGTGAACAATTGTTTGCAATTTGAGGTTTCGAAACCTCAAGTGGTCGGAATCCCGTCGGGAATTCCCGAGGCAATTCCGATGGGGATAAAACCACATGTTATAAATCGTATAAGACATGTTTATGTAATGTTTTATTGAAAAATATCCGTACCCGTCGGGAAATCCCGAGGAATTTCCGACGGGAACATGTTTTAAAAAAAAAAATAACCCAAAAATTACAGAAAAATACATATAAATTACATAAATTATAATACCTTAATAAAAAATACAAATAAATTACATAAATTATAATACCTTAATAAAAAAAATACAGAAAATTACTCGTAAAATATATATATGTATACAAATTTATTCCGAATTTGATGAATAATCTGATGTAGCGGAATCAGAATTTTCGTCAAATTCGCCAATTTCTCTCTCTGAATCCTCAAATACCTCGTAATCGTCGTCCATACCTATGAAGTCAACGACAAGTTCAACTTCAAGCGATGGCTCGGTCTCACCAAGGTATAGCAATTTCATTTTCTTGCAACGGTTCGTGCTCGGAAACACCATATACCCTTCCTCTTGGGTGTATCGCCGTAACTGTCATCCACGGATCTTGCATGTTCGTAACCCGAGGGTATCTTATGTAGCATACATGATCCTCTTGTGACGTAAGAATGAATGGATCGTATTTCCGAAGTCGCTTTCGAGAGTGGACAGAAGTCACACCGAATTCGTCCTGGCGTAGACCTTCCACAGGATCATACCAATCGCAATAGAACACAATGCACTTCAAACCGATCATGCCTGGATAGTGGACTTCTAGTATTTCGTAGAGTATACCGTAGTAGACAAATGCTCCGGTTATAGACGATATACCGTAATTGCAAGTTATCCTTGAGCTCCTTTCACGATAAGCCTTAAAAGCATAACCCCGAGTGCAGTACATTGGATAAGACGTTGTAATAAATGTAGGGCTACACACCATCTCAACTAGCCACATGGGAAACGATGCCCCTGAATTAGTCATCGATCCAACCTATACCAAATGTGGATAATATTAACCATCAGCAGTAGCTAAAATTTCATGTCTATATAAGCATGTAATTAAAACTTAGTTAAAATCGAGCGTCATTAAACACTTACATGTCATTTCAACCATTCTGAAAAGTCATCATGTTTCTTAACCGTTAGCTCAACCTATGTGTAATTTGTACCACTTGCGTATTTGGGCCATGTATATCATGTTAATCAACAAATAAATTAGGAAAAAATAAGATAATTAATATATATATATATATATATATATATAATCAATAAACTGCAAGTAAAAATATATTAGTAATTAAATGTACCAGCAATAGCTCTATGGACGTTTTTAGGTAGAAGACCAGCAAAGGCAAATGGAACTAGGCGTTGCATGACAACGTGACAATCATGACTCTTCATCCCATAAAACTTCCCTTCTCCACTATCAATGCAATTACGAAGGTTAGATGCGTATCCGTCAGGGAATTTGACACTTTTCTTGATCCACTCGAACAACTCTTCCTTTGAACGCACATCTAACCGGAAAGCAGGGGGCAGTGATTTTCCATTCGGCATTACATGGAGGTCCTTACGGGAACAAATATCTGGCAAGTCTAATCTGGCCTTCAGATTATCTTTCGTTTTTCCTTGCACATTTAGTACAGTGTTCATGATGTTGTCGAAATTTTTTTTATCAATGTGCATGACATCAAGATTGTGGCGCAGCAGATGATCTTTCCAATAAGGCAAATCCCAGAAAATATTCTTCTTGTGCCAATTGTGGTACTCCCCACACCCATCAACAGGATAATGGCCATTACCACCACATGAAACCGTCCTATCCGCACCATAATCTCTCAATTGAATCATGATATCATGCCCAACTACCTCTGGAGGTGGACCATCAAAAACTTTTTTGTTCTTCTTAAACAATGTCGTGCTCCGACAATATAGATGGCCGGGGGGTAGAAATCTTAGATGACAATCAAACCAAGAAGTCTTTCTGCCATGCCTTAATTGGAACGCATCAGTGTTATCTTGACAATACAGACATGCTAGCCTTCCGTGAGTCGACCATCCAGATAGCATACCATATGCTGGAAAATCACTTATGGTCCACATAAATACCGCTCGCATTATGAAATTCTATTGGAGAGAAACATCGAACGCTTCAACGCCATCTTTCCACAACAACTTCAACTCATAAATTAGTGGCTGCAAGAAAATATCAAGAGATCTCTTAGGGTGCTCCGGTCCAGGGACGAGAATCGTGAGGAACAAAAACTCTCGTTTCATGCACAAACTAGGCGGCAAATTGTAAAGTGTGATGATTACTGGCCACAAAGAATATTTCCTCTCATGCCTTCCAAAAGGGTTAAATCCATCTGTAGATAACCCGAGGTATACGTTCCTTGGCTCATACGCAAAACTAGGATAGACCTCTTGAAAATGTTTCCACGCTTCTGCATCTGAGGGATGCGCAATCTCTCCATCTGAGTTATGTTCTGCATGCCATCTCATAGGTCATGTCGTGCGCTCGGATTGATATAACCTCTTCAACCTCCCCGTTAACGGCAAATACTACATCCGTTTATGTGGAACAGGTACTCTGCCACTCGTTTCCTGATACCGAGGTTTGTGACAAAACGACACTTCAAGCGGTTTTCGTCCTTCGTCCAGTATATCATGCAATTATCAATGCACACATCTATCATTTGATACGGCAATCCAAGACCGCCTACAAGTTTCTGAATCTCGTAGTATGAAGCCGGTGATATATTATCTTCAGGTAAAATATCTTTCATAAAATCAGCTATCGCATCCACACAATCCTCCGCCAAGTTGAAATCCGTCTTTATAGTCATCAACCTGCTTGCAGTTGATAAAGGCGATATTCCCTCTCTACATCCTCCGTATAAGGGTTGCTTAATTGCATCTAGCATATCAAAAAACTTATGGGCTTCTAAATTAGGTTCCTCTATTCTATTACCATCATGAACATACAATGCTATGTTTTCGCGAAACGCATCATTCACCATTTGAACAGTACCTACGTTTGCATCTACTTCCGGTGTTGGTTCCTCTATCCTACCCGAAGTACTGCTATAATAGTGTACCATTGAATCAGTTTCTCCGTGCGTATACCAAATCTTGTACCATGGCGTAAACTCATTCCTATACAGGTGATTTCATACTCCGCTAACCGTGACTAATCTATTATTCCGACATGCATTTAGTATAAGGACAATACAATTTACCGTGTTCCGATGTCATGCTATTGTTTGTCACAAATGTCATGAATTCCTAAACATCCATTGCATACTCATCCGTTACTTGACCCGTCGTTGGATCAAGCCGAGGTTTATCCATCCACGATCGAAAATAATCATAAGGGTTTGGATTTGAAGAAGACATTTTCTTTGTTTTTTTTTTTTGTTGTGGAAGTTGTGAATGAGGGTGAATAAGTACTTATAATGAAATTTACGCCGGTTCCCGACCGTTTTCCGACCTGTTTAAAATTTCTAACGTCCATAAAACGGCTAATGCAACGGATATATTAACGGATCGATATTCTTCGGGATATCGTCGGAAATCCATTGGGAAATAGTTACCGTCGGAAAGGCGTCGAGATTTTCCGACCACATTTCCGACGAACTCAAACCGGTCGGGACTTCCCGATGGATTTCCAACGAGCTCAAATCGATCGGGTTCCTATCGGAAAACCGTCGGGAATTCCCGACCGGTTTGAGTTTGTCGGAAATGTGGTTGGAAATCGGTATGTTTTCTTGTAGTGTACGAGATTTACGTACATACACATAATAGGTACTGTGAATTGGTATAGAACCCCAATCGATGGATTGAGCAATACATTGAAAATCACTTATAAAGAGGGCTACAACGGTGTTAAAACAATAACTATCAGGAATATTGGGTATTCCTTATTGACAACGGTGTCAAGACTACAACGGTGTCAAGACAATACATTGAAAATCACTTATAAGGAATATTGGGTATTCCTTATTTACATAATTAATATGAATTAATAATTTCCTATTCTATCAGGTACAACCACATAACATTTTTCAGGGCCAAATAAGTATTAGAATGATATTTAAGCAAGAAAACTTTTATTAAGATGAACACTCAAAAGATTACAAAGACTCGATAAACCACTCAGACTCAACTTACTCACTTCGGTTGATCCTAACAACTCCCAAGCCTTCTTATTTATAATATTATCACTACAAGAAAACATGTTTATTACAATGGTCATATTCGTTGTGAAATCGATGTAAAATGGGGTTTGGGACGATTTAGCGACAACTGACAAATCGTCGTAATGAGATCATCGTTATTCGAGAATCGTCGTAAAATCATCGGGAAAATTGGGACGAATATGAATCGTTGTTGGTATATTGTTAGTAAGTCGTTGGAAAATTACATCGGATTAATAACGAAAAATTGATTTTATTGTATTGACAATTTGGCTCGTGGCGGCTCGAACAACCAACCACCACCTCCTGCTGTTGATGCTTACGAGCCTCCGCGTCTTCGATCAACCGCTTCTCCAGCCTCTCAATCACGCTCAGCTTCCGCATCACCTCTTCCATACTTTTTCCAACGCCGTAATTTTTCCATCCACTTGTTGTGCTTCAACCATCTTTTATGCGTTCTTCGGAGCCATGATTCTCGTTCACGTACGAGCTCTAATTACCAAGTTGATATGCGAAGAAGAATATTTCTGAGAGTACACATATAATAAGAAAAGATATGCCTTTTGATATAACGTCAAATCATACGAGGGTGAGAGAATTGTTTTGGGAGTACTCTCTCCTCCCCAATTACACTTGAACCAATTAAAAGATAAAGCATTCTTCTCTCATCACTCAGCTTATATACTTCTACTCACGATTACCAACTCATACTAACACGTCACCGACCACCCATGTGCACTGTTACGGCTAGCTGTAGAATCTGATAATCCTCCTTACTCGTGGTTTATTCTTTACCATATAGAGTCACTCCTGATTAAGTCACACGATCCTTACCCAGAGTGAGTTGCTTCTAGAATACCTCAAGTTGTTTGGGCCTTCTTACCCCTTTTCTTGTATTGGAATAAAATATGAGGTCGCTGGGCTTCTTATGTAACAAAATACTTGGAGAAAAGAAATGTGCGACCTACCTTTGATGTTGTGTACACAGCTGCAAATGCAAGCACCTAATTAATAGCAATGTAAGGCCCGAGAACATTGAAAGTCTCGAACAAAATTTCTCATGTGTATTCTCGACTTTCATGAGGAGTAAGAGGGCTTTCGGTGAGAAAAAAGTAATGATCCTCAGGATCATATCACAAATAGTTCAAGATGCTCTATTGGATAATGAAGATTATACGTACTACTAGACCGGGATTTCGTAAGAGCTTCATCTCCGATAAAGAAATCCAGATCCGCCGCAACTCTAGCATTGTGCTAGAATGTCCAATTTCCCTTTAAAGAGCTCTTGGATTGTTTCAAAAACGACTCGTTAACCACAACTACTGTTGGAAGGATAAAACATGGCTTTACATTACCCGCAAATCCCAGGTTTGTATACCTGCAATACACACACAAATGAATCTAAAAAAGTTCACGGAAACAAATCGCAAAAAGGAAGAAGATCAGGTTGCAGCATTTCCTCAAATACGTTAAGCGCATCAACCTATCAAAACCAATAATTGACTTACCTGGTTCCATTGTCGATTACAACAGCGTGTCCGACGACTCCGTTATGCCATCTTTCTTTCGGATATGTTTTTTGTCGATTGATGAATAAACTAATTTTTAGTTAAAAACGAGGGTAACTTAGTCTTTTGTTATTTAATAAATGATGTTGTTGGAACCTTCTAATTAGAGGTACTATGTTTGTCCACAAAGTGGTTTAGTGCCGAGAATTGTTCATAGTTAATTGATTTTGATTTTAATTTTTTAATTTTTGGCTGCATACAGTTAGTTGATTAACTTAATGGTGTTTTTAACATTGATTTATTATTCTATAATTAACTTAATCGTTTAGGGTAAAGAAGGTCAATGGAAGTCGGGTCCCACAAGAGAATACATACATATCTTTTAATTTTTTTTGGAGAATTTCCTAAACTTGATTGACCATTGTTTAAGAAACCCCAAAATTTGAAGCTTTTAAGAACCAAACGACGAAGTCTTACAACTGTTACACTGTTCTCTACAAACGTTATCACCGGCGGCAGTAGTAAGAGCAAGCCCTCAGATGTCTGAGAAATCTCTCTAGGCGAGAATGTAACTGACTGTTGTTTGGATTTGAAGATAGAACCACTGCATTCACTGCGTCTGCTACTACTTCCCTTTGCGCCTCGCTTAGCAAATAAGTCACATCCGATTCCTCCGGATTTTCGCTCGCAAGAAGCTTACTGCAGTCCTGAAATAGAAAACAGGACATTAGAATCCCTGAGTAAACATCAAAAAACCAAATCCATCACACAAGTTTATTGTTGAAAGAATTATGGTTAACGAGTCGTTTTTGAATTGACTGTACTCGAGGAGATTAAAGACAGATTCAATACCTCTCTAAGATTCTTCCTGTCTTGCAATGAATATGATATTTCTTGCTCAGAAACACCAGGAGTTGCAGTTTCAGTAGCGAAGTCAAAAGCTTTAAGAGTCTCTTCGTACCCGTAGTGAAGCAAGTAGCTCTTTACAAGCCTGATGACCAAAACAATGCAGCGTTAGCTATGCACAAAGCGAACCAGGATTGCACCTCAGAGTTAATGCAGAAAAGAGTGTACGCACTCAAGAGCTATGTTTGGAGGTACGGACATCTTTTCAATCTCCATATTTTGGATTTCCTTCACCGATGCTCTATATCCCTGATACAACAGAAAGAGGAGTTTACTTATCAATTAACACTGCAAACATGACGCAAACATATATATGCAAATATGGAAATGATGCATATTATTTTGTAATCCTGCCAAGATTCTGGAAAACATATGCCACATATATGCAAATATAAAAATTGAGGATCTTACCTTAAGATCAAAAAGAAAATTTTCTGGTTCGAAATTGACCGTAACCCTGCAAGATTCAGAACAAAAGGCATAAGAAGCGAGTGTGGAGTTTACATCGGCAATTTAAAAATTAAAAAAAAACGAAAGCATACTCCTCGTTTTGGCTATGTAGAGCTATTGTCGGATACAGATTACCCGTGAAGACCTTGGGGATTTTCCCTACTAGAGATCCATTTTTGCTATTATCAAAGAAGTAATCAAAGATGTCAGCAAATAAAGCATAGAGATTTGAAATGAATTGGATATTGAGATAGCAAACAGTAATTACTTACGTGAAAAAGAACTCTTGTGAGACGTAGTTTATACCGCAGCCAACTGTATCATCGGTTGTATACTTTTGGCAGGGCACCTTAAAAGTTTCGTCTTCTCCTTCTTTGAAGTATATGAATCCATTATCACCATGGTAGCTACATCTTATGAACTTTGATCTACAATTACAGTTACAGAAGAAGTATAAGAAAGAAAGTTACATCATATGAACTTCGATCTACCATCACATAAGAATATACGAAAGAAAGCCACAGAAGTACAATTTTACATATATACACTTCTTAACAACGATTTAGCTTAATTACCTGTGACAGAAAGAAAACCAAGATTTATGAAGTCCGATGCATTCAAAAACGTTTCCCCTTTATGAAGAGCAAACAAGACTGAATTGAGCAGAAAATCACATGACCTCTTTCCAAGAAACGAATCTAAACACCTAAATAGTGAGGTTTGATCACAAGGGAATAGCAAAGAATGCACATAACATTGCAGAGGAAGTATAAAGAAGAAAGTTCCATTTGCATACACTTGACAGCAAAATGATTTAGATGAAAGGCATCCTGTGACAGAAACAAAATCAATATTTCTCAAGTCCTTTGTATCCAAATTATTCTGAACTAGATCCAATTGCAACATGTAATAGAAGCTATTCAGAGACCAAATCGAACAAAAAATTACATGTCCTCGTAGAAGAAACAATTCGTTAAGTTCAGTGAATCTAAACGCCAAAGAAAGCCACTGAAGTTCAATTCGCACACACTAGACAACAATTTGCTTAATCTCTTGTGACAGAAACAAAATCAAGATCTCTAAAGTCTTTCTTCCTGAAACATTTAATCAAAACCTATCCCCCCTTCCCAGTCTATATCGAACAGTAAACAAGACTGAATTGAGCAGAAAATCACATGAACCTCTTTCCAAGAAACGAATCTAAACGGCAAGAAAGCAGAGTTGGATACGAAACACAATGGGAGAAGATAACAATACCCTTCAGTCCGTAACCATCCCATCGTCGAGAAACCAATAGCGATCCGCCCCTGAACCCCAGGATCGTTGACATAACTCTCGAAGTAGTAAGCGGCACGATTAGTGGGAGCCGGAACTTCTGGCTGAACCATGCCGGCTTTGTGATCTTCCATGTTAAGAACGCCAGAGTAGGTGTACTTCACAGAAAGTTTGTCGAGAGACACATCGGTGAAAGGGTCGTTAAAGTCGACCGTCTCTATATTCGACGGGAATTGTTCTTGTTCTTGTTCTTCCTCATCCTCTCTCATGGCAGAAATGTAGGACTCCATTTATAAACCCTAGAATCAACAATGACATTAAACTTTTTCCCTGATTCAACTGATATACAAGTATGAAGGGAAAGAAAAAGTTAGAAACAACGGATTTCTAACTTTCCCGACGAAATTGTAACCTGTTCCGACGATATTGCTTCAATGTACCAACGAATTTTCTCTTCCGAAGAAATCTCAATCTTCGGAATTATTACCTGTTCCAACGAAATCGCTTCGCTATACCCACGGATTTTCTCTTCCGAAGAAATCGCAATCGTCTTCCCCCCTTTTTTTTTCATCCGAATTTTCTCCCTTTATTTATTAAAAAAATGGCCCTTTCTCAACCCGGTTTCGGCCTGACGGTTAAAAACCGAGCCGGTTGAAACGGTATAAGGTTTGGTTTAGATTATCTCTTTGTTCAAAAAAAAAAAAAAAACTTAATTTCTAGGTTAATCACGGTCTACAATATAGAAACACTCTTTAGTATTTTTTCTTTCAATACTCGTTTTTTTTTTAGTCATCTGATGATAATATTAACTCTAAAGTGAGATACATAACCCACCAGAACAAACTGAAATTCCCAAAAACATAAGCCCAAAAAAGAGAAACGCTAGCCCAAACATAGAAAACCATACATTACGTGGGTGCTAAATCTCACACTCGAAATTTGTGTATTGTTTTCGAAAGGGAATTATTGTGAGGACCAGATATTATCTTTGAACCGATCTTGGTATAAATGAGTATCGAGAATTGTATTTGTATTTATGAATGGAATGAATACAAGTTTATCTCGAAGAGATGAGTTACAGAGAACTCGAAGAGCGTAGTCTGATGTGGGGCCAGGTTTAAACCCTAAGAAAACAACTGCAAGTGCACAACAATCACAGTAATATTTAGGAATCGAATCCACAGAGACAGACATGTGTACTTGTACTTAGGAGTTCTAACTAATTCTTACTTTGTGTCTAGACTTATCAAATTCAAGAGGTTGTGTCACGGTTTGTAACTAGCTAAAATAAGTAAATGGAAACAGAAAATAAACGATGAAAATTCAAGGATTAAAAACGTTGGGGAACATGGAATTCTATGGGGTTCATGGATCGGATCAAACAAGCTATTGGTTAGGATTTCTAGCGACTTAGTCGACTGGTTCTAGAACTGGAACACGAAATTGTATCTATCCTACTTTCGTAGCAATAAACACCTAAATATAAACAACTTAATTACTCAGCTTACGTTGGTAACCACGCAGCTAGATCAGCAATAGAATCGAGTTCATATACGCTCACAACGCCCTATAAGCATGCTTTCGTATCCTATAACACAATTGCTCGCCTACTCTAGTTCAGGTTAATAAATTCAGTAGGTTAGTGGTTTTATCTTCCTTAGATCAGTCGCTAGGTGATCAATCAAGCAACATGCATTAACGAACAAGAATAGAACGAAGAACCTAATAAATTATCCTAACTCTAACAACCTAATAAGATAGATATGTGATTAAACCCCTTCGAAAACCCTTAAAACCCAACAAGTAAACTACTCAGACATGGAATCGCAAATCAATATAAAATTAATAAAGTGTTGCAAAAACAATATAGTAAAAAAGATAAGAGGGTTTCGAAATCGTCTCTATGAAGTACAAAGTTGAGATCTGCTTCCGACGAACAAAGACAAAGAACTAAAAATAAAAAGCGGCTATTGCTATGTGAGTATGATAATTTTCGGTGGTTTCTGTCCTAAGAGGCGTGATGATGTATTTATATGGTATTTTGGTGTTTGGAGACGGCTAAGGTTCGTCTTTGGGAAAAACAAATGAAGGATTTGAAGTGGGCTTGAAGTTGGGCCTGATCCGGTACGAAGTTGAGGTGACCGTGAGCAAATGATTATGGTCTTGGCGTAAGTGTCTTTGGCTGTGAGCACGAGCCTTCTGGTCTTGGCCAGGAGTGCTTTCACCATGCTTCTGCTTCTGTTTGGCCTTAATTCTGTCATCTTACTGGGTCTTTACTGATATAAGACTCCGAGTGCTTATGAGATCGATGGTGAAAAGACAAGTTGGCGATTGCACTCTCTTGTATCTTCGAAGTATGGAAGCGAAATGGATTGAATTGTGTAACAGAAAGAGTATGAGAGGCTCTTTGATACGGCGGGTTGTGGCTCTGCTCTTAAGGGCTTCACACTCACACTAAGAACAAAAGACCAACATGTTTTCAACAAGAACCGCTTGATGAAAAACAAAGAAAAACATACTTCATTAATTTCGTAAATTCAAGTCTTAAATGTTATCTTACAAAGGAAATGAGCTGGTGCTTATATAAGCAACCACACACGTTTTTATTACAAGTTTAAAAACTCACAAACACTTGCAATTCAAATTTAAATTCAAAGAAACATAAACAAAGATAAAGAGTGGCTCTTGTGGGGTAGGAGGAGAGCCTTCCTTGAGTGAGTGGAATGGCTCCTTGTGTCAAGAGGGGAGGAAGCTTGTATCTTGACAACTTGGGGAGGAAGTAGTGGACCCTTGGGAGCCTTTGATGCACTAGAGGAACCTTCAAAACGAAATAGCTTGAGTGGTGGAAGATCCTTTGGTCATCAAAGAGACAACTTCCCGTTTTTAAGGCAGGTTCGTTTAAGATCGGATATGCCCTCACTGTTGGGCCTTTCTAGGCTGATTAGTAAGGCCACTTGAGACAATCTAGAATGTTTTGGAAACTAGATTTCAAGGGGCTTTGGATCCATAGATAGATCGTTATCTGAAGTACAGTGATTTGGGCTGTGTAGCACGATCTTGGGCCTAGTCACTGGATTGAGTTCGAAACAGGTCCATCGATTTGTAAAATCGATAACTTCCAAGTCTGGGCCGTTTTTGAGATGAATCCAATTCTCGGTTTAGCTCTGTTGGATCAAGATTCCAGACCAAGTTGGTTTGTAGCTTAATTCCTTCTGATTTGGTCGGAAACCTCCAATTGATGCGTGTATGTCCAATCGGGTAAATTGGGGATCACCCGATTTGTAAAATGGATATCTCCTTTGTCTGAACTCCGATTGGAATGATTTCATTTCGCCGTGTGCCTCTGATGGGTTACATTAGTTAAGCTTGTGGCTTAACTCCTCTTGGTTTGGCCAGAATCCTTCAAGAGATGCACCTTCTTCCATTTGATGATTGATGGGCGATAGTAGCGTAGGAGCAACTGTCCCAACAACAAGAAAGGTCCCGATGTCGCCAATAGGATCAGGATCTAATCTTGTCGTACGCACAGTACAGTCCCTCTCTGAGGTGGTAGTAGTTCCATGCGCTTTCACATAGACGATTGAAACATCGACAATCGTCTCTTCTTTGAAATCGGTTGTGATGTCTTCATCCGTGTGCATCTTCTCCTCGCCATGGTCTATCTCGGTTATGATGTCCTCATCATTTACGTATTCGGAATTAAACAAATATTTGTCATATTCAATCGTGATTGAAAATTGAAAACCCATGTCCCCAAGGAAATCGTTTACCATTCCTAGAATATCTGACCTTGGAAAAATAGTGTTGTTATTACCTCCGGTCCCAGTGCATCATAAAGAGTGTCTTGTGTACTTCTTCTTCGGTAGCCATTGTCCTAAGCACCTTTTATTCCGTTATGAAATTAGTAATGGGATTTCTCTTAGCGCATTCTCAAAATATGTCAGAGAAATTGAGGTAGATAATTCGTCAAAATAATTAACAGCTACTCGTTCCACCTCTTTTTCCGATGATATTCTCCTGATGCATCAATTTTTTTAAAAAATTTGGGTTCCAATCAATTTTGTCATATGATTTCAAAAATTTTAGTTTTTTCTTATTTCTACGTCAGCAAAAATAGTCAGAAATTTTTTGTTAAAAAGGTTTTTACTTGGGTGAATCATACTGAATATGAGATTTGGAATCTGTTCAATTTCTTTAGAACCAGTTTGTCAATCTGTGAAACTAAAGCGGTTAGTGCTTATCCGAATTTAGTCTGCAACATGGAGGTGCCCGATGTTTGATTGGCGTTCTCTTATGTAGACCGTATGGTTATTTAAGATCATTAACACTTGTTTGGTACTAAACATTGTGTAAGTTCGAATGTTCTAAAATAAGAAGTAAATATAGTAGGTATTTTCTTGACCATTTTGATAAACAACTAAAAATGGGATTTTTTGAAGCTTGAGAAACAAAAAGATAATGATTAGGAACAAAAAGATTTTTTTTTTGTTAATACTAAATGATACTAAAAATGATTCCAGTCTCCCTTTGACGGACAGTTTCTTTCTTCAAACCCACAAACATCCCACTCGGACAACTTTGAAAAGCAACGAAAACTGGTTATCTAAAATCATTAACACTATTTTTGGGTACTAATATATGCAAAATGGTCTCCTCATGTTCTTGAGACAGATTAGAAACAGAGCCTATTGAAATAGGAAAATAACAGAAATGGTAATCCAAACTAGACTTGGCATTGATCTTGTGTTTCCTTTTCCTACGTGAATATCCAAGGCTTAGAAAGTTGAGCACTTACCTTTTCCACCAGTCTCGTTCTCGCTTCTAAGAATTGCTGCATTAACTTCCCTAGCTGTCTTAAACCACTGTGAGTGGTCAAGAAGCTCTTCATATGGGCAGGTAGAAAGATCCTCAAAAAGGAATAGAGCAGCCGTTTTTTCCAATTCTTGCTGAAACGCCACGTTGTTTTCAGCAAATGGTGCAAGCACGTCCCGAGAAAACGCCAAGGCCTCTTCTGTCTTCCCTTGGCGAATTAGTTCTATCAACTGTTGCTGTCGAAGATGAAAACTTGTCTCCACTAACTGCAAACAGCAAAAACACAAGTATTACCAAATTACAGAAACAACAAAAAACGGGATTTACAGAGAAACTATGACACATAAGATACTCTCAAGAATTCTGGTAATATGATACGAAATGTTCCCTCGATCAAAAGCCTATGGCATCATTACGATAGCCAAATCTCAAGCTCATTTGAGTATTTCTCACAAGAAACCATACAAAGAAACAAAATGGTTTCCAGCAAAAGAGCAGATCAGAGATTCCAGCCTTGATTTTATAAAGATCCCGAGGGTTTTCATTTCAAATCATAACCAGAAGAAGATGAGAATATACAGATGTGCAGATCATAAACTACCTCAGGGTTGATGCCGTTCAACTTCTCAATCGCTTCATCCAGTTTCCGGGCTCTGATAGCCTTAATCACAGCCACACGATCAAGGAACCTCTGGTCGGAAAGATCTGCTTCAAATCTAGATTCCATTTGAAATTTCTCAGCTGCTTCCAAGAATCCTTCATACAGAAACAGATTCATAACAAGGCTGTCCATTTTCGTTTTCTCAATTGCCCCATTCATCTGCCATTCCCAATCTTCCCTCGACAATTTCTTTGATTTTTCCTGGAGGATTCGATGGGATAAATCACGATTGCATTATATCGAAGGGTCGAAATAAAGAAACGAAGAAAAACAGACCGATTAAAATAAATAAGATCAATCGGAGATGAAGGAATCGAATGAACTTTGAAAATCGATCGGAAGAATTGTGAAAAACAACAAAAACCAGAGGAAATTTGCGGAAAATTTACTCTCGATTTACCATTTCTTAATCTGTTGAATAAACCTTCATTACAAATTAACAAGATAAAGTTCCTTATATACAAACTACCAAAACCAAGAATAAAGCATAAACCAAATATAACCTTAACCAATATCCGGTCTAAGTTAATCACTCGCTGCAACTCAATGTCTAGGTTAATCACTCGGTGCAATATAAAATCTCTTTAAATACTATGGGTAAATTGATATTATTTACTATATAAAATAATAATTTATATATTTTTGGTAAGTGACCTTTTCTATTTTTAATCATTATAACTAGGTATTTCGCTAGCGTTCAATATTTTTGTTTAATATTTCACACATAGGACAATTCTACAAAATAGCATAAAAAAACTTAAAGTTCAATAATTTAGCAGGCAAAGGTGAAAATCTCAAAACTAGCATTCATTAAAAAAATTTTTTGACTAAACTACCCTTGTTTTTAATAAAACAAAACTGAAACCTTTTGGATTATCTTCTCACCCTAATACCCGACCTGTTAACCCGAAACCTTTCACCATCCCATCAACGTCTTGATACCCCGCTTCAAACCAACAAGCCCCGCCTCTCTCTCTGATCCCTCCCAAATTTTGATCCCTCAACGCCGCTGGTATAATCAAAGTCCTCGACGATCGCCGCCGCTCCTTCCTCCCCTCATCACAAGGCTTTGTTCGATGGAATTGCTTCTGTCTCTCCCCTCATCATGACGAGCTCTCTCTCTCTCTGATTATTTTCTCGAATTGCAGAGAAACTTCTCTATTTCTCTTTGATTTGATTCTCTCCCTCTCTTCACCTCGCCGCCGATCAAAGATTTGTGGCCATGGATTGTTCTGGAATTGAAGAAGAATATTATTCCGAGCAATCGAAGTTCCTTGAAGATTTCATGTGTATCCCCAACCATAAAGCTTGGGTTTTGAAATCTGATGATGGTACCTTCAATTTACTTGGTTAATCGGAGAATGGAGATCTCAATGTGCTTCTTTTTTAATCTCTCACTCACATGAACTGAAACTTGGTTACTTGGTGTGTATTGTATCCTGCGATGTTTGTTATTGATGTTAACAGGTCTCACTAAGAGAAAGAAAAATGCCTCTTTAATGATGGCTTACTCTTTCTGTGAAATGCTTCTCTTTTCATTTGACAGTGGAGAGGTCCAACATATCAAAGAATTCAATCAATAAAGGCTCAGCTCCAACATATAAACGTATTTCGGAAGATATATAACGTATTTCGGAAAGTTTTCCTAAATGATACAAATGATGAAAAATGATATTTTCTTGGAAATGAAACGTATTTCGGAAGATATATATATATATAACGTATTTCGGAAAGTCTTCCTAAATGACACAAATGATGAAAAATGATCCTTTCTTGGAAATGAAACGTATTTCGGAAGATATATAACGTATTTCGGAAAGTTTATTACATACTAATCGTGGATTCATAGAAACATCAATTCAAACAGAAG
Organism: Eutrema heterophyllum; assembly: GCA_002933915.1. Classification (NCBI taxonomy): domain Eukaryota; kingdom Viridiplantae; phylum Streptophyta; class Magnoliopsida; order Brassicales; family Brassicaceae; genus Eutrema; species Eutrema heterophyllum. Next base: position 8,870 of record PKMM01039377.1, on the reverse strand, counting down.
TTATATATGTTCCTAAATGGTTCCTAAACCATCATTTACCTTAGAGCATGATTAACGCTGAACTAAGAAGGGTGTCTTTTACATTTTTTGATTAAAAAATGATTTAATCTGGTGAAAAATGGATGAAACGGGTCTGTGGACTGAACCTGTTGAAACGGGGTCGTCGGGCGTGTAGAAGACACGTGTCACCGTTTGGTTGGACCGAAGGAAAAAAAAAATGGTTGCGAGATGATCGATCTCTTCGTCTTTCTCTCTCTCTCTCTCTCTCTCTCTCTCTCTCTCTTTCTCTCTCTCTCTCTCTTTCTTCTCCGAAGGAGACGGCGATGGCGACGGCACTCAATATAATTTATCAGAATTCTTACAAGGAGAAAGAAGCGGGACTTCACAAGTGGACTACACGTTCTCTACAGAGACTCCTACAAATATGAATAATATGATGGCCAATCGAGCTCTAGTTCATGACAGAACAATGCATGACCAATTGAAAGCTGATTTGGTTGAGCACATTTGGCAAAAATTTGGAACAAATGAAGACTAGAGCCGAGTTAGTTGTGTTATTCATCATGCTTTAAAATGTTTTCTTTTTATTTTACGTTTTTACGGATTGTAATATACGTTCAAATTTTTATGCAACCTATTATATTACTCTGTTTTATTTAATCTTCAATATTTATATATAATAGTTTATTTTCAAACATTTATAAAACACAAAATTTTATTATTTTTTTATTCTGTAGAACCCCACTAATGGTGTCACCATTGCACACATATATTAACCACATGAAGTAAGTGAGTGTCAATCAATTTTTTAATATTAAATTTATTCTTAAAATATAAGTTTAGACACCTTAAGGGTGTCACCATTAAGGTTGCTCTTAGAGACATCATTTAGCCACTCTCCTCCAACCCCTACAAAGGCTTGAACGCCTTGGACAAGGCGTAACGCACCGCGTGGACCTGTGTTTATCGATGTCTGAACTATATCCTCCACCAGTTTGGGCAAGTTCTCTATCCGGCCTGCATCAAAAGCCATGTGAACAAGCACATTTATCAATAAATTGTGTTCACAAAAGTAAACATGATTCCAATGTCTAGATTCCAAAGAAAAGGTCTCCTTTAAACATGCATATTAAGACAAACCAAATCAATTAGCAATAGAAACACCCTAACAAGATATAATTCTGAAGGAAATTCCACCTCATTTATCAAAACAGTATACAATCAGATTGAGTTTACAATAAGAGCAGGAAAATTCCGTACTTTGAAGGCTGCAGAGCAAAAGATGGATTGATTACAGTCTTTGCCTCAAGTAGTAAGCCAAAAAATAACAAGCTAAAGGAGTTACAAGAGAAACATATATAGCCAAACAAACAAAAACGCAGACAATAGTTTCAATTCAAGGGAAAAAATTATACAAAGATATTCAAATCAATCAAAAACAATAAAGTTTGTGTATATGTTGTGAAAACAACAACATCGAATTGTTGTGAATTAATGGCAGATAAAGCCGCGTGAAGATCAACGCATATTTAGTTAATCGGTTTCAAAATCTAAACTGAAAGCTAATGAGAAACGGCTAAATTGGTTACAGAAGCATTAAAATAATGAGGACAGAAAATTAAAATTGTTAGCCGATCTTACTACTACGATCTTGTTCATATGAAAAATTGGGTTGAAGATAATATAAAAAAATTACCAGTAGTTTCTTCACGAGAGCAACGTTTCCGAAATTAACGGTGAGGAACAGCGCCGTTACATCAGTCTTAAATTTCATATTAGTCCCACGATTCTTTATCATTCAACAAACTTCTTTTAAGATTCGCTCAAATTTGAGAGCTCTGATTCAAATCATTCATTCATGCCTGTCGTCTTACAAGATATCTTAAGCATCCTTGGTGTTGGATGAACAAAAAAAGGAAATTTGCGATACCAGTCCCCGCAGGATCTAAAGAGGTCGAATCCAGCTTTCAATACGTTGGTAATATCCCCTATTTAGTTTTGAATGTCGACATATAAATCTGGTTGCAAATTTGTTTACTATTCTTAGACAAAACGAATGATAAAGGTTTTGGAGGTTGAGAAATATAAATCATCAAGACAGAATTATCATTATTATTATTTAATTTTTTTTGTCAACTAGAAATATTATTCTCAATAAACTGATATTTCTTTTCCATTAGAAACTTGAATAAGAGAATATTAAATAAAATATTATTCATCTAAGTAAATCTATTCAAAGAGTTTACTGGTATGTTATATGAATATAGTATAATCTACTATATAAATAGAGATGGATCAGGCTCTTCAGCATCGACACGTCAGCCCTCCCCTTTATTGGTTTTTTTTAAAAATTTTTTATTTTAAGTCAGCGTCCAAGTAAAAAGTCTTTTAATTCTTCAGACCAAGCTGCGCACAAATCTTTCTTCAGAACCTCAGATAATCTTACCCTACCACAAATCCCTTCCTCCAACCTCCGATTCATCACACAAAAAAATTTCATCAACCCTATCATGCCCACAACCCGAAACACACACGAAACCATAACCCTAAAATCGCTACAACCTCTCTAAAAACCTAATCATTGATTCCTCGAGTAGTGTCGTTAAAGAAGATGTATTGGTAATCGATCTGCTATGGCGACAACCAGTATAGGAAGAGGCCATGATTGCCCCGCCGTAGATGCAACCTCCTCCATCTCTGTCTCCGAGGATGATGCGAGCTGGGAGTATGGTGATTCATCAACCTAACGAAGACGAGAGCTCCGGCTCTTCCAGCAATGATTGGTTTTGGAATAGTAATGATCGCGGATTCAATCTCCTGAATTACAAGGGACAAGGCTAAAGGTTTCAGACGAGGAAAGGAGCAAGAGAGGCGCTTAAGGAGCCGAAGAAGAGGATTCTTAATCGAACGGCGACATGCCAACTTGCTTCAATGGGACCTGCGGCGTCGGGAAAGGAGCATGACCAGGCGGGTCCGGTGAAGATGATTTTAGGTTCGATGGCTAATCACGGTCAGCCCCAGCAACAGCAAGCGCAAGGGCAACATGTATTTACCAGTGGTGGAATGGGTGCATCGCCGTTTATGCTAGGGAACCAATACTATCCGGTTTATGTAACCAGAATGTTGGGGAATCCAGCTTTAGCAGCAGCAGCCGGAGGAGGTTACATGTATCCGATGTTGGCGAGTGCTCTAACCCATGGTGGGTTGAGCCATGATTTGTTGCAGTCAAGCCATATGGGTGGTATTGGTGATCGAGCCAGGCATTGGTGATGGTCTATCAGTTATAGGATCTTACTTTAGAGGTCAGAGCCTGCCTAATGTTTATCCTGATTCGGATACCGGGAAAAGAGGGAATGGTAAAGATTCGGATGCTGGCGGCTCGTTTCATGGCTACTCAAACTATTCATGGTACGCTCTCGCTGTAACCTCTTGTGTTTTATAGCAACGCATGTGCTCATATTGTGGTTTAAATGTCTTTGGATAAGCATATGTTGCATGATTCATAGTAGGAGCGTAGGTATTTGGCTTAATGGATAGATATAATAGGTTACAACTTTGTGGTAGTAATCGGAATATCAGCTGGCATGATGACTCTCTAGATCTGCATTTGTTACGAAGAATTTAAAATACTGGGAAATAAGGGAGCTAGCCTCTTATGAATTTCATATGTTGATTTACTTCATCCATTTGGGCTTTAGTTTGAATTTTACTGTTTCTTCTTAACCGAAATGATATTCTGTGCTCTTAGATGTTCAAAAACTCTTAATGCGACTAAGTCTTTCATATTCTTCATTATGACATAAGACTGATAACCTAATATATGCTTACCACTTAATTAAATATTATACAGTCATTTTCCCAACAACTAAACAAAGTTAGGGAGAGAAAATAATGTGATAAAATAAATAAACTAAAAAAGAAATCTTTTAAAAAAGAAGCATAAAAAAACTTTTAAATAAAAATACCCGCGCATTAGCGCAGGGACTCACCTAGTAAATCGTAAAACACAAAAAGTTGGCATTAATATAGATTATTGACGTTTTAAAAAATAAAGTTTATACTTTAACAATTTCAGAGTATATAGCGGAATCACTTTAAAAAAAAATGAAAAGTTGATTAATTTTATGAATGGTAAAAAAGTTAACAGAAACATGTTTTGAAAACGTAAGACAATCGATATAATAGGAGGTTCTTTTTTTTAATTAGTTTATTGGAAATGAACATAAGGATTCAACAAGACAAGAATTGTGTCATAAGACCACGCTCAAACGTTGGCACATATGCAATTCGGAAAAGTCGCATATAAAGTACATATAGACCATAGTTCTCAGACTCATCGAGATTTTCTTATTCACCGTCGCGAATGGCTCATGGAGCTGTAAGACCTGCACATCCCAAACGAAAATTTTTGAGTGACTATATAGGGCTATAATTGTCTCAAACACTAATTTTTGAGTTTGATCATACATGTGAAAAATCCTACATCGAAAGTGTGATGGGACTTAAGTGATATATATATATATATATAAAAGACATAAACTACCAATCTACTAATTGTCAATTGATTGTGAAAAAAAAATCTATAAAATTTAACATGATATCAAAAATCCGAGTTTGACATAAGTAGAGTGGCCCCAAATAGAGTTTATTTGCCGATCCTAGAGTGAGTTTCAGTTCAAAATAGAGAGAAAGAGCCATCATCTTAAGGTAAAATGCCATGAAACTTAACTGAAAAGCAAGCCAGCGGTCGAAGGTATCTCGCGGTATAGTATTCTATTAGGATTAGAAAGCACATTTTATTCCTATAAATATCGGATTTGGGACAATATAAATATGGGTCTTAAGGGGTTTGTAAACATTATTATTCACACATTGAAAAAAAAACTCTAGACGGGTATTTGACTCAATTCGTTTTTCTCTAAAGGTTTCCCAAGTGGTTCTTGTTTTTTTCTCGCGATTTCACAACATTAACAAAAGCAAATTTAAAAATAAAAAGAACTTAACTTTTTTTATATAATGGAAATATTTTTCAGTTTCTCATAAAATATTCTAACAAAATCTAAATGTGCAAAGGTCAAATATAAACAAAATTTTCTCTCCATTTCCATTGGTGTTTACGGTTATCATCTACAAGAAAATAAAAATAAATAAACATGGTAGTTTTATTTAGAAAGATATGTAAACACAAATAAACAATCGAGACCAATAGATATGCATATGGTAACGACTCAGGTTACTAATTGTGATTCATTGATATATACACTTACTTCCACACTTAGTACCGCGAGCTATTGGTCGACCGCATTGACGGATGACCCCAACAGCGTAACTGACATCATTGGCAGTGACGAGAGCCGCGAGCTGCGGGGTTATAATAGAACAAACGCACCACATAGGAGTCCTCCTTATCCTAAGACAACATTCAGCTGTTGGAGACTGCCTCAAGATCAACCTCTTGCACGCGTTCACTAATACCCGACGTTGCGCATGGCAGTAGCTCTCTGCAGCCACCATTTCGAGAGTAAAACTGGAAATCAACATGAATAAGATGAGTGACATCAACATAGCTCTCTTCTCCTCCATTTCCTCTTATGGACCTTTTAAAGTTTGATGTTGAGAAACCATCCTTCCTTATTTATAAAGATAAACTTCACAAAAAATGCCCTTGATTTTCCCAATAATTACAGCTCTGACTTATCTTTTACTGTGTTCAACTTTGAAAAGTCGTGATGATAACAATGGCCACATAACCAGTGGAAAATATTTGGTTTTCTTTATCTATCATATCAACTTTATATCTCGGTGCTATTCGACGAAAATATGAGGTCTTATATGTCATCATAATATCCGACGCGCTATGTCGTTATTGTACTCTTTATACAAAAGTTTACCCAAAGTTCCAAAATAGTGTAAATTAGTTGAATGCACGAAACAACCTATTTGGTGATAATAGGTACTATGCTACAGTTTGATTAAAGCTTTAGTGGACCGATCAAAAATAAATATAGACGGTTGACTTAGAAAATAGTGTTAAATTAGATGGTTGACTTGTGCCATGTGATGAGTATCGAAAACTATTAAATTTTTATTTAGTTTAAGATCATGGTTTATGTATAGATATTAATAACACAAATACTTTTGTATGAAAAAAATATTATAGAAACAATGATCGTCATTTTGAGATAAATTGTGCAGAGTTGATTTTAATGGTACAATCTCTTGATGAGTAAATGCTTTTTCCAATATGCTAAACGAGTGTCTATTCCGAAATAACTTTCCTAATTTCTCTTTATTATATATTAATTAGGTCATGCGGGTACGAGAGGTTATAATTTAGAATTTTTATAATCAGTGGAAAAACTAAAAAATAATATATAATCATCTGTACAAAAAAAAGAAACAAATATATAACATAGAAGGAAGAATTTGATGGAGCATATGCAGTAAATAGTTTTGGAAAATATTATTATTGGACTTTTGATTTTTTTTGTATGTAACTGAGAGACTACCAAATTGTTTATATAGATGTGCGAAATAAGAAATTTTTTTATTTTTATGATTAATAATCCATTGTTTAATTTCTTTAATCTAGATAGAAAAATTAAAGAATTTTCTATTTTTTTTTTTATCAACTTTGCTTTTTAAGATAAATTTAAATTTCCTACTTTTACTTTTTTTTTGTTTACTAAATTTACATTTTAAGATTAAGAATCGGTTATAATTTTTTCCATAATTTTATATATAGTTTTTTTTATTAACTTTGGCTTTTAGGATTAATTTACATTTTCTATTTTTCCTTTTTGTTTAGTTTACCTTTTAGAATTTGGAATCGATTATAAATTTCATTTTATTGTTAATATTATGTGTCAAAATCTAATTAGAAATTCTTTTTATACATGTTAAAATCTGATCGATTGACTTGATACATTTCACTATCTGGTGAGTTAATAACTTTGAAACATTCAGCTTTATATAATAAGATTCCTCGTTATGTAAGTCTAGTTGTTTAGCAAGCACTTCTAGAATTTGATTTTTGGATTTCACGTTTGTAAACTAGGTTTCTTCATATTGGCCATTCAATCACAAAAAAAACTTTTGTTTTAATGTTTGGTTGAGGAAAAAAGGATTTCTATTTTAAGAATATGTTACAATAAGCTTTCATATGTTTGAGTTTAATCAAGTGTTTCCATTTTCGAATCCAAAAAAAAAAATGGAACGGAGAGGCTTGGAGATGAAACAAGACCTGGCGGTAGTTATCAGAGAAAAAAAAGACAACAAAATTTGGTCAATTGTTTAACACCTCTTATAGTCACTGGTTCTGGATCAGTGGTCGCATATCACTTGCTTATTTTTTTGCTTCTTCGATTCTTCTCGTTATGATAACACTAGGCACAGGAGGAAAATATGTGGTTTTTCATTTATCTTATAAACTTCATATGTAGATACTATTGAAAGCTTGACTTTGTATCATCGGTGAAAATTTGAGGCCTTATATATATGTCATTGTGATGTCCAACGCGCTTTGTTCTTTTCACTTTATGGTACTCTTCATGGAAAATTTTAGGTTTTAGCCAAAGTTCAAAATGGTTGATTGGGACGAAACAATCTATTCGTTGTGATAATCGGTAGTGGGGACTATGCTACAGTTTGATTAAAGCCTTAATGGTCCCCACAAGCACAAAACCAAACAATTCGTCCTATGGTGATATTCGTAGAAAACTGGCGTGTTTAAAACAACTTTAAATTGTAAAAAGGAATGATTACTAAAACAATTTTAGAAAGTCCATTGAAGGCAAGAAAAAAAAAGAATAGAAATGTTTGAAAATATTGAAACAATCTACGTTTTCTATAATACCATTGTAGACAGAAGTTAGTTTTATTAACCAGAACATAGGATATTATATACGAAAGGTTACCATTGTAATAATGACATATTTTGTTTAAGGTTCATAGAGTTAACTATGTGCAAATAATTTACTTGTTAGGTTATGAGTTTTTCAATAAATACATAACATGTTAACTTGATATCAAATTTTTTAAAGGGTTTATCTTATTGTTCTTCACATATATTTGTGCTAATTGCTTGGTTGACCATATAGTGATCTGAGTATAAGCTGATATAATCTCCAACAATTTGTTATGCTGCCCGATCTAATATTCGGTGAGCAATACGTCATAAACTGTGAAAATTGTGTTACTAAGTATTGTGAACAATCTTAATTTGATTGAATTAATGTGTGCTTTTTCTACTAATTAATAACCATCGAAAGTTGAGTCTATTAAGTTGTTAAAACATAGTAACCGGAGTCACAAAAGTGGAATGTTTATACTTTCGTATTTTGAGTTCAAGACCATATATTATTAAAACTCTATCTAATCGATTACCTTTTCATTTTATGTGTCTTTGGGAGTTTCTTATTCCCTAACGTTTTCTTTTATTGTTTTAATTTACTTTGTGGATCGATCTCACAGCCCTTTTATATGTCTTAGCTTAAATCGAGTCTTTTAAATTTGTAGTATAACATCTTCCAATCTCTAGTGCATTCAATTCTTAAATACTACCATGTTTATTGTGCACTTGCAGTTACATATTTTTAGGTTTCAAGCGGGGAACTCCTACCAAGGGACCTACTCATCCCCAGATTTTTCGGGCTTCAGCTGGACCCTTGTGCCAATAAATAACTTATTTTTTTTTAGAACTTCTTAAGTAAGAGATATGTATAGATGCTAGTGAATATTATGTCTCATATGTGTGTAGATATGTATGTTGTACCACATTCATCTCTATATTATTATTTAATGAGTCATTTAAGAAAATAAATTCTATTTTGTAAATTGTTGGTGGTGAGTTTAGCACTCCCCGGTTTAGC
>PKMM01039235.1:108324-158829 GCA_002933915.1 Eutrema heterophyllum | reverse complement strand
AGTATTTGACTTTCATGGACCACTTCTTCAGGAGTTAGGCTTTTGCATCGGTCCCATCCTTCAACCGAATGGAACATAATCAGTAGGGCAGCTGTAACACCAGAGTCCGGATGAATTGGGTTGTGTGGGATCCCCTTTGTCCTGTGAATTACAAACGGCTTAGCATCGGTTGACCGTTTGTTATTTTGAACCTGGTTCAACGCATATGGAAGCATATGGGCAATCGGCGTTAGCTCCTTCTTCATCATCCCATCGGTTCGCAGTGGGGTATTGCAATCCATCACATGCAGCGCACCACCTACAATGTCAACAAATATGCCGACCCATTGCTCCTTGTCGAGATTGAATGGGAAGTACAACCGCTCAGTAGACAACAAATATGCCGACCCATTCCCAAGAGTGATAATGCTGTTGCACAAGCAAAACATAAAGTGTTAACGCTGTTTATAATATGTTGTACGTCTAATACTACATTACATACCGGGAGGATTTTGACATTTCATGTAACCGTGCAAACTTCTGCAGAAAGCTATGTTGTTGTTCAGGAGGACATACGAAAGGGTGCGTCCTAAGAGTGCAGCTTATCCACCTTGGGTCAACCTGGAAGTCGTTGTAAATAGTACTCTGGATTCTAGGCCTTTTGCCCCTGCATGGCCCACCATCGCCTTATGTTGGCTCTTCAACTTGGTCTCCCCCATTGGCTGCATGGTTCCCTTCGTCTCCATCACTTTCCTCCTTCTATAACCATGGCCGAAAGCTTATCATTTTCTTGACAGCAAATAAATTGCAAAATATTTCATTAAAATAGATGGTGAGGGAATACCTGGACATTCTCTCCAATTTCTCCACCACCCGTTTGTCCGAGCTGCTCCTCAATGACCTTAGTCCGTAATTATGCAATATTAGACATCAATGAACTTGTAAGTATAACATTATATAGCTTCTAGCCGTAATCACTAAAATGCTAATTGTAAAGATTGGTTAGCTAGCATTATTGTTAATAGTGTCCTCTTTATATTAATTTAATTATTATGTTCAGGCTGTAATAACAAGTTTAACTAGTCCAATGATATGATTTGCGCATGTTTTACACTTACTTGGTTGGCCGGGTGGATGTCGTTGCTCTCTCCAACCTCTGATAAGCCAACATTACCAATGCGGTTTACCATTCCAATTGTGTTGTTAATAACTGCATCCGCATCACTCCTTGATCCTCCTGCCTCGGCTGGACTTTTGTTACTGTTGCTTGTTCCGGCCGGGTATTTGTCCTTTGCTCCGCCATGTGACGGCACACCCGACATTGATTTGTCTATGAATCCAAGAATGTTGGATATCAATTCCGCCTGCAACGCTTTATATTTCAGGTCGAGTGATGCCATCAGGCTTTGTCCTAGACCAGCAATGTCCTTCTCCACCAAGTTGATTTTGTCAACTCCCGCAGTTATCTTCTGGTCAATGCAAGACAGCTCCGCTTTCAACTTCTCCGCAACAATCTCAGCTATATGTAATGGGCAGGCTGTGTTTCCTACAACTTCTCTTTCTCTAGATTCCTGCAACTTCTCTTTCTCTTTTCGATCTCTAATCTCCTTCTTCTCCAACCTCATTTTATCTCAATCAGATTTTGTCAAACCCCCTCTGAACATATCTTTTTTGAAATGGAAGCCCTGACCGATTAGTCTGACCATGTGGTCAACCTTTGGGTCCTCCTCATCATCTGACCAGCCGAGGTCCATCCCGTCAAGGGAAACTTTGGGATCATCATGGATAATACTAACAACAGGAACCTGTGGAACATGGTAATGTTATAATGTAAGCCAGATAATCTTAGGTGATCGCGGTTAACTTCATAGTTATCGGTAAGACATTCATAGTTATCGGTTAGCCATATAATCTCAGGTGAACACAGTTGATTTATTTGTTATTGGTAAAACATTAGTTAGTTGTGCAATATATAAATGTTATAATGTAGGCCATATAATCTCTGTAGATCACAGTTAATTTCATTATTATCGGTAAAAATATTACTGAGCTATGCTTAACATAATAGTTTTTGGCAAAATTGACATTCCTGCAGCTTATCATCAGCTTTCCAAAAACACATACAATTGTCAACACATACATCTATCATCTCAGAAGGCAACCCAAGACTAAACACCAGCTTATGTATCTTATAGTATGTTTCGGCAGCCAAATTATCCTCTGGCAAATACTCTTTAATAAGATCAGCCCAATCATCCATGCAAACCTCAACTAAGTTATGATCAGTTTTAATTGTCATCATCCTAGCTGCTAACGACAATTTAGACTGACCTTCTTTACATCCATCGTAGAGTGGCTGATTTGCAGCGTCTAGCATATCATTAAATCGTTTCGCATCTACGTTGGGTTCCCTAACACTATTATCAGTATTTGTTTCATGAAATGCATCAGTAACCATGGCATGCATCCTATCATGATCTTGACCCTGATCAAATTGATGTTGACTATGATGATAACTACCCTGATAATTTGATTCATCAAAATCTACATGACCTTGATAATTACTACTACTAGCAGCTTGATTCCTTTTAAAACCCTCTCCATGTTGATACCAAACATAATATTGCGGCATAAACTCTCTATTTAGTAAATGCTTCCACACCGTCTCAATAAGAATATATCTCGTATTCTTGCATTTACGACAATGACAAAATATTTTACCGCTTTCCAGGGTTGTTTGCATATTTTTAGCCTGATACCACGATAAGAAAACACTGCGATTTCCGACGGCATTTCAAACCCCTCTTTGAATTCTTTCGTCAACGTTCCCTCCGAATCATTTTGCGTATACATCCATCTTCGTAGATCGTATATAGACATTTTATAAAAAAGATTGTATAGTGTTTTTTTTTAATGTGTTTGTTTTGTTTTTTGTAGAATTTCTTTTGAAGTTAGGATGTAATTATAGAATTTTTTCCTGAATTACCAACGGATTTACAACGGGAATTTACAACGTCTTACCATCGAAATAACATTACAACGAATTTACATCGACCATATGATGGATTTACGATGACTATATTCGATGTAAATAATTAGGTGAACCTATAAGAAAACGTGTTATACCAAACTTTCACAATCGACGTGAAATCGTCGTTAATTCACATCGAATATTGATCGTTGTAAATTCGATGTAATATTACATTGACTTTACAACGAAATATGCAAAATGATACATTGTCGTAATTCCGATGTAATTTAACATCGAGGTTACGACAAAAATTTATATCGTCATAAAATTGTCGTATGATCGTCGTAATTTTATGATGACAACTATTTATGACGAATTTACATCCAACACATTTTTCGTCGTAATTTCGATGCAAATCCGTGAATTGTCATAAGTGATACTTTGGAGTAGTTTTCGTGAATTGTCTTGTAGGAATGCTTGAGTTGACAAATTCAGTCAAAAAGGGGGAGAATGAAAGTGTGAACTTACTGTGAAGTATCATGAAGAGAAGAGAGGTGAAGTCTGCAGTCATGCTGGAACAACTTCTACGATGTTGGAACAAAAAGACTGCAGAGCTGGAAAATTAAACATGAAGATTTTAATGACGTGGCATTAGTGGCTGAGTTGGAGCCACACGAATCTAAGCTAGGAAGCTCACTTACCCGACAAAGATAAAAGGGGAAGAAGTGAGTTTTGCTAGGGTTAGCCGTTCAAAGAGAGAAAGAAGAAAAGAAGCTTTCTCAGTTTTAGAGAGTAGAGATTACTCTAGATCGGTGAGCAAAACCCAGAAAGATACTAGAGAGTGTTTCTGTTTTTTTAGTAGATTAGAAATCCATTGGTCACAAGCTAAGGGTATGTCTTAGGCTGTGTGTAAATCCAAGTAAGAGTGTTGTAAACATCTTATCGATTTCTAATAAAGAAGAACTCGGTGCGCCGGAGTTTTTGAGAATCGTGTGTCGGGTTCATCTGCTTTTTCAATTGGTATCAGAGCGGGCATTTGAACTAAGTTGTAGCTTTACAACAGGTGAGGATCCTGCGGAAAGATGGACTTGTTAAAGGAGCTAGTGGCAGTGAATAGAACCCCTATTCTAGAAAAAGAAAACTATGGTCATTGGAAGATGAAGATGAGAGCTGTCATAAGGAGAATCCATGAGGATTGTTGGACTCCTGTCTAGAATGGATGGACTGCTCCTACAGCGAGGGGTGAGAATGATGAAGATATTCCTAAAGACAAGTTGTTGTGGACGGATGACGAGAAAAATCATGCAAGGTATAACGCTAAAGCTTTGTCAGCAATTTTTAACTCCATAAATGAAAATCAGTTCAAACGTATTAATTGTTGTGAGTCTGCCAAGGAGGCTTGGGATCAACTGAGGAAAACTTATGAAGGAACCTCGAACGTGAAAAGATCCAGACTTGATATGCTTGCAACAAAGTTTGAGAACATTCGGATGGAAGAACAGAGTCCATAGAGGAGTTTAGTGGGAAGCTCAGCGCCATTGCTAATGAAGCTCAAAATATGGGGAAGAAATATAAGGATAAGAAGCTTGTGAAGAAATTGTTAAGAAGTCTTCCTCCTAAGTTTGAAACCAAGAAAACAACAATGAGTACTGCTCTAGATACGGACATCATTGATTTTGATGAAGTTGTTGGTCATTTGCAAGCGTATGAGATGGAAATTTATGGGCTTGTAAGTAAGACAAGTAAATCAAAAGGAATAGCTTTTGCTGCTGAAGAACGATCCGATATTCAAGATCTCAAGAATGAAATGGAGCTGATGAAAAAGAACCTCGACAGAGCTTTAAAAAGAGTGGGAAACGGATATACTCATATTTTACCCGTTTTAGCATGCATCTAGCTTAGTGTTTTAGGTCTTATGCATTTGTTTCTCATAGTTTTCTTAGTGTTTTAGTCTAAATTAGGGTTTAGTTAGTTTGCATTAGGTCCTAGTGAGTCTTGCATTCATTTGGAGTGTTTTGTAGGTGTTTGGAGACATTTTCGAGATATTTGGAGTAATGGAGCAAAATAGGATGCAAGGATCATTCTGAAGCGTCTGAAAGAACTGGCAAACCGAAGGGCTTACGATCAGATTCAGCTTCAATGGCCTTCATAAAAGTTGTATCCCAATGAGTTAGCTGGCGACTGGAGGTGGTTTGAGGCCATTCGGATGTGTATCCCAGGAGATACGACGATTTTACTAAGGAGAAGTCTGACTGGCCGCGTGACTAGAGACCAACGCCGACCGGCTCTAGGTCGGTACCACCAATTGGTACAAGTCTGGATTTGTGCCGACCCACTTGTACCGACCCAAGTCTGGTCGGTACAAACATCTCCAAACCCAGCTTCACTCCCATGACGGCCAAATTTCACTGACATGCATCCTTCGTCTACAACAACACCGACCCGTCCCTAATCGGTATGGCCTGCTCGGCATCAAACTTCAAAGTCCAGTACCGACCTGCCCTGGTGCGGTACACTTGCTCGGTACTGGGGCATAGACTAACACCGACCCAGATCACTCCCCATACCGACCAATTCATGGTCGGTACAAAACCCAAACTATCCTCATCGAAGCCAGCCGAAGTCACCCAAAGATCATGCCAAATGAACAACTTACGTTCGGATTTAGCTTCGAAAGTCTTCATAGAAGTTGTAGATAATTTAGTTACCTGTCTTCTGGAGGTGCCAAATGTCGGAATGAATCGAAACCACCTCCATTGGAAAGCTAACTCAATTACCTATAACTTTCATGAAGATTACTCAAGCTAAATCCAAATGGAAACCCTTCATACGAGTCGATCTTTAAAGCACTTCGGATGGTTTCGGTCGCGGTGGTGGACCGGTCGATCTAGAGTGGATCGATCGATCTGGCACTGTAGGTCGATCTGGGATGTGTGCGTTGTTTGGGATCGATCGATCCAAAAGGGGATCGATCGATCTGGTAGTGTAGGTCGATCTGGGATGTGTGCGTTGTTTGGGATCGATCGATCCCCTTTTGGATCGCCAGACTGGACCGTCGTCACGAAAACTGGCATAACTCTTGATCGCACCGTTGGAATGGCCTCAAACAACTTTCAAATGAAAGCTAATCCATTGAACTAGCTTGTGTTAAAATATGAGCTCAATCCATCGATGGAAAGACCTTCATCCAATGCCAAACTTCTGACGTCTCAACCTGATCATGTATCTCTGTATTCCGCAATGACCTTTTATGATGGCTATCCTCACTCATCAAACTCCTATGACTCCAACAACACTTGAAAATGGCTCAAGAAAGCCAAAAAGAATGCAAAGACAACCTAGGACATCTAAAATGCATTAAGACTCAAGTTGGACCTAAATGCATGAAAATATCCCAAAACTATACAAATTGGAACTAAAAACCTATGAAACTAAACCTTAAAAACATGCAAAATATACACTTATCAACTCCCCCAGACTTGCCTTTTGCTTGTCCTCAAGCAAAAAAAAAATGACAAACCAAAATAGAGGTTTAAAAGTGGGAATTCAAAACCAAAATAACTTAGTAAGCATTCGATATGATCACCTTGAATAATACTAGTATGTTGCAAAAACAAACACTTAATCCACTCTAACTCATTCAAGGCTTATCGCAACTCATAATCTTTTCTCTTAACAACAATTCGTCATGCCTACAAGTTCGCTCACTACAAGAAAACATGGTTTTGGCGACTACAGAAGTAGTCGCCAAATAGTCGCTAAATCGCGAATTGCGACTAAATAACGATTAAACCATGTAGTCGTTAAATCTTAGTCATTAAAATACGTAGTCGTAAATATAGTCGCCAAATTGCGACTACTTTACGACTACGTAAAATAGTCGTAATATTTAGTCGTAAAGTAGTCGTAAGATTTAGTTACTATTTACCGACTATTTGGCGACTACTTATAAAAAAAAATTAAAAAAAAAACAAAAAAACATTTTTATTTATTAAAACAAATAATTACAAAAAATTAAAAAATTAAAAAAATTAAAAAAAAAAAAAAAGATCGAAGATATCTTCTTCTCCCTCGCCGGAGCCGCTTCGATCTTCTTCTCCCTCGCCGGCGCGGAGGAAACCCATCCGCCAGGCCGACAGCGGCAAGCCGAAGAACCACCAGTCGCTAAATTACCTTCATGAAGTCTTCCTGGATTCCATAGTCACGCTCCGCTCTGATTGCAAACATTCCAGCTTCAGTGCATATGTTTCGCAGATCAGCACCATTGAAACCCTATGGATGTTGATTTAGAGGAACATCAGTGGGATCTATTATCTATAACAAAGGCACTACAACGCAGTGAGAATGTAAGAATAAGAATCAAACCTCTCCGAGTTTCACGATAGCCTCATAGTCTATTTCCCCATGCTTGGCAATACCAGATGCGTGGATCTTGAGGATATCCATTCTTGATTGCTCATTTGGTAATGGGATCTCAATCTTTCTATCTAACCTACCCGGACGAAGAAGTGCTGGATCAAGAACATCTCGCCTGTTGGTGGCCATTATCATTTTCACCTAATATATTATCTCCGAAGTATCAGTAGATATTCCATTATACAAAGACGACAAATAAATCTCATGGAAGTTAAGAACACTCATGATGATGTCATATTGTACTGCCGAGTAGCTAATGTTGCCTGGATCTTCATGCAACATGTTATAAACAACAGGATCGACCTATCATCAAAAAGAGATACCAAATTAAAGCCACTACAAATACTACACTAGGACGAGGATATAAAACTAAGCAATGCCAAAAATCAAGCATACTTCACGGGGAAGGGCTCGCATAATTGTTAGTGTAGTCATATCCAGGACAACTCGAGTTCTTGAGGTAAGCTTTTCCTTGTCCACCTTGCTACGGCAACCCACGACATAACGAGGTCCGCTGCTTGCTTTAACAATCACTAAAAATACAAACAAAAACGCGAAAAGAAGACAAAAAAATCCACCTTGAGATGGTAGAACACAAAGTGTTGTGAAAAGCAACATAGATAGAGACAGAAAAATTACATCTTTCATTATCTAGGGGACGTAAAACTTCTCCAATAATCTGTCCAACGCTTTGAAGAGACTTCAAATCATCCTCAGTTTTGTTGAATTCCTTTTTAGCTGCTCTTAAATTTTCCCTAGCTGCATAGACGCAAGACCCATAAATTATAATCTCAAACACAAACTCAGCTAAGAAGTCACGGGAAAATCAATAAAACATGAGATCGACTTCAAAATTACTAATCGAGTGGAGAATCAGTGGTACCGATTAAATTCGGAAATGAAATCCAAAACCCCTAGAATCGCGTCAAGCAGAATAAAGTTCCAAGATTTTTTTCTAATGAACCCTAGATTCAGTTTGACACAGGAGATTTCAAACGAAGCCCAGAAACTAAAAGAAAAGGATCAGATAGTAGGAGCGACGCCGAGAGAATGAGGATGATTTTGAGTATTTGTAGTGGAGCAACCGCCGTGAACTCCCCTCGACTCGCCGCGCAACCCACCGAGCTGCCACACCTATTTCCGCCACAGAGCCGCTTCTAGTACCCTTAGCTGAATCGATCGATTGCTCTCCCTCCGACACCATCACCGCCTTCCTCGAGCGGATCTATAAGACAAGAAGAGATTGAGAAACAATGGAAACGGTGGCTAACTATAAGAGAAACGACATAGGGAAAATCGTGTGTCCATTTACCTTGAGAGAGAGAGAGAGAGAGTGAGAGAGGTATCAAAGAGAGTAAAAGAAGAAATCGAGAGAGTGAGAGAGATCGAAAGGAGAGATAAGGAGAAATTGAGAGAGTGAAAGAGATCGAAGAAGAAATCGAGAGAAGAGAAGTCGACGGAAGACGAGACAAATCGAAGAGAATCGTCGGAAATCGAAGAGATAGAGAGATCGAAGAGATGCGCCGGAACAATCGAAGAGAGAGATGGAAGATAAGTGTTTTCGGGGAGGGAGAGAATAACTTAGGGAAAACAGGGGTTTGAGATATAATTTAAATAGCCACGACATTTTTTGTGGCTAACTGTTGCAGTTTAATGAATATTTTGTCGGGTGTTATAATTCAGCCGGGAATAAAATTTTGCCACCCAAAATTTAATCGTGAATTAATATTTTGTTGCCAAACTTTTCAATTTTTAACGAGACACGATATAATTTGTAGCTAATCGTAGCTATCTAAAACTATTCTGAATTTGGTGTTTATAGTTTTTGATTTATAAAATGATTATATTTTACAAAATTGTAAGTGTTGAATTTTTTGTATATTATTTTATATTTATTTGTAAGATCTAGTTTACAATTTAATATTTAGAGTTTATGATTAAGAGTTAGAGGTTTAGGGTTTAGGGTTTAGGGTTTAGGGTTAAGGGTTTGTGTTTGGGGTTTAGAATTTATGATTTATAAAATGATTATATTAAAAAAAATTGTAAGTGTTGATTTTTTGTATATTATTTGATATTTATGTGTAAGATCTAATTTACAATTTAAGATTTAGAGTTTATGATTAAGAGTTAAAGGTTTAAGGTTAAAAGTTTGTGTTTGGGGTTTAGAATTTAAGATTTATAAAAATCGAGTGTAGTCGCTAATTAGTCACCAAAATGGCAACTATTATGCTACTACTGTGCAACCCGCCGAAATAGTCGCATATTAGTCGCCAAAATGGCGACTATTATGCGACTACTCTTTCTCGTCGGCAAATTAGTCGTAACCTTAGTCGTAAATAAGTGACCCAGCGTAATAGTCGCATATTAGTCGCTAAATTAGCGACTATTAGGCGACTATTATTTCCCGTCTGAAATATAGTCATAAATTAGTCGTTAAAATAGCGACTAATGTAGCGACTATGTTCTTTGGTCGTAAAATAGCGACTAAATTACGACTAAATTGTATTAGTCGCCAAATAGTCGCTAATTAGTTGCCAATTAGTCGCAACATTTAGCGACTACTTATTTAGTCGCCATTTGTAGTCGGTAAAACCATGTTTTCTTGTAGTGGCTTCTCAACCAACCCTCACATTCATTTGATCTTTCTAAAGGTGCGGTCTCACAAATGGGCAAGTGATCAAGTCCAATCGGTTTGGAAGAAAAGGCTTTTGGCACTAGTTAATGTGAGTGCAAGGAGGTTCATTCTCTTTTTGGGTGACTTACTCTCAAGGAAAATGAATGCTATATGTTATGCAAAAGCAAGGAAGACTAGAAACAATTTATGCATACAAAGTTAAGCTCACATTGTTCTACCCTCCTAGCAAAGCATTCTACCCGAATGGTGATTCCATTTCCTCTTCTTATCTTACTTCCTTGAAGCTCATTAAACCTCCCAAGCCCTTTTGGCTAAATCAAACTCCCTTTTCTCTTTCCAAAACGCCAAACTTGTAGAGAACATTTTTAATCGACCCCTTTCTTTTCTTCTTACTCTCCCTAAACTTTTTATTCTTTCTCTTTTTCAAACATGGAGAGTGTTTTTCTTTTCCTTTCCTAGGGTCTTTCTTTTAAGTTGGTGTGATCCTCCTTAGGCTCGACTCTCTGTTGCTGGAAACTAATGGATAAGCCTTGCAAGCAAGCTGCCTCAAGGGTTGTGGAGTCGAAGGTGTCGCACAGAGGTGATGGACGAACCTCTGATATACCGAGCTCTTCTCAAGATATTACTCACTTGAGGAAGAACAAGCCTGGATATAACTCACCAAGCAAAGAGAAGAGAAGAACCAGAAGAAGACTCATCTCTCTCAAAGGTAAAAGCGGCTGCGCCGAAAAGGGTTTTTAGATTAAGGTTGCGTAATGTTTTCAGTAACCTTACAAGGGTTTATAAAGGGAAAAACGAGTCCCTAAGTTTAAAGAATTGCAAAAATAATCCCAAAGAAAAGAAAGACAAAGAAACATCCATAAGTCTGCCCAAGAGAGAGAAAAAAGGAAAGAAGAAGAAAACAAGGCCTTTAGCGCCAATAGGCTTGTAAGCTGAGGTGATGTGATCTATTCTTGCCTCCTTAAAAACCTATCTTTGCAAAACCCAAGTGGGACAAAAACAAAGACAGGGAAAAAGAGTACAAGAACAGATCACGAGCTTACTAGCCTTGTTGTGCTTGAATCAGGATGAGTGTTGGAGTGATCTTGAGATTATCTTGGTGTACGAATGGTGAATGCTCCTGGATCTGGTTGATTATGCCAGCCACAGCCTTCTGGAGCTCCTTAGTCTTTGACCTCGTCATGGGACCAGTTGGAACGGTCATAGCATCCTCAGCTTCAAGCTCGGCTACATTGGGTGTTTTCGAATCTTGATGTGCCTCTGTTGCTTCCTTGATCCCACGTTGCTCCTCTTTGGCAGTAAGCTCCTCTCTTACTTCCTGCTCCATGTCTTGGTCCTCGTCCATGATCACATCATCCCCTCCCTCTTGAAAAGGATTTGACCTCAAATCCGGGTCATCTGCAACAAAAGGGACTAAATCAGAAACATTGAAGCTAGAACTTATATTATACTTACCTTGAAGGTCCAGCTGGTAGGCATTGTCGCCGATTCT
Organism: Eutrema heterophyllum; assembly: GCA_002933915.1. Classification (NCBI taxonomy): domain Eukaryota; kingdom Viridiplantae; phylum Streptophyta; class Magnoliopsida; order Brassicales; family Brassicaceae; genus Eutrema; species Eutrema heterophyllum. The sequence goes on along the minus strand of PKMM01039235.1, from coordinate 147,336 downwards.
CCTCATGATTTTGAATGGGCCATTAACTCGAGGCATTAGCTTGGACTTCCTCTGATCTGGAAACCGGTCCTTCCTTAGGTGCACCCATACGAGGTCTCCTTCCTCGAAGATCATCTTGCGCCTGCCTTTGTTCTTCTGTTCAGCATACTGCTTCGTTCATGCCTCTATATTGGCTCGAGCTTCCTCATGAATTCGTTTAACCAGCTCAGCTTTCTGGTTTCCATATAAACTTGCTCTTTCACTCAAAGGTAGAGGGGTTAAATCTAAAGGGGTTAAAGGACTAAAACCATAAACAATTTGGAATGGGGAATACTTAGATGCAGAATGCACAACATGATTGTATACAAACTCTATATGTGGCAGACATTCCTCCCAACTCCTAATGTTCTTTTTAATTAATGCTCGCAGTAGAGTCCCTAGTGTCCTATTGACAACCTTAGTTTGCCCGTCAGTTTGCGGGTGACATGTAGTAGAAAACAGAAGCTTAGTGCCTAACTTAGACCATAGTGTTTTCCAAAAATAACTAAGAAACTTAGTGTCTCTATCAGATACGATGGTCCTAGGCATGCCATGAAGACGCACAATTTATCTAAAGAACAGACTAGCTACATGAGATGCATCATCTGTTTTATGACAAGCGATGAAATGCGACATCTTTGAAAAACGGTATACTACTACAAAGATGGAGTCCTTCCCTGTTCTAGTCCTAGGCAGCCCTAGTACGAAATCCATGAAAATGTCAGTCCAAGGATGAGTGGGAACTGGGAGAGGGGAATACAAACCGTGTGGCATCACTTTAGACTTAGCCTGTTTACACGTTGTGCACCTGCCACAGATTCTCTCCACGTCTCTTCTCATATGAGGCCAGTGGAAGTGATCTTGCATCACTTTTAGAGTCTTAGCAATCCCAAAATGCCCCATCAAGCCTCCTCCATGTGCTTCCCTAACAAGCAAATCTCGCACAGAACAGTTTGGAATACACAAGCGGTTATCATAGAAAAGGAATCCCTCACTTCTATAATAACGCCCAGTAGCAAACTTCTCACAAGATAAAAAGACTTCTTGAAAGTCGGAATCAGAAGTATACAAGTCCTTAAGCTGCTCAAAACCCAGCAGTTTTGCATCTAGAGAAGTAAGTAAAGCGTACCTCCAGGACAATGCATCAGCTACTACATTGTCCTTACCCTTTTTGTACTTGATGACATATGGGAATGTCTCAATGTACTCCACCCACCTGGCGTGCCTCTTGTTGAGTTTGTGTTGCCCCTTTAAATGTTTTAGAGACTCGTGATCAGTGTGTATAACAAACTCCTTGGGCCAGAGATAATGCTGCCATGTTTGCAACGCCCTCACTAATGCGTACAGCTCCTTGTCATACGTTGGGTAGTTGAGAGTGGCTCCTCCAAGCTTCTCACTAAAGAACGCAATGGGCTTCTTATCCTGCATCAAAACAGCTCCAATCCCTACACCAGAAGCATCGCACTCAATTTCAAAAGTCTTAAGAAAATCAAGAAGAGCTAAGAGAGGGGCGTGAGTAAGCTTCTCTTTCAAGGCCTGGAAGGCCTCTTCTTGCGCTGCTCCCCATCTAAAGCCAACGTCCTTCTTGATCACTTTAGCGAGAGGTGCAGCAAGAGTGCTGAAGTCTCAAACAAACCGCCTATAGAACCCAGCGAGGCCGTGGAAACTCCGCACTTCGCCTACTGTTTTCGGGCTAGGCCAATCTCTTATAGATTTGACCTTCTCCTCATCCACCTTGACGCCATCTGCACTCACAACAAAGCCTAAAAAAACCACGTTATCTGTACAAAACGTGCACTTCTTAAGGTTGGCATAAAGCTTCTCCTTTCGAAGTACATTCAAAACAGATTGCAAATGATCTATATGCTCTTCTAAATTCTTGCTGTAAATCAAGATGTCATCGAAATAAACTACTACAAAAATTCCTATGAATGATCTCAGAACGTGATTCATTAGCCTCATGAACGTACTAGGTGCATTCGTTAGCCCAAATGGCATTACCAACCATTCATATAATCCATGTTTTGTTTTGAATGCAGTTTTCCATTCATCTCCTTCCTTCATCCTAATCTGGTGGTATCCACTCTTTAAATCTATTTTAGAAAACACCCTAGATCCATGCAATTCATCTAACATGTCATCTAGCCTAGGAATATGGTGTCGATACTTCACCGTAGTGTTGCTTATCGCCCTGCAGTCGACGCACATGCGCCAACTCCCATCCTTCTTTGGCACGAGCAGAACTGGTACAGCACATGGGCCCATGCTCTCTGATGTGTCCTTTCTTCATGAGCTCATCGATTTGTTTTTGTAGCTCCTTAGTCTCCACAGGATTGGTCATGTATGCTGGACGGTTTGGTAGTGACGCACCAGGCACGAAGTCGATCTGGTGCTCAATGCCCCTAACTTGTGGCAGTCCCGTTGGGTTATCTCCTGGGAACACGTCTTCATAGTCCTGCAAAAGAGTTTTCATTTCACTCGGCAGCACCGGTGCAAGATTAGTCAGGCTAGTGAGAGCCTCTTTAAATACAAACAGGAGTAAAGGTTGTTTAGAAGCTACTGCTTGTTTGATATCACCTGACTTGGCAATGAAGTTGGATCGTTGGTTCTGGTCTGTGCTTAGTTCTCGTGGCTGCACTCCTTGGGAACTTGTGTTCTGCCTCATTCTCTGCTTGAGGGTCATTTGATCTTGATGAACTTCTTGTGGCGTCAAAGGGACCAGAATAGTCTTCCTACCCTTGTACTCAAAGGTATGGCGATTGGTGAAGCCGTGATGTGTTACTTTGCGATCAGATTGCCAAGGTCTTCCAAGCAGAATGTGTCCAGCCACCATTGGGAGCACATCACACAGTATCTCATCTTCGTAGGCGCCAATGGTAATAGGGACTAGCACTTGCTTGCTCACTTTCATTTCACCATCTTCATTAAGCCATTGAAGCTTATAAGGCTTCGGATTCTTCATTACTCTCAGCCCAAGCTTACTAACCATCGTGTCACTTGCCACATTAGTACAGCTTCCTCCATCTATGATGAGGCTACAGACTTTTCCTTGAACCAAGCATCTGGTGTGGAATAGGTTCTCTCTCTGTTCTTGATCAGTGGTAGTAGCTTGCACACTTAATGATCGCCTTGTTACTAAAAGCTGTCCTTGGGCAGGTTGCTCTTCATATTCGGATAAAGGATCAGAACCCACCTCTACTTCATCCTCAGATTCCATATCTCCATTTTCCAGCAGTACCATAACTCTCTTATTGATGCATTCGTTGGCATAGTGTCCTCGCCCTTGGCACTTAAAACACTTAACATCACGCGATCTGGACGTTGCAGCTTCTGTCTTGCCTTTGCCTTTGCCTTTGCCTTTGTCACCTTGGTTGATCAAATACGGCCTCATTTCTGGCATGGGCGTCACAACTTGCTTGCTTTCACGCTGGAACATATTAGACTTATCATCTCTTTGGTAACTCGGCCTAGTAACAAAAGATCCACCTCGATAGCTGGGTCTAGAAGAACCCTTTCGCTTGAGCTGCTGTTCGATCAAAATAGCCTTGTGCAGCATCTCCTCTAACTCCACATAATGTTGCATCTCCAATCTGTCTTGGATATCTCTGTTTAATCCTCCTAAGAAGCGTGACATAGTGGCTTCTCTATCTTCTGATATGTCAGCACGAATCAGAAGCGTCTCCATCTCTTGATAATAGTCCTCTACGCTACTGCTACCTTGGGTGAGCTTTCTGAGCTTGCTGTGTAGCTCACGGTGGTGATGACTGGGAATAACCCTTTTCCTCAAGACTCTCTTCATCTCTGTCTAAGTACTCACTGAATCTTCTCCATTGCGTCTCCTAGAAGTGACTAGCTGATCCCACCAGCTGAGAGCATAGTCACTGAACTCAGTTGCTGCGATCCTTACTTTGTTGAGTTCTGTATAGTGTTGGCAGTTGAAGACTAGCTCAATCTTCTTCTCCCACTCCAAGTATGCATCAGGATCGTTCTTCCCATTGAAAGGTGGGATTCTGAGCTTGAGACCTCCAAAGTTGTCTCCACCGTCTCTTGCACGTCTATGCCTTCGTTGACTGCCTTGCGTTGATTCACTCTCCTCACTGTAATAGCTTGCTGTGTCTTCGTTAGCATGCTGTCTCTGATGGTTTCTGCCCCTACGAGCTCTCCTTGGATTGTTACCTTCTTGCTCATATTGCTGCTCTTGGCGAAAGGCCTCAAACTTGTCATCTAAGGCAGTGTTCAGCATCTGTTGCATTCTAGCCATCATCGCATCCATCATTAGCTTGTTGTTCCTCATAGTACTAGTCTCTTCCTCATCCTGCGACATCTTGTCCTGAAAAAAAAAACAGAAACAAAACTCACAAGTAACAAGTTCTTGCAAAGATGAAACAAAGTAAACAAAGTGCACAAGTAAAAGGAGAGAAACTACTCTAGAGCATCTCAGCAAATGACAATTGTCAAGAAAAACAAGTGCTAAAAAGTAAAATCTCACAAACCACAAATCTAAAAATTTTCGGACTGAAAAAGTGGAATTTCGGGTACATACCTTTGCTGATTGGAGAAACAAATGCTAGGAAGAGATAGAGGATGAAAATGCAATGAATCTAGGCACTTGAATCACCAAAATCGGTGAAGAAACGAGAGAGATGCGATTTGAGAGGAAAAAGGAGGCGGTATCGATCGATATAGAAGAAAGGATTGAAGAAAAACCCGAGGTTTTAAAAGAGAACTTACCTGTCCGCGCGGTGTCGATCGACACTCTCTAGTGTCGGTCGATACTTATGGCCGATTCCTGCTCTTTCTCCGCGACTTTGGTATCGATCGACACGGAGTGGTGTCGGTCGATACTCCTCCTCAAAATCTGCTTCACGTTAAGACACAAAACCAAAAATTAAAAACGAAAATACAAAAGTATGTACAGACTCACCAATGGGTTGCCTCCCACTAAGCGCTTGTTTAACGTCACGAGCTTGACTTTGCTCAGGGGATTAGTCAGGGCGAGGTTGAGAGCTTACTCCCATGCACGTTCCATAGCTAGATACTTGCAGACTCAGAGTTCTACTCAACATGCTCTCTATAACATCCTTACCTTTCTCTTTCAGCTCCGGAGTAAGAATGATTCTAGCCTTGGAGAATGGTTTTGAGGTTCCTTTGCACTTCACCTTGTACTCAATCGAGTCCCCATCACACTTCTGAGGGATTAAAGTCAGAGAGGGAGCACCTTCGACTTTCTTGCTATTCGCTTTCTTCTTTGTTGCTTTAGCCTTCTTGGCAACCTTCTTGGTGATGCTGGGAGGTTCATCCGAAACAGTCGCGGCCTTCGGCTCATCGTAAGGCTCATCCAACAGATCGATCATCAGCGTCTCGCCGGCAGCAGTGGTGATGCATGAGACATGTCTGAGTGTTCTTCCAGAAGGGATGGCGTCATAGTAGACCTCGTCGTCAATGTAAGAGAAAGAGATTCTCTTGTTCGGTGTGTCCATGATCGCGCCAGCAGTAGCCATAAACGGTCTTCCCAAAATCAAAGGGACCTTAGATCCTTCGCTCATCTCCACAACCTGAAAATCAGTAGGAACCAGACAGTCTCCTACTTCGACCGGCAAATCGAGGATCGTAGCATAGGGAAGTGAGCTGGTGGAGTTTGCGTATGTTAGAAGCGTGTTGGGAGATCCCATATCCGCCTTCAATTTCTCCGCAATCTCCCTTGACATGAGGTTGACACTAGACCCTGAGTCAACAAGGGACTCCTTGAACTCGACTCCAGAGATGGAGCATGGAACAGAGAATTTCCCTGGGTCCTCCCTCTTGGTCAACTGCCTAGGCGGTAGCGATTTGGCTCTTGCCTTGATGAAGAGTACTTCGATCTCTTCCATGGTTTCTCTACAATCTTTGAAATGGCTAAGTAAAGGGCGGTACTCGAGAGCTTCTTCAAAAGTTAGCGTGTGGGGAATCCTTCGTACCATCTTCTCAAAACCAAGCAGCTGCTTCGGAGTAATGGGAATCTCTGAGATGTCGAGGAGTCGTAGGCTTCAGTACCTTAGACTTGTGACCTCTGCCGACACTCATCCTTGGTTTCTTGCCGACCACTGGGTGGGTATCGATCGACATAGGCAGGGTGTCGATCGATGCTTGCTGCTTTGAGACGTCCTTGGCGGATTCTTGAAGTGGTGTCGATCGATACTCGATGGTGTCGGTCGATACAGAGGCGATTTCTGGGTCCTCATCGTCATCTTCAGCTTGGTGTCGATCGACACTAGTAGTGGTGTCGGTCGATACCCTGGAATTTTCAGAATCCTCATCATCAAGATCGACGAAATTTCCTGCAGTTAGGCCAATTTGTACTCCTGGATTGCCCTATTCATCACTCGTCGAGGTGATTGCATGAACGTGTTCACTCTGTGAATGAACCATCTTTCCCTTGACAGCTGCTGAAACCTGATATACCTGAGTTTCCAGCATCTTGTGGCTAGTACTGAGTGCCTCGATTTTCCCATTCAGATATGCATACAAGGCATCCATCTTCCCACTGAAATCGACGGTCATCTTCTGCTGTCCCTGAAGAATCTGTTCAAGCATAGATTCAACTTTGCTTTCAGGAGCTTTGGGTGGTGGAGATTGGTACCCTCCTTGCTGAGCATTGTTGGTGAAGTGTCGATTGTTGTTGTGCTGGTATTGATACATGTGACCTTGAAACCCAGCTCCACCAATATAGTTAACATCTTCTACTTCATTGTCAGCGGCGAAGTGGACATCCTTTTTGGTTCTTCCCATCAAGAGTTTGTGCACAGAATCCAACTTGGCTTGAACCTCAGCAATATGCGATCCATCCAAATTCCCAGCCTGCTTCTTCTGCTCGAAATCAGCATTCTTGGTGCTATTGCTAGACGCCAAGTTCTCAATAAGCACATAAGCATCGTCTGGGTACCTGGTATTGAAATTCCCATTGCTCGCAGAGTCCAGAGCCATCTGATACCTCCAATCGATTCCTCTGAAGAAAATACCCAGCAACTGAACCTTAGTAAACCCGTGATGTGGACAATCCCTCTGATATGACCTGAATCGTATCCAAGCGGCCTTAAACGCCTCAGTTGGTCCTTGAGAAAATTGAGAGATCTTGTTCCTGAGCTCTTCGGATCTCGCATCATCATAGAAATTATTCAGGAACGCTGTCTTAGTCTCATCCCACGTAGTCAATGACCCAGCTGGTAGTTGCTTGAGCCAATAAGAAGCATCCCCACCAAGAGAGTATGGGAAAAGCTTACAGAACAGGTAGTCGTAGGACACTCCATTGCATTTGATGCTAGAGACCAAGTCCTCAAACCTCTCAATGTGATCCATGGGGTGTTCATGAGGAAGACCATGAAAAGGGTGCTGACCCACAAGAGTGAAGTATGCAGGTTTCAGCTCAAAGTCATTCCTCTAAAAAGCAGGTGGACGAATCGCTGATCGATTGGCATAGAACTGATCAGGCCTGTTATACTCTCCAATTGTCCTACCACGATTAACCACAGCATTCCCATCATTCACCTCGTTGTTGCGCGCAGCTCGCGCGGCAACCTCATCGACAGCTGGTGGAGGGATTATGATATTTCCCTCTCCATCAAGTCGCTGTCCAGCCTCATTGCACAAATGACCCTCTCGGTCTCTGAAAGCACCAGCCTAATCCTGAATCAAAATCACTGGATTATTGTTCATCGTTGTTGGCTTCTTTTCTTTTCTGAGTGTGCGTTCCAACTGTGCTAGCTGCTCGTTTGACAGATCAACTAGCTGAGTGTTCTTGTTTCTCCTGGTTTCTCGAGTAGGCATACACCTGAAACACAAAAGTGAAGAGCGTAAGTAACTAAAAAAAAAAACGAGACGGGATATCGACCGATACCACTAGGGTGTCGATCGATACTCGACGATTTAATCGAAATTCGTCACTAAAATCTAATGGCGAAATTGAGTCCCCGACAATGGCGCCAAATTTGATATGCTCAAATTAATACCCTAAAAAGTACTAAAGCAGTGTTGTAGTATAGTTAGGGGTCGAACACAAGAACTCCAGATATCGCACAATAGATTGTATAGATTAGAATTAAGCTAAACCAAAAGATGTAATTGAAAGCAGTACGTAAATTAAACGAGTTGTGAATCAATGGGAAAGAATATAGGCTCAGGGTATTTCTTAGGAATTCAATGAATGTAGATAGACTAACTAACATGATCCTGATTTAGCGCAGTTCTTGAACTCAAATCACTAAAGTATAGCTAACCAACTCTCGTTGCGAAAACTATCTAAGTCTAAATCCTAGAATTCCAAATCTCTTTGCGAATCGTAAAGTCTAAACCAGCTTTTAGTTCAGGTTTGATTTGTTCACAAAACAACTAAACCAAATCTCTTTGCGAATAGTTATTTTGCTCACCTAGGTTCTGTCAGGTAATTAATCGCACTCTCGTGCCTAACCAATTATCCTAAGATCTAAGTTCCAGATTCGTCAACCTAGAATTAGCTATGGGAACAACCTAAGGCGAAGAACTTAATTCAGATGGCGAATCCTAATCAATCAATTAACATAACATTCAGAGAAAACCCTTATGAGAACCCTTAACCTAACAAAGGATCTACTCAGACATGGAGATTGAAACAAACAACATGATTGAATAGATCATCCAATAAAATAAAATAAAAAAGAGTAAAAGGAGATTCAGAATTGTCTCTCTCAGGAATCTCTCCAAAACCAAAGTAGAATCAAGCATCATTCCACGTTCTTGGCAAAGTGGCTTAAAAACCTAACTTAAACTCATAAAACACGTTCTGGGCTAAATTGTAAATAATAAAGTCTTCTAGGCAATTTTGCAATTCTTCAACTCTTCATAGAAGTCGCGACTCATTTCTTGCTGTAGTTGGTGTCGACCGATACTAAGCAGTATCGATCGACACTAAAGCTCCAAATCGGGTAGTCAGCACACGAACTTCTGTTTTGCTCCAAAATGCACCAAAAAGCTCCAATATCTCCAATTATGCTCCAAACGTGCTAAAACCTGTAAAAGACTCTAAAACACTACAAAATAGTAGAAAAACTCTGTAAAACGAACCTATATCATGGCCTAAAAGGGGTAAAAACCATGATATATTATTCTGCATACCGTCCCAATACTTATCAAGTTTCCTCAATATTTCATTTGCCTTTACCTTCAACTCAGTCTCAAAACTGTTACTCAGATCTTTCAAATTGGTGGCTATGGTCACTATATGACCATAACACTTATGTGAATTCAAAGAAGAAGAAGCTGAGACTACCAATGTTGCGTTATAGAAGATGATAAGGAACTTTGCTAACCTTTCAACTTTTGTCCAATCAGTCGATTGTGGAGGCCCAATCCTTTTAGTTCCATTGTTAAACTCCAAGAAGTGGTCATTGTAGAGCTTGTCTTCTGTCTCCATCTTAGCAAATGCTGCCTTGAACTTAAGTGCCTTTGTTATCATCAAATAGGTTGAATTCCATCTAGTTTTTACATCCAATGGAAAACTTCCTCTTGTCATTTTAGCAGAATCAACCCTCTGTTCAAATGAATTTAACCTATTTGTGTTGGATCTAACATACAAGACACCATTACAGATGGCTTATATACTCTCAGTTATACATGTCTCTTGTTGCTGTCCTTCTTGAATGAGGCTTGTACATGTTTATCTTGCAGTCAAAACAAATAAAATAGAATCAAAAACCCAAATAAATAGACAAATAAGCGTTTAATCAAAGAAACCAACCTTGTTGCAGAAGTTTTTCCAATCCACACTTTCAATGAAAGCCAATGGCAATTCCCCTAGCACAAGCATCTCATTTGATGTTTCCCTAAAAACCTCCTTAGTCACTTTTGCATCCTTCAGACCTCCTTCTTCATTAATAATTGGTTGAATCTTGGCTTCACCCTCTACCCATGCCTTGTATTGCTTGCATATTAGAAGATGAGTTATAAGGTTTGAAGTCCCTAACTTTGGATTACATGAGTATTCATGCTTGCAGTAGTTGCATATACACTTGTTACGATTATGTGATCTTCTTGTGTAATTCGATCATACGTTGGACCTTGTTGGAAGGATCTTCTTTTTAGGCTGAGAAGTTGCTCCACTTGCATCAGGATCAGATGTTACTTTCTGTTCCCCTCGATCATCTTGTTGTTGATTGTCGTTTTGATTGTTATCTTGGTTTGAAGGTGATGAATCCATATGAAAACAATACACAACAAAGGCATATTGAAAGTTAGAACATGAAAAGAACAAAGAAGATAACAAGAGAATAACATATAACAATCCAAACAAAAGAACATATATGATCAAGACAAACATAGAAGATAACATAAGAAGTTAAAAACAAAGAAGAAAGAACATATGTAATCTCGTTTTCTATTTCTCTTTTGATCTTTTTTTGTTTGTTTTGTGGGATTATGTGCAGGCAAGTGATAGGTTTAACATCAATTCTCAGCTTGAGCATCTTCAAGCTAAGTTTTTCTGGAAACATAGAGTATATTAACTTGACTATTATCACACGCTTTATGTTTACCTAGTTCATGAGCTTGGTATATACAACTTTCTAATCAAAACTATTACCATATCTACCACAACAATAAAGAAACGAACCATTTTTAATACATAAACTCAAAATGACTCACTTCTAGTATATATTTTATTCAATAAAACAATGATTAAGCATAGGCAAAGAAAAATGTCTCACTCTTTCATTTATAGCATCTCTGACTTTTCTCGTCTATCTCCTTGATTAGGTACAAGAAAGTTGGAAATTTTGATAGATAGGTTCATCAAAATCAAAAGCAAATCCATAAAGTTATTATGAATATACGGTAAAACGGCAACATAAAAACACATATCGAACAAGTAAATCATGAAATATACCTTAATCGAGAAAATCAAAATCCCTAAAAATAAAAAAAATGAATTAATCAGTCGGAGAACAGACGGACCTACCTACATATTAGAGAATACGAAGCAATTAGCTTGAACAAATCAAGAGGTAAAGAGAGATGAAGCAATGAAGACATACATGAGATCGATTTCTAGAAATCTCAGAAGGAGGAGAAGGAAAGCTCAAAGAAGATAAAGAATCCAGAGTGATTTGTTTTTATTTTTATGGGTTTTAGTAGTTGGGAAAGGAAAATCGATGAAGAAGCTCAATCGACAAAGTGTATATGCCCTACTATAGTATATATGTGTGTATATGGTTCGGTTATTGTTCGGTTATCTGGTTTTAACCGAACCGAACCCAAACCCGAAGTAACCTGAGATCAAAACCCGATCGGTTATATCACTACAACCGAAGTAGTATATGGTTCGGTTTATTCGGTTCGGGTTCGGGTATGGACTTCGGTTATGGGCATTAAGCCCAGGGCTAGCCACGGGTCGAACTATGCGGGACATTTTACTACCTTCAAGACCATATCTAAGGTGTTGCAGGCCGGTTTCTGGTGGCCGACCATGTTCCGTGATGCTCACGCTTTTGTTTCCAAGTGTGACGCCTGTCAAAGACAAGGGAACATCATCAAAAGAAACGAGATGCCTCAAAATTTTATTCTCGAAGATGAGGTGTTTGACTGTTGGGGAATCGACTTCATGGGTCCTTTTCCATCTTCTTTCGAGAATAAGTACATCCTTGTTGCTGTTGACTACGTGTCCAAGTGGATCGAAGCAATGGCGAGCCCGACTAACGACTCCAAGGTGGTCCTTAAGATGTTCAAATCTGTCATTTTCCCGAGATTTGGAGTTCCGAGAATTGTGATAAGCGATGGAGGATCGCATTTCATCAACAAACTATTCGATAAGCTCTTGAAGAAGAACGGCATTACGCATAAGGTAGCCACTCCTTATCACCCTCAGACGAGCTGACAAGTTGAATTCTCCAAACGAGAGATAAAGAGCATTCTTCAGAAGACGGTGAATATTACACGAAAAGACTGGGCCGTGAAGCTTGATGACGCACTCTGGGCATACATAACCGCCTACAAGACACCTCTTGGCACAACCCCATTTCATCTTGTCTATGGAAAACCGTGTCACCTTCCAGTGGAACTCGAGTACAAGGCGGCATGGGTAGTGAAATTGTTAAATTTCGACATCAAAGCCGCATCCGAGAGAAGGTTGATTCAGCTAAACGAGTTGGATGAGATCCGTCAAACGGCGTATGAGAACTCCAAGATCTACAAGGAACGAACCAAAGCTTATCATGACAAGAAGATTAACCCAAGGAATTTCTCCGCCAATGATCAGGTGCTACTCTTCAACTCTCGCTTGAGACTTTTTCCGGGAAAGCTAAAGTCAAGATGGTCCGGTCCTTTCACGGTTAAGGAAGTCCGTCCTTACGGAGCAGTCGTGTTGCATAACCGACAAGGAGGCGAATTTGTTGTCAATGGTCAGCGTCTTAAGCCCTATCTCGCTGACAACGGAATCACTGCGGGATTCACCGTTCCTCTCGGTGATCCTCCTCTCGCCTAAACAGCCTTGGAGTCAAGCTAATGACAAAAAACGACCGCTTGGTGGGAGGCAACCCACCGGTAAATGTATATAATTTTCTTTTTCGATTTGTTTTCACTAACCTTTCTAATTTTTGGTTTTGAATCGATCGATCCAATTAATCGCTGATTTTCTGGATCGACCGAGCAACACAAGACCAACCGGAGCAGCTCAATCCACACGCAAAGGGTAAGCTGGATCGATCGATCCATAATCGATCCTACGGTCTGGATCGATCGATCCATAATCGATCCTACGGTCTGGATCGATCGATCCAAGTACATGTAAGGCCGATCCAATTTTTCGGTCCGAAACCAGTTTAATCGAACTTAATTTAAACCGGAAAACAGATTTCCTTCATTCTTTCCCCGATAAAATCGATCCAAAACCCCTTTTCTCTCAAAAAGTTTCGAAACGAAAGAGTTCTTGAGGGATTTTGAGTTTTCAACTTTAATTCTCCATAACTTCCTCATTTTTCAACGGATTTGAACGATTTTTGGGTCTATCCCACTCGATTTTTTGAGCTCTTTCTGTTTCTCCTATCACCGTCCTCGATCTGCACAGGTATGGCACTCGAATTCCCTTTCTTCAGTCCGAAAATTCTAGGTTGAAAATTGTGAAAATCAAAATCGTGTTTATAGCTTGTTCTTGGATTGATTCATGCTTTATACATAGATTTAGACCCATTTTGAGTTGGGTATTGGTTGGAAATTCCTAGAGTTTGTGTGCTTAGGTTGAATTTTGGGATTGTGAGAAACTTTGAAAAATTTGTGAAAGTGGTAGAATTTGGGATTATTGGAAGTTTTAGATGGAGATTGTTGTGAGTTTGAAGTTGTTGATGATAAATTTACTTGACTGCATAATCAAATTGCCAAAATCATCATTTTGTCAAATCTCGTTTTTGGAACGTTTATCGTATTTTGGTACAAACTCCTTAGATGTTTAAGTTGTTTGTTTTGCAGACAATGGCTCCTCTATCAAAAGCCAAACAGCTAGCAGCAAAGAAACGGAAGGAAACAAACCAACGCCGGGTTGATACAAATGCGGCCTCTGGCTCGGAAACGGCTCCATTAACCGCACCGCCATGGCCTCGACGTGAAGGCGTTTGGTTCGAGAGTTACTATCTCCACTTGATCAAAGGCATTCAACCGGACGATCTTGCCAAAAACACGCGGTATCAGGAAAGGAAAGTCAGCGAAGCTTGGGATGACTTCGATTCACTGTTCTACAATAGGTTCCTTAGCGTTAGAATGGAACCTACAAAGATCATATGCCCTGCAACTCTGGATGCAATGGGAATTCGCCAAGACGTGGAGACGATTCTGGAGAAGATTGGGTTTGGTCATATTGCCACAAAGGAATATCCGGTCTATACTGATTTGGTGCGGCAATTTCTAGCCTCCATCAGACTCACATTCGCCCACCCGAGGTACGAATGAGTAGATGGCGCAACATTGACATACTTCTCCAGCGGATTGTTGTATGAGATATCGATCACAGAACTCTGCAAGATCTACGGGTTCGACCATCGGAAGACAGGCGCTCACTTCCCCGACGATTTTCCAAACCAGCGAGAACTATGGAACCACATTTCTTCACGTGTTTTCCAATCCAGAGCGGTGAAGCAGGCCTTGATTTGGAACTCAGCCATTCGTGTGGTAGCCAAGATCATCAGCAATATTTTGTTTGCGAAGATAGAGCCCGGCGCCGTACGTACTGACGAGTTACTCTTGCTACATTACGGGATTGGGGAGCATTTGTCAGGAGTCTACCAATTCCACTTCCCTGCACCATATGATGTGAACTTGGGCCTGGTATTCGCTCGGACTTTGGTGGCGAAGAAGATTCAGTTCTTAGGGAACTAGATACAGAAGGAGAATATTGGGAGTTTGCTTACCCCTTTATTCATGCACCACAGGATTGACTTCAGCGGACATGAATGCAAGGAGAAGATTGGTTACATCGACAAGAAACATCTGACGGCTTGCCACGTCCTCAAGACCGGGTATATATACAAGTTCATGGATCGACAGAGACGGATCCAGCACTGCGCGCTTCCACAGCACGAGATCACTGCGGTGAACGGTCCGGGCAACATCGAGTTCTTGCCTCCGCCAGAGCGTCTATGCACGGACACAGCTGCCACCACGAGACGCAGAGGAGGGACCTCCAGCGCCCCACAACACCCCCTAGAGGATGATCCTGTGCCAGACTTCTACACTCAGCAGGAGCATGGGCAGACATCTACAGATGCTTCTGAAGGGGAATACAGAGCATGGATGGTGGAGACACAAAAGAAGAACCACGGCATGATGCAGAGAATTTGGGGTGCATTAGCAAAGATCGAATGCTCATAGAGCCGAGGACGATGATCCCGTTGTTGCTGGACACAGACCTTAGAGAGCGCCGATACCGGGCAGTTATCCGATCCTGATGCGCGCGTTGCACGACGTAGGCGACGGACTGGCCCAAGCAGAAGTGTTAGCCCAGATGACCCTCCTCGCTGAGCAGCGTATTCCCTCTACCCATTATCCTATCCACTTTCGATTTTCTTTGTTTACGTATGTTTTTCCCTTTCCCTCCGATTTATTCTCACACTGAGACGGTGTGAAGTAAGTCTGGGGGAGAGTAGCTACTAACGACGTTTGTCTTCTTTTGTTTATGTTTGCTTTCTTTGGATTTTGTTTTTACATTTCCCGAGTCGTTTAGTCGAGTCTAAAAAAAAATTAAAAAAAAAATTGTATTTTTCATTATATTTACGAACCTTCTTTTGGAATGATTGTTCTAAGTCTTCATCTGAGTGACCATTATTGCAGAATTATTTCCAAATCAGACTAATGAAAAATCCAGATGTTGACCGGCTAATTAGAAACACCCACGTCTCCAGAAAAATCCAGATAGCCTGAGCTAATTTCTGAGCTCTTCCTTTTACCTCGTCATTGTGATCAGCGTCTTCAGAGCTTGACTCCTCATTCGTATCTGACAAAGACAACTTGTGAAAAGTATGATTCTCCTCTCCCGGTCCCAAAAATAAATTCATTTATATATATAAATAATACGAATGGCACGGAAGTGAACCAGGGATTCAGTGGCAAAAACCATCAATACTCGTGTCTCATGAGAGATCGCCAAGGAAAGTGAATCGGGGAGTGAACCGGGGATTCGGTGGCAAAAACCATCAATACTCGAGTCTCATGAACCGTTAATCTAAAAAAAAAAAAAAAAAAAAAAAAAAAAAAAGAGATGAATAAAATGAATAAGTCTAGAGGAGAGGAAAAATACGAAAGGATTAAAGGTTGGCTCGTTACGATATCGAAAGGGAAAGAGTCTAGAAGGCTCTTGTCACTGTTATCTTTGATGAGACCCAGCGATGATGGCTTTCGGACTAATTTGTGACACTGTGGGGTGAATCTGGGAAGTTACGATAACTGCAGAGAAGTACATAATGGTATGTTCTGGATTTGGTGAAGCAATACGTGGATTACTAAGTTGAGGGGTCATTGCGATATTCTGTAGAGAAGGTAAGTTCTTGTGTTTTCAAAACTTCTTCCTTATTCTTAGATTTTTGTTTGCTTGAGGACAAGCAAAATACTAAGTGTGGAGGAGTTGATGTGTTGCATTTTTAACGTTTTCCAATTCACGCTTTTTGTACATAATCGAGTCTTTTTCGATTGTTTTAGTCTTCTAGGAGTCATTTCAGGTGTAAAGGCATTTCGAGACGGAGTCCGGAGGCCTAGAACGGAAAAACGGCGAAACCGAGCAGAAAAAGATGAGACCGATCGATCCACCTCACTGGCTCGATCGATCCACAAAATCGGCCAATTTCTGGATCGAGCTCTGACTGATCTAGACCAATCGATCTCTGGAAAAGATGGGATCGATCGATCCAGCCTCTATTAATAGTGTAAAAACATGTTTCTTACTATTTCACCAAACTTTTCTTTCTCTTTGTCGCCCAAAACTCAAAAATAAGGGGTCTAATCCAAGATGTATCATATCTTCTTGTCTTTGTACTACTCTCTTTGATCTTGGTGATTTGTAAGCTTGGAAAGCAAACCTTTGATTCTACATATTGGAGAAGTTTTCTTAATCTCTCTTCTATTTCTGTTTTTGTTAATCATGTGTTCTTCATCATATCTCTGTATTTGTTCTGCAATTATGAGTGAGTAGTTTCTTAGTTAAGCCAAAGGTGTTAAGGGATTTCATGATTTAACGGTTTATGATAGATTAAACGGGGATTTATTCGGTGGATTCTTCGTCTAGTGTGTTCTTATTGCTTGAATTAAACTGATCACTTAGTTCATGATCTTAGGTTATCTAGCGCAGGGGAGTGTTTGTCTAGATGCCGGCATTATCCTAGATGAGCAAAATATCCTTATCCAACGGGAGTTGATGTTAAGGCGTTCTTGTGAACTTATCAAATCGGACTAGAAAAGCATGCTTAGAACCTTTGAATTCAACGGGAGTTAGTACTCATAGTTTTAAGCATAGGGATTAATACTCCGGGAGGAGGTTAATCTATTATTAGGTTTGAGTTCTAGACGATTCTTAATGCAAACCCCTGTTTAAGATGCATTAACCGTTATTCGTGATTTCCCGCAAAGTCACCCGAGGCTTAACGCTTTCTTTATCTGAATTTACATCGTTTTAGTTGTCGTTCTTAGTTTCGAAATTATAAAACCAACAAAAATCTGTCATTCGTCTTATCTTTAATTTCATCTTGCATTCTCATAGTCATAACATTGATCTCTGTGGATTCGATCCTAAAGTGCTACAATTGACAACCGTTATGATTGCGGTATAGTGTGCACTCTAGTTATTAATTGACTTGGTGAAACCACTTAAATCACTAACCAGTGTTTATCGAATTTAAAGCCCATGTGGATTATGCCTGATTGCGATAAAATTCTAGCCAAATCATAGTTTCAAATTCTCCAAATTAGTGTGAAAAAAAAATGATGCCACTCTTCGTTACCTATAGCTCTATCTAGTCGACATTGGACTCTTCTAGATTTTCTATATCTTAGCCATGAGAGAAAATTACCGTTGTACGAGAATTCAATCATCCCACAATTTGCTAGCATGGTTTTGAAAAGTAAGAAAGATGATTCGGGGCATTTTCGGCCACCTCTCTTTTTCTGATTACATGTGATCTCGTTAAAGTCTCCTATCATAAACCATGCTCATGTCCGACTCATCCTAGTTAAACGTTCCCAAACATTTTCACGGCACTTAACGACCGGATCACCATACACAAAGGTCATAAACACCTTGTGTTCATGGATAAAATATTAGTTAAACGATAAAATAATGTGTATTAAATTATTTTTCTTTTAAGTTATTATCGTAACAAAATTTACACCGAGATTATTTGAAGCCTACGAATTAATAAAATCAAATCTAAATACGATAAATGTTTTGAATGCACACAAATTCGTAATCTCGGTTTAATCAGTTAATGTTCATCAATAAAAGATAGCAAAAATGTTTTTATATCACTGATTGAAGAATCTCGTAAAAGGTCAAACCCTTTCATCTCCACCAATTCCTGGAGATTTTTCCACAAGCTGGTTTATTTGAGACTATACCAAGTCTCGTCTTGGAAGGTATCACGTAACTTTCAAAAAGTCAAACTCTTAAGAAACGTGAAGGCATCCATAAGAAGACTCGATCCTACTCTGGCAAATTGAGTTGAATTCAAGTGTAATTAAATAGATTTTGGTTGTTTTAAAATTATTACTCGGTAAAGCTGTCATCAGCCAAGTTCAACAAGTTCAGAGAATTGGTCAGAAGAAATACACATCCATAGTTATGTGTTTATATAATCTTAATGGCCTTTAACATACCCTCAATGGTCAAAATACAATTAATAAATTGTCAATACATGGATGAACCCATCTCGCACTGTTTATTAACAAGTTGAGACCATGAATTAATGTAGAAAGAATATTATTAAATTGCAGTCTTGACTTGTTCTTTTCTGAAAAAGTCAGATATGTACGATTGTGTTCATCCTTTTCTTACTCATTCATCTTTCTGAAAGTCTGAGCAAGATGGGATGCACTCTTAGCTGTTTACCACTACAGATATCATGTGATCAGACGGTGTTTAATCACGCCTTGAGCTGCATATTCGGTGATGGAAATTACATTCACATGATGGACGCTAACCTCGAGGCGCTGGAGAATATGATTTTCAGTATGGTTTCACCAAGTCAATTAATAACTAAAATGCACACTATACCGCAATCATAACGGTTGTCGATTGTAGCATTTTAGGATCGAATCCACAGAGATCAATGTTACGACTATGAGAATTCATGATGAAATTAAAACTAAGACGAATGACAGATTTTTTTTGGTTTTACGGTTTCGAAACTAAGAACGATAACTAAAACTGTGCAAATTCAAATAGAGAAAACGTTAAGCCTCGGGTGACGTTGCGGGAAATCACGAATAACGGTTAATGCATCTTAAACGGGGGTTAGCATTAAGAAACGTCTAGAACTCAAACCTAATAATAGATTAACCTCCTCCCGGAGTATTAATCCCTATGCTTTAAAACTATGAAGACTAACTCCCGTTGAATTCAAATGTTCTAAGCATGCTTTTCTAGTTCGATTTGATAAGTTCACAAGAACGCCTTAACATCAACTCCCGTTGGATAAGGACGTTTTGCTCATCTAGGATAATTCCGGCATCTAGACAAACACTCCCGTGCGCTAGATAACCTAAGATCGAGAACCAAGTGATCAGTTTAATTCAAGCAATAAGAACACCCTAGACGAAGAATCCACCGAATAAATCCCCGTTTAATCTATCCTAAACCGTTAAATCATGAAATCCCTTAACACCCTTTGGCTTAACTAAGAAACTACTCACTCATAATTGCAGAACAAATACAGAGAAATGATGAAGAACACATGATTAACAAAACAGAAATAGAAGAGATTAAGAAAACTTCTCCAATATGTAGGATCAAAGGTTTGCTTTCCAAGCTTACAAATCACCAAGATCAAAGAGAAGAGTACAGAGTACAGAGTGTATGTTACAACTGGGCTTAGACCCCTTATTTTTCAGAGTTTTTCGTCAAAGAGAGAGAGAAAATTAGGTGAAATAGTTCAAAACACGTTTTTTACACTATTATCAGGGGCTGGATCGATCGATCCATGTATGTGGATCGATCGATCCCATCTTTTTCTTCGGATCGATCGATCCGCTTCAATCAGCGATCGATCCATCAAATGTCCGATTTCCTGGATCGATCGATCCCTTAAGCTGGATCGATCGATCCCATCCTTTTTTGCTCGGTTTCGCCGTTTTTCCGTTCTAGGCCTCCGGACTCCGTCCCGAAATGCCTTTTCACCTGAAATGACTCCTAAAAGACTAAAACAATCGAAAAAGACTCGATTATGTACAAAAAACGCGAATCGGAAAACGTCAAAAACGCAACACATCAACTCCCCCAGACTTAGCCTTTTGCTTGTCCGCAAGCAAACAAAATCCTAAGAATAAGGAAGAGGTTTTGAAAATGCGAGAACTTACCTTCTCTATAGAGTATCGCAATGATCCCTCAACTTTGTAATCCACGTATTGCTTTACTAAATCCAGAACAGACCGTTATGTAGTTCTCCGCAGTTATCGCAGCTTCCCAGATTCGCCCCACAGTCTCACAGAATAGTCCGAAAGCCATCATCGCTGGGTCTCATCAAAGATAACAGTGCCAAGAGCCTTCTAGACTCTTTCCCTTTCGATATCGTAACGAGCCAACCTTTAATTCTTTCGTATTTTTCCTCTCCCCCAGACTTATTCATTTTATTCATCTTCTCTTTTTTTTTTTTTTTTTTTTTTTTTTAGAACGGTTCATGAGACGGTTCATGAGACACGAGTATTGATGGTTTTTGCCACCGAATCCCCGGTTCACTCCCCGACTCACTTCCCTTGGCGATCTTTCATGAGACACGAGTATTGATGGTTTTTGCCACCGAATCCCCGGTTCACTTCCGTGCCATACGTATTATTTATATATATAGATGAATTTATTTTTGGGACCGGGAGAGGAGAATCATACTTTTCACAGGTTGTCTTTGTCAGATACGAATGAGGAGTCAAGCTCTGAAGACGCTGATCACAATGACGAGGTAAAAGGAAGAGCTCAGAAATTAGCTCAGGCTATCTGGATTTTTCTGGAGACGTGGGTGTTTCTGATTAGCCGGTCAACATCTGGATTTTTCATTAGTCTGATTCGGAAATAATTCTGCAATAATGGTTACTCAGATGAAGAATTAGAACAATAATTCCAAAAGAAGGTTCGTAAATACAATGAAAAACACACACTTTTTTTTTTTTTTTTTTTTTTAGACTCAACTAAACGACTCGGGAAATGTAAAAACAAAATCCAAAGAAAACAAACATAACCAAAAGAAGATAAACGCCGTTAGTAGCCACTCTCCCCCAGACTTACTTCACACCGTCTCGGTGTGAGAATAAATCGTAGAGAAAAGTAAAAACGTACGTAAAAGCAAGAAAATAAAAATGGATAAGACAGTGGATAGAGTGAATACGCTGCTCAGCGAGGTGGGTCGTCCGGGCTGACGCTCCCGCTTGGGCCAGTCCGTCGCCTACGTCGTGCAACGCGCGCATCAGGGTCGGATAACTCCCCAGTATCAGCGCTCTCCGAGGTCCCGTGTCCAGCAACAACGGGATCATCGTCCTCGGCTCTGTCAGCATTCGCGGTTGGCTCCGCGCGGAAACAAGGAGGTGGTCGTGGGCATCTGATCTTTGCTAATGCCCCCCAAATTCTCTGCATCATGCCGTGGTTCTTCTTTTGTGTCTCCACCATCCATGCTCTGTATTCTCCTTCAGAAGCATCTGCAGATAGAGGTGGAAAATCATACTCACCAGAGTACTCCGGAAGGAGCATCTCGATCGGGTCCTGAGGCTGCGATGTCTGCCCATGCTCCTGCTGAGTGAAGAAGTCTGGCACGGGATCATCCTCTAGGGGATGCTGTGGGGCGCTGGAGGTCCCTCCTCTGCGTCTCGTGGTGGCAGCTGCGTCCGTGCGTAGACGCTCTGGCGGAGGCAAGAACTCAATGTTGCTCGGACTGTTCACCGCAGTGATATCGGGCTGTGGAAGTTCGCAGTGCTGGACCCGTCTCTGTCGATCCGTGAACTCGTATATGTACCCGGTCTTGAGGACGTGGCAAGCCGTCAGATGTTTCTTGTCGATGTAACCAACCCGTGTTTTGCATTCACGTCCGGTGAAGTCAATCCCGTGGTGTATGAACAAAGGAGTAAGCAAACTCCCAATATTCTCCTTCTGTTTCTGGTTCCCTAAGAACTGAATCTTCTTCGCCACCAAAGTCCGAGCGAATACCAGGCCCAAGTTCACATCGTATGGTGCAGGGAAGTGGAATTGGTAGACTCCTGACAAATACTCCCCAATCTCGTAATGTAGCAAGAGTAGCTCGTCACTACGTACTGCGCTGGGCTCTATCTTCGCAAACAGAATGTTGCTGATGATCTTGGCTACCACGCGAATGGCTGGGTTCCGAATCAAGGCCTGCTTCGCCGCTCTAGACTGGAAAGTACCTGAAGCAATGTGGTTCCAAAGTTCCCGCTGGTTTGGGAAGTTGTCGGGAAAGTGAGCGCCTGTCTTTCGATGGTCGAACCCGTAGATCTTGCAGAATTCCCTGATCGATATCTCGTATAACAATCCGCTGGAGAAGTATGTCAATGTTGCCCCATCTACTCGTTCGTACTTCGGGTTGGCGAATGTGAGTCTGACAGAGGCTAGGAATTGCCGCACCAAATCAGGATAGACCGGATATTCCTTCGTGGCAATATGACCAAACCCAATCTTCTCCAGAATCGTCTCCACGTCTTGGCGAATTCCCATTGCATCCAAAGTTGCAGGGCATATGATCTTCGTAGGTTCCATTCCGACGCTAAGGAACCTGTTGTAGAACAGTGAATCGAACTCATCCCAAGCATCTCCAGCTTTCCTTTCCTGATACCGCGTGTTCTTGGCAAGATCGTCTGGTTGAATGCCTTTGATCAAGGTTAGATAGGTACTCTCGAACCGGGCGCCTTCACGTCGAGGCCATGGCGGTGCGGTTAATGGAGCTGTTCCCGAGCCAGAGGCCGCATTTGTATTAACCCGGCGTTGCTTAGGTTCCTTCCGTTTCTTTGCCAGCTCTTTGCCTTTTGATTGAGGCATTGTCTGCAAAACAAACAACATATACGTTTAAGAGGTTTGCACAAAAATACGATAAACGTTCTAAAAACGAGATTTAACAAAATGATGAATCGTGCAATTTAAACGCTCAATCAAGTGAATATACCATCAACAACTTTAAACGCACAACAATCTCCATCTAGAACTTCCAATAATCCAAAATTCTACCAATTCCACAAATTTCTCAAAATTCCCACAATCCACAATTCAATCCAAGAACACAAATATTAGGTGTTTCCAAGCAATGCCCAACTCAAAATCGGTTCATAGCATATGTATAAGGCATAGAACAATCCAAGAACAAGCTATAAACATGATTTTGATTTTCACAATTTCTACCTAAAATTTTCGGATTGAACAAGAGAGATTCGAGTGGCGTACCTTTGCAGATCGAAGATGTCGATAGGATAAACAGAAAGAGCTCGAAAATTCGAGTGGGATAGACCCAAAAATCGTTCAAATCCGTTGAGAAACAAGGAAGTTATGGAGATTTGAAGTTGAAAACCCAAAATCCCTCAAGAACACTTTGTGTCGAAAATTTTGAGAGAAAAAGAGAGGTTTGATCGATTTTGATGAGAGTAGGAAGGAAAAGGGTGTGTTTTTCGGTCTGATTATAATGAAATAAACCGGTTTAAACCAAAAAAAATCGAACCGAACTGACCTGGGTTTGGATCGATCGATCCATGTCGGAGGATCGATCGATCCAGCTTACCTCTGCGCCTGGATCGAGCAGCGTTGGTCGATCCCGTGATGCTGGGTCGGTCCCCAAAAATGCCGATTAATTGGATCGATCGATCCAAGGGGAGGATCGATCGATCCAAACACCCTGTGGTTTTTTTTTTTTTTTTTTTGAAAACTTAAAATTTCAAATTCAAAATTCAAAATTAGAAAAATTAGTGAAGATCAAATGGGAAAGAAAAATTATATACACTTACTGGTGGGTTGCCTCCCACCAAGCGCACGTTTTTAGTCATTAACTTGACTCCGGAGCCGATTAGGCGAGAGGAGGATCACCGAGAGGAACGGTGAATCCCGCGGTGATTCCGTTGTTGGCGAGATATGACTTAAGACGCTGACCATTGACAACGAATTCGCCTCCTTGGCGGTTACGCAACACTACTGCTCTGTAAGGACAGACGTCCTTAACCGTAAAAGGGCCGGACCATCTTGACTTTAGCTTTCCCGGAAAAAGTCTCAAGCGAGAGTTGAAGAGTAGCACCTGATCGTTGGCGGAGAAATTCTTCGGGATAATCTTCTTGTCATGAATAGCTTTTGTTTGTTCCTTGTAGATCTTGGAGTTCTCATACGCCGTTTGACGGATCTCGTCCAACTCGTTGAGCTAAATCAACCTTCTCTCGGATGCGGCTTTGATGTCGAAATTTAGCAATTTCACTGCCCACGCCGCCTTGTACTCGAGTTCCACTAGAAGGTGACACGGTTTACCGTAGACAAGATGAAATGGGGTCGTGCCAAGAGGTGTCTTGTAGGCGGTTATGTACGCCCATAGTGCGTCATCAAGCTTCACGGCCCAATCTTTTCGTGTAATGTTCACCGTCTTCTGAAGAATGCTCTTTATCTCTCGGTTGGATATTTCAACTTGTCCGCTCGTCTGAGGGTGATAAGGAGTGGCTACCTTATGCGTAACACCGTTCTTCCGCAAGAGTTTCTCGAATAGTTTGTTGATGAAATGCGATCCTCCATCGCTTATCACGATTCGCGGAACTCCAAATCTCGGGAAAATGACAGATTTGAACATCTTGAGGACCACCTTGGAGTCGTTAGTCGGGCTCGCCATTGCTTCGATCCACTTGGACACGTAGTCCACAGCAACAAGGATGTACTTATTCCCGAAAGAAGATGGAAAAGGACCCATGAAGTCGATTCCCCAACAGTCAAACACCTCAACTTCGAGAATAAAATTTTGAGGCATTTCGTTTCTTTTGCTGATGTTTCCTTGACGTTGACAGGCGTCACACTTGGAAACAAAAGCGTGAGCATCACGGAACATGGTCGGCCACCAGAAACCGGCCTGCAACACCTTAGATACGGTCTTGAAGGTAGCAAAATGTCCCGCATAGTTCGACCCGTGGCAATGAAATAGGATTCCCGGGATTTCTTCCTCCGAGACACAACGTCTATAGAGACCATCGGAACAATGCCTGTATAGGTACGGTTCATCCCAAAAGTAATATCTGATGTCCCGCAGAAATTTCTTCTTTTTGTATCCCGCAAAACCGTCCGGCTCCACTTCTGCAGCAAGGAAATTGGCAATTTCGCCAAACCATGGGATTTCGGGAATTTTACCGGCCCGAACGAACAATGAACCATCCCGCAAAACCTCGACCGCATATACATTCTCCTCGGGGAGGTAGTCATTGATGGGAACCTCCTCGTCTATGCGCATTCTTGATAAATGATCGGCAACTCCATTCTCGATCCCCTTTCTGTCTTTAATCTCGAGATCAAATTCTTGCAACAACAGCATCCATCGCAACAACCTCGGCTTTGAATCCTTCTTGCTAAGTAGATACCTCAATGCAGCATGGTCAGTATGAACTAAGACTTTAGAGCCCACCAGATACGTCCTGAATTTATCAAATGCGTACACGACCGCGAGAAGCTCTTTCTCCGTTGTACCGTATTTGCATTGGGCGTCATCAAGAGTTCTGCTGGCATAATAGATGACGTGCACCCTTTTGTCTTTTCGCTGTCCCAAAACAGCGCCCACTGCGTAGTCACTGGCGTCACACATCACCTCGAAAGGCAACTCCCAGTCTGGCGGTTGTACAATAGGTGCGCTAACAAGTGCTCCTTTAATCATGTGAAAGGCCGCCAAACACTCATCGTTGAAATCGAACTTCACATCCTTGCACAGCAGCTGTGTCAACGGTCTAGCAATCTTCGAGAAGTCCTTGATGAACCGCCTATAGAAACCAGCGTGTCCAAGGAAACTCCTAATGCCTTTGACAGAAGTTGGTGGTTGTAAACTCGTCATCACCTCTATTTTGGCCTTGTCAACCTCGATCCCCTTCTCCGAAATCTTGTGGCCCAAAACGATCCCATCCTTTACCATGAAGTGGCACTTCTCCCAGTTTAGAACCAGATGTTTCTCCTCGCATCTCTTTAGTACCCTGCACAAATTAGAAAGACATTCAGCAAAGGATGGTCCGTAGACTGAGAAATCGTCCATAAAAACCTCCATTATGTCCTCAATCATGTCGGTGAAGATTGACATCATGCAGCGTTGAAACGTGGCTGGCGCATTACACAAACCAAATGGCATTCTGCGATAAGCATAAGTGCCATAAGGACATGTGAATGTGGTCTTCTCCTGGTCATCGGGATGAATTGGAATCTGAAAGAAACCAGAATAACCGTCTAGAAAACAGTAGTAAGGGTGGTTAGCCAATCTCTCAAGCATTTGATCGATAAAGGGTAGAGGAAAATGATCTTTTCGAGTTGCAGCATTCAATTTCCTATAATCGATGCACATTCTATGACCAGTGACAGTTCTAGTCGGGATTAACTCATTCCTATCGTTTTCAACTACTGTCAAACCGCTTTTCTTAGGCACTACATGTACCGGACTCACCCATGTACTATCAGATATAGCATATATGATACCAGCCTCTAGAAGTTTCATTATCTCTTTCTTCACAACATCTTTCAGATTCGGGTTTAACCGTCTCTGATGTTCTACAGAAGTCATCGATTCATCTTCTAGATGTATCCTATGCATACAAAGGTCTGGTGAGATTCCCGTAATGTCATCTAGTGAATAGCCTAGTGCTCTACGATATTTCCTCAATTCACACAAGAGTAAGGCAGTCTCTACGTTGTTCAGTTCAGCGTTGATGATGACAGGGTACGTGTAGTTAGGACCAAGAAACGCGTACCTTAGCCCAGTGGGAAGCGGTTTGAGCTCGAGTTTTGGAGCTTTGAGTTCGCTCCATGGATTGTCAATAGGTACGGGAGACTCAGCAATTGGCGATTGCTCCTCATTTTCGTCAAGTGCGACAAATGCTACCATCTTCTCCATCATCTTGCTGGAATCCAGCATCTTTGCATAACCCGTTGTGTCCTCGCTCAAGTACCCAAATTCTCCCTCGGACTGTGTCAAAGCGATCTCGAGAGGATCATTCACCAGCATCTCATCTGCTACCCCTTCGGTGGCTTCGGTAACGCAGTCAATCCAAAATGTCTGTCCATCGATGATTGGCTTTTTCAGCATCCTATCCACTTCGAACTTCATTATTAGATCTCCTAAATGAAGATCGATCTTCCCCTTTTGCACATCAATAATGGCTCCAGCTGTAGCCAAGAAAGGTCGTCCCAAGATGAGGGGATCCTTTGGCTCTGTTTCTAGCTCCAGAACCACAAAGTCCGCTGGTATATAGCCATCTCCAATCTTTACCGGCAAGTCCTCCAGAATACCGAGTGGAATCTTCACGGATCGATCAGCAAATACCAATGACACTCTGGCTGGCTTGAAGGACGTGAGACCAAGGCGCTTAGCAACGGAATAGGGCATGAGGTTTACGCTGGCCCCCAAATCGCAGAGAGAATGCTCAAAGGTTAGAGGCCCAATTTGCACAGATAGTACGAATCTCCTCGGATCCTCAAGTTTTTCGGGCATCTTTCCTTGCAACACGGCACTGCACTCTTTAGTAATCATCATCACGCCTTCGTCACTTGTAATCTTGTTGGTGACCATGTCCTTCACATACTTCTTCAAGGCAGGAACCATCTGGACCGCATCGATAAAAGGAAGCCTCACCGAAAGCTCGTTCACTAGCGTCTTACACTTTGCTTGCTCAAGATCTCATTGTGTCTTCTTCGGGCGCATAGGGTAAGGAATCTTAGGTACATAGACACGTGCTGGTGAAGTTACAGGTGCCTCCTCGAGTTCCTGTGGTTTGGACGAGGAGCTTGCCTCATCAACTACGTCATCGTCTCTCACATCTACGGTCTCGGAAATCTTTTCTTTTCCCTTGGACTCAACCGCGGTTTCAATCTCTTTCCCACTCCTCAATGTGATTGCTTGAACGAACTCATTCTTCGGGTTTTGTTCCCCTTTTCCCGGAAGAACCCCACTAGGTCTTTTGATCCCTTCCGCCGTTTGAGCCACTTGAGTGTCAAGTTTCTTCACATGAGCTTGAATGGCCTCGAATTTTCTGTTGAGATCCTGATACATTCCTTCCACTTTGACGTTAATCTCATTAGCCATCTTTTGTTGATTGACCATCAATTGTTGCATCATCGCCTCTAGCTTAGACTCTTGGCTGGGTTGAGGATTGTTGAATTGCTGTTTTTGCTGAAAACCGCCTTGGTTTTGGAAATTATTTTGTTCTCGGTCTTGCCCAAACTGCTGTCTCGGCTGATAACCGCCTTGGTTTTGTACAAACTATTTTTGCTGGAAACCGCCTTGTGCATATGGCTTCCGTTCTTGACTTTGCATCCCTTGCTGTCCTTGGAAACCCTTAGCGAAAATGCTCACGCCCTGATTTGGAACGGTTTATTTGGGCTGAAAACCACCTTGTTGCGGGTAAACTTGATCATGCGGGTTTTCAACGTTGGTGCTTCTGTATGAGAAGTTAGGATAATTTATGTCGTTCTGGTTGAAACCTTTGTTGAAGAACCCCTGATTCTGTATGTAGTTCACCTCATCTTCGTATTCTTGTTCTTGCTCAGCACTCTCTTTATAGAGTCCTTCCTCTCTAGTGTCTTCACAAGAGTTGATAGCTTTTTGATTTCCTTTAAGTAGTGATGCAATGCCATTAACCTTTGCGAAAAGCTCATCCATCCTTTGCGTTTCAGCACCACTCACGAGTCTCGTTCTGTCATACTCGGGATTTCGATGGCTTGAACTCGCAGAAAGATTTTCAATAAGCTCATAAGCTTCCTCATTGGTCTTTGTCATGAAGTTGCCATTGCTGGCTGCATTTAGACAATTTTTGGAGTCCCAATCTACTCCATCGTAGAAGATGTTCAGCACTTGCTCGTCGGAATAACCATGATGAGGGCATTCCCTTAGGTGTTCTCTAAAACGTTCCCACGCTTCATTGAAAGGTTCACCGCCGTTTTACTGAAATTGAGTGATCTTGATTCTGAGGGAAGCGGTCTTGGATTTGGTGTAGAACTGATCCAAGAAAGCCGACCTTATTGCGTCCCAAGAAGTCAAAGAACCCGGCTCTAGAGATTTGAGCCATCTAGCTGCTCGATCAGCTAAAGAGAAGGAGAAGAGCTTGCATTTCAAATAGTCCGCAGGGACTCCATTTGAGCTTCTAGTGCTGCAAATCTCTTCGAACATTTCAACGTGATCCATGGGATTCTCCGAAGCTTTCCCATAGAACAGATGTCTCTCGACGAGAGCAATGATCTGAGGTTTGATCTCGAAGTTCTGCCTCTGAATAGGCGGTGGACGAATAGAGGTTATGTCCTGGTAAAATTGGTGAGGAGTGTCAATACCCCCGATTGGTCTGCGTGGAGGCTGTCTTTGATTCAACTGGTGTTGAGCAACAACATCTTGCCTCCGAGCTTCAGCTCGTCTATGGACATCAGCAGCAGCAACTGCTTGGTTTGCATTGGCATTTAGATCGCCATCTCCATCATGAGCAAGAGGAGGAGGGTTCAAGAGGTTCCCTTCCTCGCCATACTCGTGATGTTCGTCTCCATCAACAGGCAGATTTTGATTGTCCGATAAGTTAGCCATTTCTCTCCTTTGCAATCTAGCTCTGTTGTTTTCTCGTTCCACTCTTGCCAAATCTTCGTTGTTCAACTCAAGCAGATTTTCAGAGCCTTGGCTTTTGGTCATGTACCTGAGATGCACGGAAAAGAGCAACAATAAAACGAGTTAGTAACGACAAAAAGAAATTCTTAGTCTGAACTTTCGTCCAAGACTCATAGGCAACGATTGGTCCCCGGCAACGGCGCCAAATTGATTTTCAGTGTGGTTTCACCAAGTCAATTAATAACTAAAATGCACATTTTACCGCAATCATAACGGTTGTCGATTGTAGCATTTTAGGATCAAATCCACAGAGATCAATGTTACGACTATGAGAATGCAGGATGAAATTAAAGCTAAGACGAATGACAGATTTTTTTTGGTTTTACGGTTTCGAAACTAAGAACGATAACTAAAACGGTGCAAATTCAAATAGAGAAAACGTTAAGCCTCGGGTGACGTTGCGGGAAAACACGAATAACGGTTAATGCATCTTAAACGGGGGTTAGCATTAAGAAACGTCTAGAACTAAAACCTAATAATAGATTAACCTCCTCCCGGAGTATTAATCCCTATGCTATAAAACTATGAAGACTAACTCCCGTTGAATTCAAATGTTCTAAGCATGCTTTTCTAGTTCGATTTGATAGGTTCACAAGAACGCCTTAACATCAACTCCCGTTGGATAAGGACGTTTTGCTCATCTAAGATAATTCTAGCATCTAGACAAACACTCCCGTGCGCTAGATAACCTAAGATCGAGAACCAAGTGATCAGTTTAATTCAAGCAATAAGAACACCCTAGACAAATAATCCACCGAATAAATCCCCGTTTAATCTATCCTAAACCGTTAAATCACGAAATCCCTTAACACCATTTGGCTTAACTAAGAAACTACTCACTCATAATTGCAGAACAAATATAGAGAAATGATGAAGAACACATGATTAACAAAACAGAAATAGAAGAGATTAAGAAAACTTCTCCAATATGTAAGATCAAAGGTTTGCTTTCCAAGCTTACAAATCACCAAGATCAAAGAGAAGAGTACAAAATACAGAGTGTATGTTACAACTGGGCTTAGACCCCTTATTTTTCAGAGTTTTTCGTCAAAGAGAGAGAGAAAATTAGGTGAAATAGTTCAAAACACGTTTTTTACACTATTTTCAGGGGCTGGATCGATCGATCCATGTGTGTGGATCGATCGATCCCATCTTTTTCTTCGGATCGATCGTTCCGCGTCAAACAGCGATCGGTTCCGCGTCAAACAGCGATCGATCCACTAAATGTCCGATTTCCTGGATCGATCGATCCCTTAAGCTGGATCGATCGATCCCATCCTTTTTTGCTCGGTTTCGCCGTTTTTCCATTTTAGGCCTCCGGAATCCGTCCCGAAATGCCTTTTCACCTGAAATGACTCCTAAAAGACTAAAACAATAAAAAAAGACTCGATTATGTACAAAAAACGCGAATCAGAAAACGTTAAAAATGCAAGACATCAGAATACTTTGCAAAAACTTGTAGAAAGGCGAGATGATCTGTTAAGAAGAGTTGCCAAAGAAGAAGATAAAGGTTTGCAGCAACTTGCTCAAGTTCAAGGATGGTTTTCAAGGGTAGAAGATATTGGGTCTCAGGTCAGTGATCTGCTTAAGGATAAATCAACTGAAATGGAAAGATTGTGTCTTTTTGGATATTGTTCTAACAAGTGCATATCAAGCTGCGATTTCGGTAAAAATGTATCGAATAAGTTGGAAGAAGTTAAAGACCTTCTATCTGAAGGAGTTTTTGTAGTGGTGGCAGAGAAAAGCCTTGTACCAAAGGTGGAGAAGAAACATATTCAAAACACAGTTGGGTTGGAGGTAATGGTTGAAAAGGCATGGAAGAGCCTCATGAACGCTGAACGAAGAATTTAGGCCTTTATGGTATGGGGGGAGTGTTGGTGGTGAGTTTAGCACTCCCCGGTTTAGCCCGGTTTGAACCGAGACCGGCCCAATGGATCCTGGTTGACAACGGTTCGAACCCAGAGAGAAAAACCACGAAACGGTCGCCGACCTCCGAACTTGAAAGAATGGTCCCCGAGAGACTATTAACCGACAAGATCGGTAAAGAATCCTAATGATTACCGAACTTGAATCTAGATCGGTGAATCACGCCCCAATCGACAACGGTTCAAGATCGGTAAAGAGAGAATTTGAATGAATGTCGTACTTGAATCTAGGTCGGCGAATCACGCCCCGATCGACGACAGTTCAAGATCGGTGAAAAGAGTCCAAAACGACCGACCATCGAGCTCGATGAAGGCCGAACTCAATTCCTTATTTCGAACCGAGATCGGTAAAGAAAAAGAAAAAACATCATGCAACTACCGACCCGCGATGTGCCGAGCTCGTAGGTATCAACCTGTCGTAATCAGACCCTACTTCCGGGATTCACGGAACTTTACGGGGAACACGGAAAAGGAAGATTAATTAGTTTTCTAATCCGGGATTCGCGGAGCTTTTCTGGGATTCGGGGAACCTGTCGAAGCCGCCGAGGAGGCTTATAAATAACGAAGCCCCGATTACAAAAAAGGGGAGGAAAAAAAAAGGGGAGAAAAAGAGATCTTAGAGAGAGAAAGTGAGAGCTCGAAATCCGATTTCGACTTCGGTATCGACTTAAGAATATTTTTGTAAACTCCGACGAGTTCGACTTAATAAAAACGAGATGCCGATCGATCTTTCAACTCTTTTTATTCTTGTGTGATTTATACAATCAACAATTGGCGCTAGAAGGAGGGGGGTCTCCGACCTTGAGGTTAATGATCGACCTCCGAGTCTCTTTTGATAAAACCCGACGATGACGGAAGCTACGACGACCCCGATACTCGATGGCAGCGGTTCCACGCTTGGCGATAACGATACCCAAAACAATGGACTCGACAATCTCAATCCTGGCAACCGCGCTCAGACGGACAACAATGATCATCCATCACTTATTCCGCCAGGCACCGCTACCGCGACCCAAGCACCAGTCGACCAAACCACTCTCTTAATGGCCTTAACATCACAACTCACCAAACTCTCCAAAAAGAACGATGAACGGTTCAACTCTCTATTCGCCAACCAGACGGAACTTCGAGGCCAGGTCGGCGAACTCAGACAGAGCCCATCATCTTTCCGACCTGATGAAGTAACACCTCCTCTTCGCCGAAGCCTTATCACCGAACTAAATCGAAATTAGAGCACAACAGCTCGGTTTCCCGCGTTAAGATCTGCCGATAGCCCAGAAACACATATCACCGATCTGGCATCTCTGGATCAAAAATTCGAGAACGTCAAAGCCCAACTTCAAGACATGAAATCCAAGTTCCACCGAGCTACCAGTTCGGCGCCCGAGATTGACCGCGTTATTCAAGAAACCCAAAAAACACCATTCACACATCGGATCATCGACACACCAATCCGACATTTGGAATAGATCAAAATCACACCGTACGACGGGTACACCGACCCTCGCCATTTCATGACTTTGTTCGGCATCGTGATGAACCGCTTTCGATTTGACACCAAGGAGGAGAAAGATGCCGCAACTTGCCAACTCTTCGTGGAGAACCTCAACGGAACCGCGCTCGACTGGTTCTCACAGCTAGATCGAACTGTCTACCAAGTTTCTCAAACGCTTCACCATGTTCATCAAACAAAAAACTCGGAACGCCGACCTATGGGCCCTCGAGCAGAAAAGCGACGAACCGTTGCGTGATTTTATGAACAGATTCAAAGCAATAATGTCTAACTGCACCATCGACGATGAAGCCGCGATCAAAGCTCTTTACAAGGCGACTTGGTATAAATCGGATTTTCACAAGGAGATCAAGCGCAACTGGCCGAACACTCTAGAGGACATCTTACACAAATCGCACGTCTACATCCTTGAACAAGAAGAAACAGCCGCAAAGGATAAGCAATACGCTCTTTCGAAGCAAGTTGCACCCAGAGACAAGCCAAGAGACGAGTATCGCGAGAACCGACCCCATTACGAAAGACGAACCACAACCCAATAAGTCAGCACTATTCAGCCACAACATTGGAATACGTGGGTCCGGCCCGAGCTACCGAACGAGCCGACTTCAAGCGAAGAACCGTTCTGCCAATTTCACAACAGAGAAGGTCACAGCACCGAAGAATGTCGACACCTCAAAGATTTCCTCTTGTTGAAGTACAAAAAGGGCGAAGTCCCAGTCGGGGCAGCATTCCAGCCTGGCAACAGATTTCGCCGCAATGAAAATAATGAAGGTCGTCGGTCGAACGCCGCCGGAAGTTCGGGACAAAGAATGAACACGGAGCAACCAAAACGAGATCGTGAGGACCAACCCGAAAATCAGAACATCCCGCAAGTCCGAAAGCGCATTAACATGATTATGGGAGCCCTTGAATCCTGTAATTACTCAGTCCGGGCGATCAAAGAACACAGCAGAGAAGTAATTGCGGCGCGACGCCAGAACCGAGTTGTAGAAGGCGGGGTATCGGTAACTTTCTCTGAGGCCGATACGGAGGGTCTCCACGTGCCGCACAACGACCCTCTAGTCGTTAATTTGCTTATCGGGGACGTTGCTGTCGAGAGAATCCTTATCGACACCGGCAGCTCGGTAAACGTGATATTCAGACAGACATTGAAAGACATGGATTTCCCGGACTCCGACATTAAAGAAAACATCGAACCTCTCACTGGGTTCACAGGCGAACAGACCATGACCGCGGGAACTGTCAAAATACCGATCTACGTCGGCGGACTTGTAAGAATGGTCAAATTTTTAGCCCTCGACAGGCCGGCGATCTACAATGTCATCCTCGTGACACCTTGGATCCACACGATGAAGGCCGTTGTCTCGACCTACCATCAATGCTTGAAATTCCCAACACCATCCGGAGTCTTCACCCTCAAGGGCGATCAAATAATGTCCCTAACATGTTATATTAACGAATGCAAACTTAGGACGGCAGCTCGAACGTGCGTCATCGACGCGAACAGAGCTTCGGCAGATCCATTTGATCGAAAGATGGATCCCGACTTGCCCAGGCGCGAGACAATTATCCAGGTCAATATCGACAAGCAAAATCGCAAAAGATGCGTCGGTATCGGAGCCGAACTGGATGAAGAATTCAAAAGCGATCTGATCCGTTTCCTTAAAAGGAACGTCTCGACATTCGCGTGGACAATGACGGATATGACTGGAATTAACCCAAAAATCGCATGTCATGAGCTCGGCATTGACACCACCTTTAAATCGATCAAACAGAAAAGACGTAAGCTCGGCCCTGAAAAGGCACAGGCCGTCAATGACGAAGTCGAACGTTTACTCGCAGCAGGCTTAATCACCGCGGTCAGATACCCATACTGGTTAGCTAATCCGGTTGTTGTGAAAAAGAAGAACGGAAAATGGAGAATTTGCGTTGACTTCACCGACCTTAACAAAGCTTGCCCAAAAGATAGCTTCCCGGTTCCGCACATCGATAGATTGGTGGAATCCACAACCGGTAACGAACTCCTATCCTTCATGGATGCCTTCTCAGGATACAACTAAATACTTATGCACCCCAACGACCGAGAGAAAACATCGTTCATCACGGATCGAGGCATCTATTGCTACAAAGTCATGCCGTTCGGATTAAAGAATGCCGGAGCAACATACCAACGACTCGTCAATCGAATGTTCGCTAGTCAACTCGGTAAAACTATGGAAGTATACATCGATGACATGCTCGTCAAGTCCCTTGTCGCTAAAGATCATATCGGCCACCTCAACACGTGTTTCGATATACTTAACGAATACGGTATGAAACTTAACCCGAACAAGTGTACATTCGGGGTGACCTCCGGAGAGTTTCTCGGCTATATCGTAACTCAGAGAGGAATCGAGGCCAATCCCAAGCAAATCTCGGCGATCATCGACCTGCCATCCCCAACATGGCCGTATCGCCGCCCTTAATCGATTCATCTCCCGATCGACAGACAAATGCCTACCTTTCTATCAACTACTCTGTGGTAACAAACACCTTGAATGGGACGACAAATGTGAAGACGCATTTAAACAGCTTAAGAAGTACATATCGACTCCCCCGATCTTGGCCAAACCTGAGAACGGAGAAACTCTCTACCTGTATATCGCGATTTCAATGTCGGCTGTCAGCGGGGTACTGGTTCGGGAAGACCGAGGCGAGCAGAAGCCTATTTTCTACGTTAGCAAGTCGTTAGGCGAGGCCGAGGCGCGATACCCCACACTTGAAAAACTCGCCCTTGCCGTGGTGACCGTAGCCCGAAAGCTTCGGCCGTACTTCCAATCACATTCAATCACCGTCCTCACCGACCAACCCCTGCGAGCTATTCTACACAGTCCGAGTCAGTCAGGCAGACTCGCCAAATGGGCAATCGAGCTAAGCGAGTACGATATCGATTACAAAAGTCGGACGACTATCAAATCACAAGTACTCGCCGATTTCCTCATCGAACTGCCGCAAGAATTTATCAATACCGACATCCCGACCACCGAGCAATGGATCATGCACGTCGACGGGTCATCCTCCCATCGCGGGTCGGGAGTAGGCATCCGTCTACAGTCGCCAACTGGAGAAATCTTAAAGCAATCATTCCGGCTGGAATTCAATGCATCAAACAACGAAGCCGAGTACGAAGCACTAATCGCCGGACTACGACTGGTTAAAGCCATCGGAGCGACTCGAGTACATGCGTATTGCGACTCTCAGCTCG
Source organism: Eutrema heterophyllum (assembly GCA_002933915.1). Taxonomy (NCBI): domain Eukaryota; kingdom Viridiplantae; phylum Streptophyta; class Magnoliopsida; order Brassicales; family Brassicaceae; genus Eutrema; species Eutrema heterophyllum. The sequence goes on along the minus strand of PKMM01039235.1, from coordinate 111,108 downwards.
TCGCAAGCCAATTCAGCGGAGAGTACGACGCGAAGAACGAACGAATGGATTCATACCTCAAACTCGTAAAGGAGCTCGCCACCGATTTCAAGTCCTTCGACCTTACCAAAATTCCACGAGGGGAGAACGCGTCTGCCGACGCACTCGCCGCCCTTGCATCCAGCTCGGACCCCCATTTAAAGCGAACAATCCCGGTCGAAAGCATTCCACAACCGAGTATCGAGAAACCAGAAGCGTGTCTAGTAACAACGCGCGGCCGTAATTACGACAAACAACCGGTTGCAAAACTCAAAACGAGAAAGAATAGAAAAGTACCATCCCGGCAGATCAACCTGGAAACTACTCTCGAGCTAGATTTCACGCAAAATCCCGATCTACGGGATCAGTCCGACAATGACAACAATGTGGAATTTGAGGGACTTCACGTCCCGATTGATATTGAGGCCGAAGAAGACGAGGAACCCGAGGATTGGACTACCGAACTCAAAATGTACATTAGCAACGGACAGGTCCCAACGGACAGATGGGCAGCTCGGCGACTTAAGATGAGAGCAGCCTCGTACATCGTCCTCGATGGGGAATTATTCCGATGGAGCGCCGCGGGAGTCCTGCTGGTGTGCGTACCGAGTAACAACACTGACAAAGTCATGAGAAAGGTGCACGAAGGAACAGGAGGAAATCATTCCAGCGGGCACTCCCTTGCTCTGAAAATAAAAAAGGCCAGTTACTATTGGCCGACCATGTTGAAAGACTGTGAGAAGTTCGTTGCAAAATGCGACAAGTGCCAACGACACGGCCCGATGATCAATCTACCTACCGAACCATTAGCAACCTCAACCGCACCTTACCTTTTTATGCGATGGGCGATGGACATCATCGGTCCACTACGGCGTTCAACGACACAGAAGCAGTTCATCCTCGTTATGACCGATTACTTCACCAAATGGGTTGAGGCCGAATCGTACGTCGAGATACAAGCTCTCAATGTTCAGAATTTTGTCTGGAAATATATCATATGCCGACACAGAGTGCCATATGAGATCATCACCGACAATGGACCACAGTTCATTTCAATGTCGTTCGGTGACTTTTGTGCAAAGTGGAAAATCCGACTAAGTTTCTCAACACCAAGATACCCACAAAGCAACGGTCAGGCAGAAGCGACTAATAAAACCGTGATCGACGGACTCAAGAAGAGATTGGATGCGAAGAAGGGACGATGGTCCGACGAGCTAGACGGAGTCCTCTGGTCTCATCGAACTACACCTCGGCGGTCTACCGGACAGTCTCCTTTTTTCTTAGCATACGGCTCGGAGGCTTTATGTCCGGCCGAGATCTACATCCCGACCATACGCAGAACAATGCTAACACAAAATCCCGGCCTCAATGATAAAATGATGCTCGACAATCTCGACGGCCTGGAGGAACTGCGAGGACAAGCGTTACTCCGAATACAGAACTACCAAAACTTAGCAGCACGCTATTACAACAAAAAAGTACGAGGGTGACATTTTGAAGATGGTGACCTTGTTCTAAGAAAAGTTTTCCAAGGGACCGAAGAGAAAAACGCTGGAAAGCTCGGCACCCATTGGGAAGGCCCATATCAGATAATGCAAGTCGTCAAACCGGGCGTCTACGAAATTATGAAGATGGACGGAATACCGATCTCGAGATCATGGAACTCAATAAATCTCAAGCGCTACTATTACTAAGTTCGGAATCAAAAAACAAAAAAAACAAAAAAAAACAAAAATGTAAGATGAACTACGATTGGCTTGATCCCTCTCTCACGGGGGTACGTAGGCAACCCACCACGGGTGCAGTTGTGACTAATAAAATCTTTATTCCGCACCTTCAACAAAAAGCCGAACTCGAAAAGTTCGCACCTTCAGCAAAAAGCCGAACTCGAAAAGTTCGCACCTTCAACAAAAAGTCGAACTCAAAAAGTTCGCACCTTCAACAAAAAGCCGAACTTGAACAGTTCGCACCTTAAGCCGAACTCGAAAGTTCGCATCTTCAACAAAAAGCCGAACTTGCACAGTTCGCACCTTAAGCCGAACTCGAAAGTTCGCATCTTCAACAATAAGCCGAACTAAAAAAAAAAAAAAAAACCGAACATGAAAAGTCCGCCCTTTCAACAAAAAGCCGAACTCGAAAAGTTCGCGTCTTCGAAAAACCGAACTTGAAAAGTTTGTACTTAAACCATCGTGGTTTTCCACACCAACGTCCTGGCCAGGCGATTGGTATAAATGAAAAACCCGAGCTTTGTCTCGCATGCATCCTCATGGTGCTATGGATAACACACTTTCCATGATAAGCCGGGACCAGTTCCGCACTATATCTGCTCTCAGATCATCCGAGCTAAATAAGCCGAGTCAATCTCGCACACTCCGATTCGATCTGAGAAGACCTGGAGTATCTTAAGACGAGCTACCGATGCTCTCTTATGCTAAGCTCCAAGGTAAAGCCGAACGTTTCCTCTCGCAAAAATAAGCCGATTTCTCAACAATCGCAAACAAGTAAGCCGATCTACGAATGATCGCCGACCTCGAATTGGTCGTAGAATCGAGTTCATCCTATATACCCCGGCTAAGACCGTATCTATTTACGGCCCCATTTTGGTATACGATGAACTCGAGAGGATCGTATCATTTTACGACCTCACAAAAGCCGAACTTGATATTCACGTACAAACAAGATAAAACCGAGATCGAAATTTTGACTTAAACAACAGAAAAGAAGAAATACCGAATTCATTAAAGCCCTCGTGGGCAAAAAGAGTTT
>PKMM01039235.1:70635-100435 GCA_002933915.1 Eutrema heterophyllum | reverse complement strand
AGGCAGCTCTTGGGTGCCGAAAGACAATTGACGATACAGATCGGCGCACGCTCCCGCATCATTAATAACGGGCTCGTCCTTATCATAATCGAACTTGACGGAATGGGCCGATGGTCCGGCAGTTCGTTGTCTTTTTGAGACGGCAGACCCGTCTGAATGACTTTCCCCATCAACCTCAGCATGCACCGCCATTATATTATCGCCTGCCTGGGGCGAGTTCGGTCCCTTCGCCGCCCGTCTTGCCAACCTTTTTGACGAACTCTTCCTCTTCTTCTTCTTGCGCCTTTCGGCGTCCAGATCGGTTTCAGGATTCGCGTCCCCTTCAAGAGGAACCTGCTCTCCGCCAACCACCAGCTCTTCTCTCCCTCCCGTTTCCTCTTCGGCAGCCCGCTCCTCAGCGATGACCTGCTCGATCTGCTGGTTGGGAGAGACCTCGGCAAGGTCCTTGTCGTCCTCAAAATCGTAATCGATGTCAAGAATGTCATCGATCTTCATCTTCCTTGTCCTTTTCCTACCAAGTGGATTGGCTGTAGCAGAAGCAATTCGGAATTAGAATTATACCGATGTCAAACGAAATGAAAATAATTGCCGAAGACGTACTTCTAAGGATTCGTTTAGCCTTCAGATCAAGCTTCTCCTGATATGCTTCCGGCCAACGAACTTTCCCAGCTACATTCAACCTTTTCTCGTGCTCAGACGTAAAACCTTCGATCGTTGTGAGAATGCTCGGAGTATGACGGACTGAAAAGACAAAATTGAAAACGGTTAAATAAGATAAAACAAAAAAAAAAGGGAAGCAAAGACCAATATCTACCGATGGGGATCCTCCATCGAGTCCGGTAATTGCCATCGGGCCGTTCTACTGAAAGGTCGTCAATCTGGAGATAAAAGTAACGAATATTCCAATTGTTGACCTTGCTCGGTTTGTTTCCCGTCACGAGGTCATATTCCGGTTTCGCGTTAGCCGATAAGTACCAAGGCTTCTGTTTGGCAATATTCACGCGGAAGAGCCTCTCAAATATCCGGACGTCAACCGGGATGTCGTAATCCTCCCCAAGGACTAAAAGCCCGACGATATTGATAATCGTGGCAGGTTGAAGTTGGGATATCGCCACGCCACGGCGTGCGCAATACAAGTAAAGCAGCTCGGGTAGAGGAAATTTGAGTCCGCAACTTCTGAAAAAATCTTCATAAACGCAGACGTAACCCTTAGGAGCATCCCAAGGTCTCTGATCCTCATCCGGGATACGAAAGACGATATCGTCAGGAGCTCCGCATCGCTCCAAAGTTTGTCGAACAGTAACCCTGGTTGATCGGGTCGGCCCGACAGTGGGCGGCTTTATGACTTTGCGAACTACCAACGGAACGACATTCTCTGCCGGAGAGACCTTTTCTTCTTCAGCCTCGGCCAGCTCGGTAGCCAACCTCCCATCAAGCCGAACTTGCTCGCTCACCTCGATAAGTTGTCTACTACCAAGGTCAGCTGTCAATTCAGGCCGAACTTGATCACCTTCGACAACATGCTCATCTACGAACCGAACTCGGGCATCCGTTTCGCGACTATCTCTGTCCATAAGACGCGGAACTTGAATAGCAGCTCGAGAACAACTAGGAACGGCGGAAGCATGGTGCGAGATCCGTCTGACCAATTCTTGTCGGACGCCACTCAGACCATCATCAGATGAATCAGCCGGATCTGACGAAGAGACGAACAACAAAAGATCGATGTTCGGATTTTGCGGAGAAGGAGTTCGGTCATTGACAGAAGACGAAGAAGAACCGGAACTCATCTCGATCTTATGAAATAAAACTGAAGCAATTGGGTGAAGAACAACTTGAAGATAGATCGGAAAGTTTGAAGATCTTCGAAGCAGATCGGAGGAATCACGGCGGAGGAAGATCGGAAAATTTTAAACGCAAAAAAAAAACTAGAGAGAAGGGAGAGCGCTAGAGAGAGAAAGTGGCGTACCTTTTATAAGCTTGATAATGAAGTGAAGGATCGGAAGGGCTCGAGGGTATTTATAGAGAGAAAAGTAATTTGGGCAACTCCTCGATTTCCGCGACGGTTAAAGGAGCAAAATCGACGCGATCCCATGATTTACGCAGCGGTTATGGAAACCGAACCGACGTGTCTTTTCGATATTTGCCGAACTCAAAAGATACTTGATAAAGAACCCGCTAAAATTTGGATCAACAAAGGAACCGATCTCAATTCCAACCGGACTAAAATTTCTTCGGCAACTTCGACGAACTCAAAACTCATTCGCCAAACTGGGGGGGGGGGGGACTAATTGTTGGTGGTGTTAGCACTCCCCGGTTTAGCCCGGTTTGAACCGAGACCGGCCCAATTGATCCTTATTGACGACGGTTCGAACCCGGAAAGAAAAACCACGAAACGGTCGCCGACCTCCGAACTTGAAAGAATGGTCCCCGAGAGACTATTAACCGACAAGATCGGTAAAGAATCCTAATGATTACCAAACTTGAATCTAGATCGGCGAATCACGCCCCAATTGACAACGGTTCAAGATCGGTAAAGAGAGAATCTGAATGAATGCCATACTTGAATCTAGGTCGGCGAATCACGCCCCGATCGACGACAGTTCAAGATCGGTGAAAAGAGTCCAAAACGACCGACCATCGAGCTCAATGAAGGCCAAACTCAATTCCTTATTTCGAACCGAGATCGGTAAAGAAAAAAGAAAAAACATCATGCAACTACCGACCCGCGATGTGCCGAGCTCGTAGGTATCAACCTGTCGTAATCAGACCCCACTTCCGGGATTCACGGAACTTTACGGGGAACACGGAAAAGGAAGATTAATTAGTTTTCTAATCCGGGATTCGCGGAGCTTTTCCGGGATTCGGGGAACCTGTCGAAGCCGCCGAGGAGGCTTATAAATAACGAAGCCCCGATTACAAAAAAGGGGAGAAAAAGAGATCTTAGAGAGAGAAAGTGAGAGCTCGAAATTCGATTTCGACTTCGGTATCGACTTAAGAATATTTTTGTAAACTCCGACGAGTTCGACTTAATGAAAACGAGATGCCGATCGATCTTTCAACTCTTTTTATTCTTGTGTGATTTATACAATCAACAGGGAGTAGGAAAAACCACCCTCTTAGCTCGTATCAACAACAAATTTGTGAATGAATCTGATGTTGTGATATGGGTCGTGGTCTCTAAAGATTTGCAAACTGAGGCCATTCAGAATCAGAATTTAGGAAGATTACGTCTTGACGAGGAATGGAAAAAAGGAACAGAGGAGGAGAAAGCCTCGGCCATATGCAATATCCTTAGCAGAAAGAAGTTTGTGTTGTTACTAGACGATCTATGGAGCGAGGTTGATCTGAACAAGATAGGAGTTCCACCTCCAACTCGAGAAAATGGAACAAAGATAGTTTTCACCACTCGTTCAAAAGAAGTTTGCAGAGACATGGAAGCTGACGATGAGCTGAAAGTTGATTGTTTGTCACCCGTTGAAGCGTGGGAATTGTTTCGAAATACTGTTGGAGAAGCCGCATTGAAAAGCCATGAGGATATTCTTGCAGTTGCTGAGAAATGTTGTGGCTTGCCACTTGCACTTAATGTTATTGGCAAAGCCATGGCATGTAAAGAGGATGTACATGAATGGCGTCACGCGATTAATGTTCTAAACTCGTCTAGCCACGACTTTCCGGGTATAGAAAAAAAGATTCTTTCCATTTTGAAGTTTAGTTATGATGGTTTAGAGGATGGAATTGTCAAATCGTGCTTCCTATATTGTTCTTTGTTCCCGGAAGACTATAAAATTGAGAAGGAGCAGTTGATAGAATATTGGATTTCCGAAGGATTTATAAATGGAAACAGATATGAAGATGGAAGTAACAACCAAGGTCATGCTATTATTGGTTTGTTAGTTCGTGCGCATCTATTGGTGGATGTTGATGTTAAATTCCCAGCGACAGCGATGGTGAAAATGCATGATGTTTTACGCGAGATGGCTATTTGGATAGGGTCTAACTTCGAAAAAGAGGAAGAAAAAAAATGTGTGTTAAATCTGGTGCGCAGTTACGCCGTATACCAAATGACATCAACTGGAAAGTTGTGAGAAGGATCTCGTTGATGAGTAATCAAATTGAAGAGATATCTTGTTGTCATGAGTGCCCCAACCTCTCGACCTTTTTTTTTTTTTTTTTTTTGAAGAGAATGTTAAATTTATTCCTAAAAAAAAAACGTTTTTGTAATGTAATGCAGCTTAAGATAGAATATACAGCTTCAGATAGAATGCAGCTTAAGATAGATTATTGAAATTTTTTTGGAAAAACCGAGTCTAAATCTTCAACTTGCTGGTCTTGAAGCAAACCACGTCAACCCCTCCTCGAATCGTTTGTCACCACTTCTTTGAATTGAGCTAATACGGTTCCTCATAGTTTTGTCCAGAATTTTGATGAGTCGATTTGCTGATGATGGTGTTTCTCCATGATTGCGTTGATTTCTTTCCCGCCAGATTGCGTGGATGGTTGCTTGGAATAGATATCTTATGACAAATAATGTCATTCGATTGTTGTCTGGGTTTGAGATGATTTGGATTATGGAGTTCCAGTCCACCGTGAATCTTGTTAGGAGAATACCTTGAGCAAGATTTGACCATATTTCTGCAGAATATTGACAAGTGAAGAATAGGTGGTTACGTGTTTCCAAGGGGGCTTGGCAAAAAGAACAAGCTGATGAGTTATTTTGATTCCATTGAAATATGCGGTCACCGGTTGATAGGTGGTCGTGCACAGCGAGCCAAGTCATGAAGGAGTATTTTGGTGTTGCGTTCATAAACCACACTTCTCCACTCCAATGAAAAGTGGGATTGGAGGATCTGATTTGGTTCCAAGTTGACTTTGTCGAGAATCTATTCTTGAAAACCCCCTCCTTAAGTCGCCACAGTTGTCTATCTTCTTCATCCGTTCTCAAATGGGCTCGGGTATTAATGATAAGATCTTTGACCTGGTTGAAAAATGGAACGCGGTGCCTACGTCTTCTATGTCCCATCAATACATTTGCTACCGTTTCGTGGACAGAAATTCCGAAGTCGATGAATCCTCTCGTGCCAATCTTGTCGATGAGGCAGCCTAGAGGGCTCCAATTATTAAACTAAAAGGATGTTGTCTCCCCATTTCGTATCTCAATCGTGTGGTAAGGTTTGGCCAAGTCTTTGTATTTGAGGAGTTTCCTCCAAATCCAGGAGCCTTTTGTTGTATCACCTCGAACTGCCCAGAAAGATCCTTGTCGGATGAGCTGAATTTGAATCCAAGAGACCCATAGTGACGACTTCGCCGATACAATACACCAAATGAGTTTCATGATGCAAACCGTATTGGCCTCTTTCAACGGTTTTATCCCTAAGCCTCCTTCCTTCTTTGGTCAACACACATCTATCCAAGATATTTTTGCTTTGCTTGTTGAAAGATCTGGTCCAGACCACAGAAAAGCCGAGCATATGCTATTAATCTCGTCAATGCATCCTTGTGGTAATCGAAAAGCCGAAAGCCAGAAGTTTGTGATACCTGAGATGATAGAGCTCAATAGTTGTAGTCTTCCTGCGAAAGATATATATTTGGCTGTCCAAGATCTGATTTTCGATCTTATACTTTCGAGAAGAGGTTCGTAGTTGATATGCTCAAATTAATACCCTAAAAAGTACTAAAGCAGTGTTGCAGTATAGTTAGGGGTCGAACACAAGAACTCCAGAAATCACGCAATAGATTATGTTGATCAAAATTAAGCTAAACCAAAAAGATGTAATTAAGAGCGATTGCGTAAATTAAACAAGTTGTAAATCGATGGGAAAGAAGATAGGCTCAGGGTTTTTCTCAGGGAATTCAATGAATGTAAGTAAACTAACTAACAGGATTCAGATTCAGTGCGGTTCTTGAACTCAAATCACTAAAGTATAGCTAACCAACTCTCGTTGCGAAAACTATCTAAGCCTAAATCCTAAAATTCCAAATCTCTTTGCGAATCCTAAAGTTTAAACCAGCTTTTAGTTCAGGTTTGATCTGTTCACAAAACAACTAAACCAAATCTCTTTGCGAATAGTTATTTTGCTCACTCTAGGTTCTGTCAGGTAATCAATCGCACTCTCGTGCCTAACCAATTATCCTAAGATCTAAGTTCTAGGTGATCAGTCTAGGATTAGCTTTGAGAGCAACCTAAGGCAAAGAACTAATTCAGATGGTGAATCCTAATCATTCAATTAACCTAACATTCAGAGAAAACCCTTATGAGAACCCTGAACCTAACAAGAGAACTACTCAGACATGGTGATTGAAACAATAAACATGACTGAAATAATACTCAGATAAATAATAAAAAGGAGAGTAACAAGAGGGTTCGAAATCTTCTCTCGGACGAACAGAGTCTCAGACTTGTCTCCCTCAGAAAGCTCGCTCACAAAACTCAGAATCAAATCAAGTGTAAACTCAATCTCCTTGCCAAAGTGGCTAAAAACCTAACTTAAAACTCATAAAACACGTTCTGGGCTAAATTGTAAATAATAAAGTCTTCTGGGCAATTTTGCAGTTCTTCAACTCTTCATTAAAGTCGCGCTTCGTGCTCTGCTTCAGTGAGTATCGATCGATACCCGGCGGTGTCGATCGATACTGAGACTCTAAATCGGGTACTCAGCTACACGAGCTTCTGTTTTGCTCCAAAATGCTCCAAAAAGCTCCAATATCTCCAATTATGCTCCAAACGTGCTAAAACCTGTAAAATACTCTAAAACACTACAAATAGTAGAAAGACTCTATAAAACGGACCTATATCATGGCTTAAAAGGGATAAAAACCATGATATATCAACTCCCCCAGACTTAGCCTTTGCTTGCCCTCAAGCAAATAAACGACAAAACCAGAGAAAGAGGTTTGAAAACGCGGAGACTCACCTGTTCATGAAGCACTGCCATGACCCGTTTCCCAAACACCCAAATGTCACCTAACTAGATCCAAATCTAACCACCATGTACTTCTCCGTAGACATTCGCAGCTTCCCCAGACTACACACATTATCTCACAGCATCGTTCAATTAAACCCATCATCGCCAGTTTCATCGCTGTGATTAACACCAAGAACCTTCTAGATTCTTTCCCATACAATATCATGACAAGGAACCACCCAAATTTCACACTTTTTGTATCACTTTCTCTCCCCCAGACTTATTTCTTATTTTGTTCTCTCTTTTTTTTTTTCTTCTTTTTTTTTTTTAGATTCGCATATACACATCAAGGTATAAGACGCGAGTAATGATGGTGTTTGCCACCGAATCCCCAGTTCTTCCCTCTCAATGTATCAAAGGGTGTAGGCGAATAATGGCATCATAGGAAAATCCTAGCCTCGCTTCCAACCTTTGTGTGATCATTCCTCACCAAGTAGAATAATGGGATCGCTAGAAATTTTCCTTGCCCTCTACTTAGAAGAAAATCATTTCATCTTTTATGCTCTTTTTTATTAACATGTAACAAGGGAGAGAGATACTATCACTTTCAAACACATGGGTTCCTTTGTCAGATATGAATGAGGAATCAAGCTCTGTGAATACTAACCACATCGATGAAGTGCAAAAATTTGGCTCAGGCTTTAAAAGAACTCTGCTGGAAACATGTGTGTCTTCTAGTTAACTGGTCAGCCTTTGGATTTTTCATTAGTCGATCTGTAGCTGATTCTGTAACAGTGGACACTCAGAAGCAAAGTCAAAACAAAAGGGTCAAGAACACGATCATAATCTCCAACAAAATTTTGACTCAATAAAACAAAATTTGACACAAAAAATGACTGACTCTAAGAAAAGCAAACACAATGTCAGCGACTACGTCCCCCAGACTTAAACAACACTGTCCCCAGTGTTATCAAGCCTGAGTTCGGTGATAGAAATCAAATGAACCAAGTGGAATGTGAAAATCGAAGAGGTTACCTGAGATGGTGATAAGTGTCGACCGACACTGCACTGGTATCGATCGATACCAGTAGGTGGTCGACAGAAATCCTCTTTTCAGCGATAAAGGTGCCCAAAAAGTGTGTCAAACGATCCAAATGTGTTATGGTTAGCACTGTTAGATCACTCAAACACAAGTCAAAGGCAACAAAAATCATAAAAGCATAGGTTCCACAAAGTACAAAATGATAAAATGCTGACATAAGACGCAAACTAACATAAGTTCAAACGAAAAGAAACAGAAAAGGGAAAAGAAAAACAAACGTGAAACCAGATAAACAGAGGACTAATCCTCCTCAGTGGCGTCGGAGTCATCGCCAACAGTGCCAGATGGTCCAGTCGGAGGTGGTGAAATAGGGTGCTGAGACGCCATGCAGCTGCATCGAGATATAGCGGTCCAAATGGTCTGAAGACTCTCAACAACGTAGCGCTGGAACGGATCCATCTCCATCTTAGGTGGTGGAGGAAGAGTAGGTGTAGGAGCAGTTGCGTGGCGCGCGCGTGATTGACCCCCAGCAGGGCTAGATGCAGGCGGACGGGCTCTAGTGGTGGAGCCTCGACGTCTAGTGACAGGTGCAGGCTCCATATCTGCAGCAGCAGGAGCGAAGAATAGCTGATCGGGGTTGCCACCAATATCTGTCAATGCAGTGTTGGGGAGCTGAACAAGATAGTCCCCAACAGAAGTGCTAAATACCCAACGCCTATATGGCTTCAGCCAGCGAAGATTCTCCGGGTGCGCTAAGTCCATAAGCTCGCGTGCAGTCGAGATCGAACAACTGGCTGTGCTGATCCCAAGATGCAAAAAAATCGGAGTGAGTAAACTGCCTACCATCTCGGTCTTCCGACGACTCGTAGCTGTAGAGGTCCTGTCGCGTCCGGTAAAAGGCTTCACCTTCAGCGACTCCAAATGGTGCGCGAAAACAGCGCCAAAGTTGACCGCAAGGTCCATCTCAGGCCACTCATATGCCTCATCATCAATGATGTCGCCAATCCCAATGGACAATACAATCAGCTCGGTCACCCTCATCTTGTTAGGCTCCATCTTGCACAACAAGGTGTTGCTCAAGATCCTAACAAGACAGCGCAGGACAGGATGGCGCACATCCATCTGTGTGGTGGTCTTGCAGTCGTAGACCCCATGCCCGAAGTGAGACCAGAATGCATCAATATCCAAGAACCTGCGAGGAAGCTCGCATCTCGAAAAATCTCTGTTAAACCCATATATGTCGCAGAGCTCCTGGAAAGAGATCCTGTAGCGCACACCACGAATCAAGAATGTCAGCACACCCTGCTGGGCAGTCACTGGGGGCTCCCCAGTGTAGTAAACGCGGACAGACGCGAGGAACTGGCGGACTAAGTCGGGGTATAAGTCATATTTCCGCGTAGGCATCGTCCCCAGTCCAATCTTCCTGATCAAACCATCAAGCTCTATGTCAAAGCCCAGTCGCCTCATAGAGTGCGTATCCACAAAGCGAGTGGGGCGCACATCAACGTCCTGCTAGGCGTTGTAGAAGATAGAGTCATAGTCATCCGACTCCTCTGAAATCGGCCTGTGGGTGCAGGCCCTGCTCTCAGTAATCTCCTTATCGGAGCCCTCGTAATCATCTCTCAATCTGATTCTGGCCTTCTCACTGATCTTGGGCCAAGGAGCTCTACACGCAGAGCCAGGAGCGGCTGGTGAGGAAGAACGACGTGGAGGAGGTGGAGGAATGTTGCGTAACGAGGTGTGTGGAAGATCAAGATCCGCCGTTGTGCCAGTGATCCTCACCAAATAACGGTGGTTGAGAAGGCAAGCTTTCACAACCCCTCCTTGCCAAGTGAAACCGTCGAAAATCTTCACACTTGCGCCCACAACGTACTCGATCGGACGCTCACTAGACGGGTTAGAGCTAGAGGCCTCAGCAGCTCTTGGCCTCTTCTTTGGTGCCATCTGGGCCGTGGGTATCGACCGATACTAGTTAGCGTCGATCGATACTCGTAGCAAGTTGGTGCTTTCAGGCGCATGGAGGGTGTCGATCGACACTGGGTGGTGTCGATCGATACGTCTCGTCCGAATCTGGTTCACGTAACACAACGAAACACAAAACTAAAAGTAAAAAGAAAAAGAAAGATATGTACAGACCCACCAGTGGGTTGCCTCCCACTAAGCGCTCGTTTAACGTCATTAGCTTGACTGTACTGCCATTCAGGCAGCGGGTGCATCATCCAGAGGCATCATGTGTCCATTTGGGATCTCAGTTCTCCGTAGGTAGTGTTTCACCCTCTGTCCATTGACAGTGAACTCCTCGCCAGAGGGATTAGTCAGGACAAGTGCACCATGTGGTCGAACCTCCTTGACAGTGAAAGGACCTGACCAACGAGAACGCAATTTACCAGGAAACAAATGCAAACGAGAGTTATACAGAAGTACCTGATCATTGGGTTCAAAAATGCGGTGGAGGATTTTCCTGTCGTGGTATGCCTTAGTCTTCTCCTTGTACAGCCTTGAGTTCTCATAGGCATGATGCCTAATCTCATCCAGCTCGTTCAGCTGGATCAATCGCTTCTCAGCAGCATGCTTGATGTCAAAATTCAGCAACTTAGTAGTCCATGCTGCCTTATGCTCGATCTCCACAGGAAGGTGACAGGCTTTCCCATACAGCAAATGGAAAGGTGTAGTACCCAATGGTGTCTTATAAGCAGTCATGTAAGCCCACAGCGCGTCGTCTAGCTTTGTAGACCAATCCTTCCTAGAAGTGCCCACTATCTTCTCCAGAATCTCCTTGATTTGCCTATTGGAGACCTCGACTTGCCCACTGGTCTGGGGGTGATATGGAGTAGCCACACGATGATTCACACCGTGCTTCTTCAGTAACCTCTCGAAAACCCTGTTGATGAAGTGACTGCCACCATCACTTATAACAATACGAGGCACTCCAAATCGTGGAAAGATGATGGTCTTAAACAGCTTAAGAACCACCGCAGAGTCGTTGGTTGGACTAGCAATTGCCTCCACCCACTTAGAGACATAATCCACTGCAACTAGAATGTACTGGTTCTTGTATGACGGAGGAAAAGGGCCCATAAAATCGATACCCCAGCAATCAAAGATCTCAACCTCAAGGATGAAATTCTGTGGCATCTCATGTCTCTTACTGATCTTCCCTCTCCTCTGACACACATCACACTGCGAGATGAAGGTATGAGCATCCTTAAACATAGTAGGCCACCAGAAGCCCGCTTGAAGAACCTTGGACACTGTCTTGAAGGTAGCGAAGTGTCCAGCATACTCAGAACCATGGCAATGAAACAGAACCGCAGGTACCTCTGATTCAGCAATGCAGCGCCTGTACATACCATCAGAGCAATGCTTATACAGGTAAGGCTCATCCCAAAAGTACCGCCTTATGTCTCGCAGAAACTTCTTCTTAGCATATCTCTCTAGGTGCATTGGCTCTGTGCCCGCAGCGAGGAAGTTGGCAATATGAGCATACCATGGTAGATTAGAATCCAGTGCAGCAACAAGGTATTCCTCGGAGGCTCCAAGGTGTTCAACGGTCAAAACAGGTGCGGCAGGCGACGAGTGTCGACCGACACCAGGTGAGTGTCGATCGACACCGAAACCAGCAATTCGTGAGAATTGCTGATTTTCGATAAATCCACTTTGGAAACCAGTTTCAATGTAGTAGATCGATTCCTCAGGCAGTTGATCATCAATAGGCACGTCTGTATCGAGCTTCAACCTCGAGAGATGATCAGCAACCCCATTCTCTACTCCTCTCTTGTCCTTAATCTCAATATCAAACCCTTGGAGCAAAAGAACCCAACGACAAAGACGAGGCTTGAGATCCTTATTCTGCATCAGATACTTGAGAGCAGCATGATCCGTATGAACAATCACCTTGCTCCCAATCAAGTAAGGCCGGAATTTGTCGAAGGAGAAAACGACTGCAAGTAATTCCNGAAATGCCTAAGTTCAAGACTCGAATGAACAAATCTAATCTAGTACTAACACCGCTTACTCGAATCTCTTCCCTAAAGCATGGGACGAGACCAAAAATCCTAGGGTGTAGCTTTAGTTCGGTTTGTCACGCCAAACTAGAACTACCTAATCTAGATGTAGTACTAGGTTTTGGTTTATCATGTCAAATCTAGCATTAAGAACCAACCTAAGAACCTAAGTGAAAGATTTATCTAAGATCATCCTAAATCACCATCATCTAACCATCAATCAACCAAATCAAGCCTAAACATGATCCAACAAAAATCTATTCACAAGAACATGAAGAACAAGAAGAACCCAGAAAAAGTCAACTCACAAAAATAACATAGATCACAAAAGTAAACCATAGAAAAGAAAGAAGAAGAATCAACAAGACATAATATATAAAAGAAGTGAAGAAATCTTCCCTTATGTGGCATATACATGAAGATCCATTCAAGAACACCAAGGGGTGTTCTTGAACTCTCCCAAGTCTAAAAAGAGAAGACTTTTTGTGTGGGGAAGAAAACTTAATGTTTATTACAACTTAAGTGGGGTATTTATAGAAAAATGTATTAAAATGTGTTTTTGGTCCAGATTGACAGTTTATCGGGCCACTTTATCGGCCATATGGCCGATATAAACTTCACCAGGGAGCTTTCATTCTCGGAAGCATCCTCCTTCACGGCAGAGCTGATATGTGTCCACTTAATCGTCTGTAACTTCTTCAATACAGTCCAGAATTAGTTGAAACCACTCCCGTCGGAAAGCTAACTCAAATCTCTACAACTTTAATGAAGAGCTCCAAAGCTAAATCCAAAGGGAAGGCTTCCATCCGAGTCGATCTTATAGACACATATACTTGATGCTTTTATCGGCCAAATGGCCGATAAAATGGCTTGGCAGGAGCAACGTCTTCTTGGCACGAGACAAGGTGTTTTATCGGCCCTCATTATCGACCACATGGCCGATAAAACTGATCATCAGGGACTCCATCACCTTTTCCTTGTCTTTCTTTCCCCTTTGACCTTCCATGATTGCTATCCACACTCCTCTAACTTCTCCAACTCCAAGAACACCTGAAAATGACTCAAAATGGTATGTACATGCAAATATACACCCTAAGACTCTAGAACACATTCCTAACGCTAAATGAGACACTTATGCATGAATATGTAACAAAGTATGCATGAATGAGAATAAAACACACCAAAATAAAGGGGTTAAAACATGCAAAATATGGTGTTATCAGTAGGCCACCAGAAGCCTGCTTGAAGAACCTTGGACACTGTCTTGAAAGTAGCAAAGTGTCCAACATACTCAAAACCATGGCAGTGAAACAAAACCGCAGGTATTTCTGATTCAGCAATGCATCGCCTGTAGATACCATCAGAGCAATGCTTATACAGGTAAGGCTCATCCCAAAAGTATCGCCTTATATCTCGTAGAAACTTCTTCTTGGCATATTTCTTTAGGTGTGTTGGCTCTGTACCTGCAGCGAGGAAGTTGGCAATATGAGCATACCATGGTAGATCAGAATCCATTGCAACAACAAGATACTCCTCAGAAGCGCCAAGGTGTTCCATGGTCAAAACAGGTGCAGCAGCCGATGGGTATCGACCGACACCAGGTGAGTGTCGATCGATACCGAAACCTACAATTCGTGGGAAGTGCAGATTTTCGGTGAATCCATTCTGGAAACCAGTTTCAATGTAGTAAATCGACTCCTCAGGCAGTTGATCATCAATAGGCACGTCTGTATCGAGCTTCAACCTCGAAAGATGATCAGCAACCCCATTCTCTACTCCTCTCTTGTCCTTAATCTCAATATCAAACCCTTGGAGCAAAAGAACCCAACGACAAAGACGAGGCTTGAGATCCTTGTTCTGCATCAGATACTTGAGAGCAGCATGATCTGTATGAACAATCACTTTGCTCCCAATCAAGTAAGGTCGAAATTTGTCGAAGGAGAAGATGACCGCAAGTAATTCCTTCTCTGTCGTGCTGTAATTCCTCTGAGCATCATCCAACGTTCTGCTGGCATAATAGATAACATGAAGTTTCTTCTCTTTCCGCTGACCCAGAACATAACCCACAGCAAAATCGCTGGCATCGCACATAATCTCGAAAGGCAAAGTCCAATCAGGAGGTTGCACAATAGGAGCACTCACCAATGCCTTCTTAATCTCCTCTAAAGCTGCAAGACACTCTGGTGTGAAATCAAAGTGAGTCTCCTTGCATAATAGGGCGGTGAGTGGGCGTGTTATCTTGGAGAAATCCTTGATAAATCTCCTGTAAAACCCAGCATGACCCAGAAAACTTCTAATGTCCTTCACAGAACTCAGTGGTGGCAAACCTGTCATAACATGAATCTTAGCCTTATCCACCTCGATCCCAGCTTCAGAAACCTTGTGCCCAAGAACGATGCCATCTTGAACCATAAAATGACACTTTTCCCAATGAAGGACCAAGTAGCACCTTGCACAAGTTAGCCAAACAATCCTTGAACGAGTATCCATATACTGAAAAATCATCCATGAACACCTCCATAAAGTCCCCAATCATGTCTGTGAAGATAGACATCATGCATCTCTGAAAAGTAGCTGGAGCGTTACACAATCCAAATGGCATTCGCCAGTATGCGAATGTGCCATAAGGGCATGTAAAATTGGTTTTCCCCTAATCATCTGGATGAATAGGAATCTGGAAGAAACCTGAATACCCGTCGAGGAAACAGTAATAGGGATGACTAGTCAACCTCTCTAACATCTGGTCAATGAAAGGCAATGGGAAGTGATCTTTCCTTGTGGCCGCATTCAACTTCCTGTAGTCAATACACATTCGATGCCCAGTGATAGTCCTCGTAGGAATCAACTCATCCTTCTCATTCTTCACCACAGTTATCCCTCATTTCTTAGGAACAACGTGCACTGGACTAACCCAAGAACTGTCTGAGATGGCATAGATAACCCCTGTATCCAAGAGCTTCATAACCTCCTTCTTAACCACTTCTTTCAGATTCGGATTCAGCCTCCTCTGATGCTCAATTGTAGCCTTTGACTCGTCCTCAAGATGAATCCTATGCATGCACAGATCCGGTGATAAACCTGAAATGTCATCAAGAGAATAGCCAAGAGCTTTGCGATACATGCGCAGCTTGCTCAGCAGTAAGGCCACCTCTGCGTTGTTCAAAGAAGCATTAATAATCACAGGGTATGTGGAATTAGGACCAAGAAATACATACCTCATATTGGCTGGAAGTGGCTTGAGTTCCAACTTAGGAGCTTTCTCCTCGCTCCAATCTCCAAGCTTAGCAGCTTGCTTAGAACATTGGCCCAATTCGCTGTTCGGACGTAGGGTATCGACCGATACCAAGGGGGTATCGATTGATACTGATGGTGCAGTGTCGAGTATCTTCGAGTAACCAGTAGCGTTTTCACTCAAACAGCCCTCAGATTCGACTGAACAGACCAATGCCCTCTCCAACGGGTCCTCAGGATGCATCCCCAAGAAGTACTCTTCAGCAATGTCCGTGAAAGTATCGACGAAGAAAGTCTGCCCATCGATGGTTGGTCTCTTCATCATCTTCTCCATGTTAAAGGTCATGACCAAATCACCTATGTTAAGAGCTATCTTCCCATTCCTGCAGTCAATCAATGCACCAGCTGTGGCAAGGAATGGTCTCCCCAAGATAAGCGGATCTTTGGGCTCAGCATCATACTCTAGGACAATGAAATCAGTCGGGATCAAGCAATTCCCGATCTTAATAGGGACATCTTAGAGTAGCCCCTCTGGAAGTCGCACTGAGCGATCAGCAAGTATCAAAGATATTCTGGTGGATGTGAAGTCTGTCATACCCATCCTCTTGGCAACTGAGTAAGGCATAAGGTTAACACTCGAGCCAATGTCGCATAGAGAACGCTCGAACCTTTCGGTGAATATAGAACAATCCAACACAAAGCTCCCTGGATCTGGAAGTTTCTTTGGGATTATGTTGGTTAAGATTGCACTGCACTCCTGAGTAAGCATCACACACCCTTCTTCAAGGTTCAAGTTGCTAGACACCATCTTCTTGACATATCTCCTGAAAGCTGGAGAAGTCTTAATAGCGTCGAGGAAAGAAAGTTCGACAATCAGCTTGTCCAATATCTGCTTGCATCTAAAGTCTTCCACCTCCTTCTTAGTCTTCCCAACAGCTCTAGGATAAGGTATCCTCGGTATATAGACTCGTTCTGGGACTACCTTAGGTGTCACATTCGGAATTTTAGGTGTCTTTTCGGCAGTAGGCTCAGTATCGACCGATGCTTGAGGAGTGTCGATCGACACTAGGGTTTTTGGGTTGTCCCGTTGCAAGATCTTGACTGGTGTCGATCGACACTGGGGTGTATCGATCGATACCCTGGGGATTTCAGAATCCTCATCGTCGAGATCGACGAAAATCTCTGCAGATAATGCATCTTTCACTCCTGTATTCACCTCTTTTCCATTCCTTAGAGTGATGGCATTGATGTGCTCCCTCCTTGGGTTTCTCCTCTACCTGGAAGAACACCCTCTTGCCTTTTCACAACTTCTGAAGTTTGAGCAACCTGAACTTCCAACTTCTTCTGACTCATGCTAAGCGCTTCTATCCTTCCATTCAAGGTTGTGTAAAGATCATCCAACTTCCCATTGAAGCTCACTGTCATCTTGTCCTGCCCTTGAACCAGCTGCTCAAGCATCGCCTCGATCTTACTCTCCTGAGTCTTGGGCGGTGGAGATTGATAGGATGAACTCTCATAGTTCCTTGTGTAACCACTACCCTGGAAAGGTTTTTGGCCAAACTGATTCGACCCAGAACCACCTTGATTACCCTCAGACTTGAATCCTCCTTGCTGAAAGTTGTTGTTGAAGTTTCGGTTGTTGTATTGATTCCTCTGACCTTGAAAACCAGAACCACCAATGTAGTTAACATCCTCTACCTCATCCTCATGGAAAACCTCGACATCATCAGCAAAGTGAACAGCCTTCTGCTGCTTGCTCATCAACAAATTATGCACCGAATCCAGCTTCGCATGCACTTCAGCAATCTGTGAACCTTATATACCACCAGCTAGCTTCTTATGCTCCATGTCAGCACTCTTTGTGCTATTGCTAGACGCAAATTTCTCAATCAGCTGGTAAGCATCATCAGGAAATTTGGTAAAGAAATTACCATTGCTCGCAGAGTCCAACGCCATCTGGTATCTCCAATCAATCCCTCTGAAAAAGAAACTCAGCAACTGAACCATAGTATACCCATGATGTGGACAATCCCTCTGATACGATCTGAATCTTCCCCAAGCAGCCTTGAAAGCCTCAGTCGGTCCCTAAGAAAACTGGGAAATCTTATTCCTAAACTCTTCTGATCTCGCATCGTCATAAAAGTTATTCAGGAAAGCAGTCTTAGTCTCATCCCACGTAGTCAATGACCCAGCTGGTAATTGCTTGAGCCAATAAGAAGCATCCCCACCTAGAGAGTATGGGAAAAGCTTACAGAACAAGTAGTCGTAGGACACTCCATTGCATTTGATGCTAGAGACCAAATCCTCGAACTTCTCAATATGGTCCATGGGATGTTCAAGAGGAAGACCATGGAAAGTGTGCTGACCCACAAGAGTGTAGTACACGGGCTTCAGCTCAAAGTCATTCCTCTGAAAGGTGGGAATACGAATCGCTGATCGATTTGCGTAGAACTGGTCAGGTCTGTTGCATTCACCAATTGTCCTAGCACGATTAACCACAGCATTCCCATCATTCACCTCGTTGTTGCGCGCAGCTCGGGCGGCAACCTCATCGACAGTTGGTGGAGGGATTATGATGTTTCCCTCTCCATCAAGTCGATGTCCAGCCTTATTGCATAAATGACCCTCTCGGTCTCTGAAAGTACCAGCCTCATCCCGAATCAAAACCACTGGGTTGTTGTTCATCTCTACTGGCTTCTTTGCTCTTCTTAGTGTGCGTTCCAACTGTGATAGCTGCTCGTTTGACAAATCAACTAGCTGAGTGTTCTTGTTTCTTCTGGTTCCTCGAGTAGGCATACACCTGAAACACAAAAGATCAAGAACGTAAGTAACTCACAAAAAAAACTTGTCGGGTGTCGACCGATACCACTAGGGTGTCGATCGATACTCGACGATTTAGACGAAATTCTTCACCAAAATCTAATGGCGAAATTGAGTCCCCGGCAACGGCGCCAAATTTGATATGCTCAAATTAATACTCTAAAAAGTACTAAAGCAGTATTGCAGTATAGTTAGGGGTCGAACACAAGAACTCCAGAAATCACGCAATAGATTATGTTGATCAGAATTAAGCTAAACCAAAAAGATGTAATTAAGAGCGAGTGCGTAAATTAAACAAGTTGTAAATCGATGGGAAAGAAGATAGGGTCAGGGTTTTTCTCAAGGAATTCAATGAATGTAAGTAAACTAACTAACAGGATTCAGATTCAGCGTGGTTCTTGAACTCAAATCACTAAAGTATAGCTAACCAACTCTCGTTGCGAAAACTATCTAAGCCTAAATCCTAGAATTCCAAATCTCTTTGCGAATCCTAAAGTTTAAACCAGCTTTTAGTTCAGGATTAATCTGTTCACAAAACAACTAAACCAAATCTCTTTGCGAATAGTTATTTTGCTCACTCTAGGTTCTGTCAGGTAATCAATCGCACTCTCGTGCCTAACCAATTATCCTAAGATCTAAGTTCTAGGTGATCAGTCTAGAATTAGCTTTGAGAGCAACCTAAGGCAAAGAACTAATTCAGATGGTGAATCCTAATCATTCAATTAACCTAACATTCAGAGAAAACCCTTATGAGAACCCTGAACCTAACAAGAGAACTACTCAGACATGGTGATTGAAACAATAAACATGACTGAAATAATACTCAGATAAATAATAAAAAGGAGAGTAACAAGAGGGTTCGAAATCTTCTCTCGGACGAACAGAGTCTCAGACTTGTCTCCCTCAGAAAGCTCGCTCACAAAACTCAGAATCAAATCAAGTGTAAACTCAATCTCCTTGCCAAAGTGGCTAAAAACCTAACTTAAAACTCATAAAACACGTTCTGGGCTAAATTGTAAATAATAAAGTTTTCTGGGCAATTTTGCAGTTCTTCGACTCTTCATTAAAGTCGCGCTTCGTGCTCTGCTGCAGTGAGTATCGATCGATACCCGGCGGTGTCGATCGATACTGAGACTCTAAATCGGGTACTCAGCTACACGAGCTTCTGTTTTGCTCCAAAATGCTCCAAAAAGCTCCAATATCTCCAATTATGCTCCAAACGTGCTAAAACCTGTAAAAGACTATAAAACACTACAAAATAGTAGAAATACTCTATAAAATGGACCTATATCATGGCTTAAAAGGGGTAAAAACCATGATATATCAGTAGTCCCCTGAGGTCATCCGCTTCGTCAATAAAGGCAGGCCTAGGTACCGAATTGGTAGTTGTCCGACTGCAAAAGAGAAATTATTTATGATCTCATCTCTATTTGTGTCTGTGATTCCAGTAAGGTAAGCCGTTGATTTTTCGAGGCTTATCTTCAGACCCGACATCTTCCCGAAATCATCAAAAACTAAGATAATCCCTTCCATTGATCTGAGATTTCCGTCCGTAAAAACCATGAGATCATCAGCGAAGCATAAGTGTGTAAGTGAAATGCTTTTACACCCTGGATGATAGCCTAATTTTCTTTCAACCGCCGCTTTATCAATCATTTTGGAGAGAATATTCATGCATGTAACAAACAGATACGGTGAGAGAGCACAACCTTGTCGAAGACCTCTTTTGCTGCTAAAAAATCCCGCCAATTCTCCATTAATCTGAACTGAAAAAGAAGCTGTTGAGATACATAGATGGATCCAATGGATAAACATTGGTGGAAAATCCAAAGCTAGAAGAGTGTTGACTAGAAAAGGCCATTGGACCGTGTTGAAAGCTTTTGCGATGTCTATCTTTATTGCACTCCGAGAAGATATCGATGGCTTGTGGTAGTCTTTGACTAACTCAGACGCTAGAAGCAGGTTTTCGATTAACATTCTGTTTTTGACAAATGCAGACTGATTTTCCGCAACAAATTTTGGGAGGATTTCTTTTAGACGATTGGCGAGGATCTTTGACACCACTTTGTAAAGAACGTTGCAGCAAGATATAGGACGGAAATCCTTCATTTCTATTGCATCATCTTTCTTTGGGATTAGGGCGGGTATAGTTGTGTTTGTACCTTTTGGCAGAAAGCCAAACATGAAGAAAGACTGTACCGCAATCGTCAATTCTTTCCCAATTATGTTCCAAGCGCCTTTGAAAAATTCACTCGTATATCCGTCTGGTCCAGGGGATTTGTCATTTGGCATAGAGAAGATGACATGCTTTATCTCCTCATCGTTGACTTCTCTTGTCAGTCAATGTTGGTCCACTTTAGAGCAGCTGAAATTAAGTAAGTCCCTAAGGGGCTGTACCATTGTTCCCGTGAAATCATCCGGAGTGGCACTTAGAAAATCCCGGAAATGTGAGTCTGCCTCATTTTTTATGTCCTCGCAACTTGTTGCCACATGACCATCTGAACATAGGATTTCTCTTATGGTGTTTTGCGATTGTCTGACCTTAACCGCACGATGAAACACCTTGTTGTTCTTATCACCCACTTGCATCCAGTGTAACTTTGATTTCTGCCTTAGAAATTTCTCCTCAATATCTGCTAGTCTAGACCATTTCCCATGCGCCTCTGCCTCTTCTTGTATTGCATTGCTAGTCGGGTTTAGAAAGGTGAGATTCTGTTTTTGACATAAGTCTTCAAAAGCCTCCTTAGTTCGTCGCGTTATGTCTCCAATTTCTTTTTTTTGTAGATCACGAAGTAAAGGTTTTAGAGCTTTCAACTTCTTTGTGAACCGAAACATAGCTGAGGTTGAATGAAATATGACTTCTGTTCCAGCCCAGAAATCTTCTATAAGAGGTGTAAAGCTTGGGGAGTCCACCATCACATTCATGAATTTAAAAGGCCTTCTCTTCTTAGGCAGATCTGCCTCTAAGTGAATTTGGCATCTGAGGTGATCCGAACATCCTCCAGCCTCGAAAATGCTATAGGAACTCGGAAACATCTGCAGCCATTCATCATTTACCATAACCATGTCTAGTTTTTTGCATATCAGGCCCTCATCGCGCTTATTGCACCAAGTAAGCTTTGGTCCATTAAATCCCAAGTCAAGAAGAGAGCAATAGTTAACTACTTCTTGAAAATCCCTCGTACCTTGTGAAAGAACTGGGTTTGAGGCATAGCTTGAGTGATCTGATCCCGATAAAATCTCATTAAAATCACCGTAGATGATCCATGCCTTGTTCTTGAAGATTGGTGAGTTATAGTGAGATTTTAAGTCTTCCCATAATAATCGTCGTTCCTCAGGGAAGTTTGAAGCATAGACGAAGGAGCATAAGAATTCGTCGTCTCTGTTTGCAAGCTGAACCAAGCAAGAGATAATTTGCCCGCTCTTAAACAGTGGTGTGAGTCGAACCCCTTCCTTCCACATGACCCAGATTCGACCCAAACAGTTATACTCGTAGTTTGAAAGAATTGACCAGTCTCGAAATACAGATTCCATGATTTTTTTCGATTTATTCTCCCTTACTCGCGTTTCCAGAATACACCCGAATTGCAGAGAAATAGTTTCCATCCAACTGCGAACCACATTATGTTTAGTAGATTTGTTGAGTCCGCGAATATTCCAGAAGATGTTTTTGGAGCCGAAGGATAAGAGGATTCAGATCCTAGCTTAGTGATAACCTCCACATTTGGTTTGAAAACATCCGTTGCCATCTTTTTTGACGGCTCTGAGTTTGACGGGGGAATCTGGTTGAAAACAGAGGGGGATTTCGCAGATCCGTTCCTGTCTTTTTGGATCTTTAGATCGCCTCTCGCCGCTGAGAGATCCTTGTGCAGCTTCCCTTCTCCGACTTTCACAGAATCAACCACCTTGAGCTCCATCTTCTCCGAGCGAAGAATGACATCCTGGACTTCATTCGATACCTCCGAGCCTTCCCCCAACGACTTCGATCCCAAACCTGATGGAGGATCCCCCATTTCCGGGCCGGCAGGGCTTGTCTCGCCGGAGAATGGCGAGATTTGAAGGAAATCACTGTAGATAGTGTAAACTCACTGTTTGTCGCACTTTTGCTTTTGACTTTTGCTGTCCTCCTCCTCTCGGCCTTATTACTCTGTGATAACAAGTTAAAGGTTATTTCAGGTGAGTTCTTTGAGTTTATGAAAGCCCTTGTCGTCTTGGATCTTTCGCAAAATGATGATCTTTGCGCATTGCCGGAAGAAATTTGCAGCTTGAGTTCCTTGGAATACCTTAATTTATCATTGACAAAGATAAAATCGTTACCAGCTGGTTTGGAGGGGTTGAGGAAACTAATAAGCTTGGACCTGGAGTATACTTCACTTGAAAGCATTGATGGGATAGGAACAAGCTTACCAAATCTTCAAGTGTTGAAACTATTTTATTCCCGTGTCTGTATTGATGCAACATTAATGGAAGAGCTACAACTCTTAGAGCACTTACAGATTTTAACAGCAACCATAAAGGATGGTTTGATTTTGGAAAGAATCCAAGGAGTGGAGCGATTGGCGAGAAGTATTCGACATTTAAAACTAGAGAATATATCAGCAGAGGTTGTAGTATTAAACACGGTAGCTCTGGGTGGTCTTCAAAGCTTTTCTATTTTTAGCTGCAAATTAAAGAGAATTTGCTCGAATTCTCAGGCTTTTCCAAACTTGAGAGTATTTGAAGTCCACAAATGCCCAAAGCTGCCCAAAGCTGCCACTGAGTTTCCTGAGACACGAGCAGCTAAGCCATTGCAATGTGTGTGAGTGGGTGAGTGTATCCTCTCAGTTCTTAATTTGGTTTGGGTTTTATTTTACTGCTTTTGTTTTGAATGAAATTGTTGTCAGTCAAGTTTGCATTTTAAATTCAAAGACTCTTTTGGTGTATATTCGCCAATGTGTGTGAGTGTGTGGATAAGCAAAGACGATTTTGATTCAGAAATTTTCATCTCTCCTTCATCCTTTATCGAAGACCGATCCGTAATTTGGGTTCACATTCACATCATTGGAGCTCTCGAGCACATTCATAAACAGGAAAAAACATGACAACTTCGATTGGAAGATGAAAGAATGTAGAGAATCTCTACATATTTTGGGGGCTCAAATAAAACAGTTGATTCAGAGAAAGTTTCCAAGTGTTCGATGAAATGCCTGAGTGGTTCATGTGGCTCTGCTATGTCACCTCTCAACTTGGATCACTGATCCTTTCCATTTTCCATTTTCTAGTGGCTCTGCACCAAAAAGAACGAACCAAACCAGCCATTTTGCGCATGAAATCGAGAGGGATTTTATCGAGGACGAAGATGTGGTTGCTGCAATGCAAACCAGTTTCTCCAGACATTTCATCACACAAATAGCTCAGGTTTTTTAACTAGAGACTACACATACTGTCATAACGTTTCCAACTCTGTAGTGGTTCACTACCCATTTTCCAGCATCATCAATGAGTTTAAAGTCTCATGATTTGATACCTTTTAAGCTTGGATTGATTCATACAAGTATCTACTGAAGAACTACTCGAACCGAGTTTGGTTGCCACAGGTCAGTAACTTGGTTTTACTGCAATTTTAATTTGGTTTCAGCTTTTTACCAAGATTTATTAGGACTTTCTTTTTGTAAAACCTGAAGTTTCAATCAATTCATTTTCTGTTCGATTCAATTCTGATTCAGTTTCTCTTTGGTTCAGTTTACAAGTTACAATTCTGATTAGAAATTTGGATAGAGAAGTGTACTCTTCCATTATTATCAGGTCATTGAATTATTGGTATTCCTCTTTCTCGTGTCTTCATAATCATCAAACAGAGTAATTTTGTTTTTCCAGTTTGCTTAATTTTTACAACAATTACAATTTTTTCATTTTCCAGTTTTCTGAGATGGAAATGCTTAGAATGGGAGAAAAAGACTCCTACGCCATTGCAATGTGTGTGAGTTTATCCTCTCTGTTCTTAATTTGGTTTGATTTTGTTGTGTTGCTTTTGCTTGAATGATATTGTTGCATTGTTTGCATTTCTCAAAGTTGGAAACATTCATTTATATTCAAAGACTCTTTTGGTGTATATTCGTCCATGTTCTATGTTATCTCCTCCACTGAGTTTGCAAATCTTTGGTGTATATTCGTCCATTTTTTCTTAATATTGTTAATAGTAAGAAAAAGACTGTGGCTGAGAATAAATTTCTGCGGCGGCTCAACTTCTTCTTCATCTTCTTCTTCTTCCGGTTTCATGATGGGCGGAAATTGTTAGAATCCACCAATTAACCCTTCACACCGGAAATTGTATTGCATAGTGGAAAGTTCCAGTTTGCTTTTTGGTGATACCATAGGGTCGAAGTCATCCAGAAACTCATAACATGATGATATAAAACGCAGCTCTTCTTGGAAAGTTCTAGTTTGCTTTTTGTAAGATATTCCTTTTATTGGATGTATCTCTATATATCCGGATTTCAAAGCTTTTCTAAAATCTGTTTCCAATTTTGTTAAAACACTTATCACAATGAGAGAAGCTATACTACAATGAGCTATTCTCTTGTGCTACTTTCGTTTTCAAAAATAGATTGAGAAAAAAAGATGACTTCTCTTCTCGAAACCTCACATTTTTCTAATTTCCTTGCATTACTGCCGTGAGAAACAATGTGTACTAATTATTTACGTAGAGTTTGTAGTGCGAGCTCTGGTTTCTTCTCTGATGAAGCATTCTCTGCTAAAATGCAGGAATTAGCACTACAATTCAGGAATGCAGGCGAAGAAGAAGAAGCAGAAAAAAACTTAGAGAAACACAAAGAAAACAAATACAATGAAGCAGTAGATAACGATTACAGGAATCATAGATTTGGCACGATGAAGCTACTTCAAGAGTCTCTGGAAGATAGTCTATTACTGTCTCCACCGGATGACTTGCCGCTCCTTCATGCAAAGATACCATTATATGTTTTCATTATAACATTAATTGTTTCAAACTCAATTTTTACGTTTGTGTTTTAAGTTTATATGAGTAAAAAAGAATTTAGATTTTTGAAAAACAAGCTTACTTGCAGCGATAAGGAATGTTGTGCCCTTCACTTGTCTGCTGATTCTTTTGAGGTCAGCTTCCTAATGAGGGGCAATTTGTTTCAGTTTATTGTCGAGTCGGGTGAAGGTGGTAAAGGTATATTATGGGTATGGAGGAAGTTTTAGATTACTCCTAGACTAGACATATTCTTAAATCCGAATGTAAAATATCTAAACACACAGAGAAACATGATAGTTTGGAGATAATTAAGTGGTAGCAACAACAACAGTCAAAAACATCTAGAGAATAATCAGTAATATCTCTAGTAATACCAAAAAAAAAAACAAATCTAGAGAATAATCAGTTATATCTCTAATAATACCCAAAAAAAATAAGTTAAGTGATATGACTGATTAAAACATAGTTTGGCTATAATTAAGTGATAGCAACAACAGTCTAAAACATCTAGAGAATAGTCAGAATTATGGAGTAAAGCAAACTAAGTCAGAATTATGGAGTAAAGGCAAACTAAGTGAACGCCTCATCTATTGGTTGAAGTTGCTGCGGTGAAATAATTCAGAAAGGCCTTTGTGATATCCATAGATCAGGGTTCTCCCGAACAAATGATTTGTACCTGTCGCAATTAACGATCGCTTCCATGTGCATTACGACAAGCTTTATCGCAGTTTTTTTCAAGATTTTGTCTAAAGTGACAGTGGACAGCTCAAGTATGTCGAGAACGGTGTTCAGACTAAATGACGAGATGAATTGGTTTCTGCAAAGTTCTTGGAGATATGTTATGTCATAATTGTGAGCTGCAAGATAGAGCGCACGAGTGTGTTTGTTGCCGGGACTCAAGATATCCAGCTATAGAAGAACTCGAGAAGAGCCTTGAGTTCTTCATAACTCAGGTCAGGAATAGTAATTGAGTTCTCTACTGAAATTACGCACTCATCGGAGTCCAACATGTACCCAAACACATTCGACCTCACTGCCTGTGGGATAAACAACAACAAAAATTAGTTAAAATTCGTATAGATTAATTAGTAAAACCAGACATGAATTTTCATGAGCAGGCCAGTTTCTATATGGTACATATGAACTTCACATGGATTCAGAGTTACACAGATCAATCAAGATCCAAATTGTGCATTATGCTAAGCAGATCAATCAAGTTGTGCATTATACATATATCGGTTTGGACTCATATCTTACTAAAGACAAATATCTAATGTGTTTCATCCATATGCATTCCAAGAGAGTTTAATTACCAACTAATGTCGATATAGCTATGCTTATCAGTTTTATAACAAACATATAATCAATGAGACGGAACAAGACTTATAATTAAGTAACTTCTCCTACTAATGTTCGCACATCGCAATTGATTATGGGTAATAAAAGGTATATAGGTTCAATCTAACATACTCAATTGTGAAGTAAACATCCATAGACCGATTTTTCCTACTAATATATAGTTTCAGTACATAATATATATATATATATATATTAGAATCAAAATTCAAGTTTAGAGATGTTACCAAGACAGCTTTGTGAGCGAGAATTCCAGGCCCATCATCCCCAGGTTCAACAATAACATCAGTGTGAATTTCGTTTTTAAAGGCCATAACATAATCACCGAGAAAACCCATTCTATCCAATTTCCCTTTTTTGCTATCTGCCATTTCTTCTTCTACTGCATGCAAATAAGAAACACATTTCATTGAAAAACTCCCAAAACCCTAAAATGATATGATGCCAAAACCACTCAAACCAATTTAATCGAAGCAAAATTAGTGATGCAAAAAAATACCATAAATTCAAGCATACGAGATACATACAAGAGAGAGGCAGGACGATCAAAACATTTTGTTTTCACACAGAAATGAAA
Organism: Eutrema heterophyllum; assembly: GCA_002933915.1. Lineage (NCBI taxonomy): Eukaryota > Viridiplantae > Streptophyta > Magnoliopsida > Brassicales > Brassicaceae > Eutrema > Eutrema heterophyllum. Next base: position 73,521 of record PKMM01039235.1, on the reverse strand, counting down.
AACACAGAGTTATGGAGTAATGTTTTCGAAAAAGAAGACAGCAACAAACTCTAGAATCTGGAGGAAGACTAGTTTCACATTTGTCAAATCCAGTGAAAGACACGAAGACTAGTTTCACATTTGTCAAAGAATAAGAGACTCGTGACGTTTGCGTGTCGATGTCCGTATATGCCACATAACAAAGAAAATAATTTCCTTATATTTTGTTCCTTTCTCAACTTTGACCTTTAATTTCTTCAATTAAATTTTTGGGAGATTTAGCCCAATGGCCAATTATGGATTGAATATACCACCTCTGATTCTTCATGTACAAGCTCCCATGCAAAATTATTTTACTAAACATAACAGATGTGTTTTTTTGTTTGATCAGATTGAGGAAAGCATAATGCATCCTTTTTTAACTTGTGATTGACTCAATCTCTATCCAAAACAAAATGATGCAACCAAACCCGTTGCAGCGATAAGCAATGTTGTGACCCTTCTTTACAATTTTCTTCTCCAATGGAATCTAACTACCAAAAACTATACTCTGCATGAGACTATACAACCCTTAAGCAGCCTAAGGTTGGTTCATCCAATCACGCTCTTACGAAACCATTCCTTTTGTTTCTTCACAATGCTTTCAACGTCTCTGAAAGCTCTCCTCACAAGTCCAACTTCCATTCCTCTTTCCACGAGCTCTCTCACCGAATCTATCATCTTATCTGCAATCACATTAACGGCTTTGGCGTAGCTTTGTGATCTCTACCAAGTGAATTGCTGCGCAGAAAGCACCCACAAACGCCAAGACCCAGCAACTGTTATCTACCAACAACTCTCTTGGTGGGTTTAGCCTTCTGCTTATCTCTGGGAGAAGACTCTCAATAACTGGAATCACAAACTTTTCATCTTCGAGCCACATTGTTAAGCACTGGAAGATATAAACCGCTCTCTGGAACTCTGTTTTGCTTTTCGAAACAATATAGTCGCGTAGTTCGTACCATTTGTCCTCTTGGTAGCTTAACACTCAAACGCAACGTGGTAGACCACCTCACCAAGGACTTTGAACATGCTCTCAGAGATTCCTTCTTTCGAGAGGCAAGAGATGAGCAATGGCTGGAGCTCTCTCATCACTGAAACGTCTATCTCCACCTTCCTCGAAGTGTGATCAGCGAGCAAGTGGTTGTGCCGTCTGATTGCCATATTTCTGGACCTCTCTTCAAGAACATTTGACGCAAAGAACTCTTCAAGAACATTTGTGGCTAGACTGAACCAGCCGAGTGATCTTCATTGCAGCCTCCATGGTGTGTGTTCCGAGATCACTGATCTTGAACATGAAGGTCAACACAAAACGGCATTGCTTGTTATTGTAATTATACAAGTTCATGTCTCGTGAAACGAACCTCTCGAGATCTCTAAGCCCTCGTAGCAGAAACTGTTCCATTCCAATCTCCACAAGACCACTTGCTGAATTCACAAGAACAGAAAGAAGATTGTTTATCAAATCGGTTCTCACCTCTAAATCCAAAAGCTGAATCCCCATTTTAACAACAGTTTTTAAACCCAAACTCCAATCTTCGACTTTATCTTCCTCAGGATTATTCAACACCTTCTCTGCTTCCTCCAAGATCTTCTTCACAAACCTGTTGATGAATCTCCCGTAGACTGGAGGCAAATCGACGAAGACGAGAAAAGCCTTTAGAGGCTCGCTATTCGCAAGCTCGAGGATACAATCACTGAGCTCGTCCCATCCGCCATTATCTAACATCAAAACATTGTAGGCAACAAAAGAAACGATTAATCTCAGGGTAACCATGTCAGACTCTTCGGTTTCTTGCATCGTCAAGCATGAAATCAGAAGGGGCTTGATCTCTTTGAGTCTGACGAGAGAGAGTTCGAATTTGCGGTTTCTAAATTCGGCGAGGGTTTCGGAAAGGAGATAGATCGATTGGAACCTGACGAGGGCATTGGAAGAAGATCGATACAGCTTGAGAAGCTTTAGGTTAAGCAGTTCCCGAAATTTGCGGCGCAGAAGTTGTACAGAGCAAGCGCCGTTTCTTGACGCTTAGAGAATCGATTGAGAACGTTCTTTAATCCCTCGTGGGTTAGAGTCGCGAGAATTTCTCTGGCTTGCAACATGAGATTCGAAGATTCCGCCATTGCATCTTTTGGAGAATGGGTTTTCAGGTGAAAAAGATTTGGGATTTAGTAAGAGTTTGCGGTTTTTTTAATTCCGAAATTGAATATAAATCGGACTTAACCAAAATTAGATCTCACTCGGTTTAATTTTAGTTGGCTCCAAAATTATTCATAGTCGACGAGAAATGCTCATTTTAATCGTTAGCTGATTTATTTCCAACTATCATGTGTACATGTAGAATTAAGTCTCTAATTCTGGATTTGATTATGCAAAATCGGATTTCAAAAGGAGATGTTAACTAAAATATTATATTTTTTCTTTTTCTTTTTTAACAGTTTTTTTTTTTAACAGAAATAATCTATTTTCTATTTTCTTATTATATGACTCTCAAGTAGGCTTGACAATTTGAGTTTTTACCCGTGGGTTCGCAAGTTTTGACCCGCCGCAGGGCGGGGCGGGGGCAGGTCGTGTTTTTTGTTTTTTTTAAACGGGTTGGGTGTGAGTCGAGTGTTTAACATGCGGGCGGGTGCGGGTTTAAGGTTTTAAAACCGCGGGTTTACGGGTTACCCGCATACCCATTAAAAAAAAAAAATCCTAGATCTAATTTTTTTTTTCCTCTCCCTCTTCCTCTTCCTCTCGCGTGACACCTCCCTCTTCCTCTCTTTCTCTCTCTCTCTCCCTCTTTCTCTTCCTCTTCCTCTTCCTCTTCCTCTTCCTCTTCCTCTTCCTCTTCCTCTTCCTCTTCCTCTTCCTCTTCCTCTTCCTCT
>PKMM01039235.1:43568-66336 GCA_002933915.1 Eutrema heterophyllum | reverse complement strand
AATAAATTGTAGTTTATATCTAAACTATAAAATTTATATCTAAACTATAAAATTTATATAAGATTCATAATATATATAATTAGATTAATAACAGTTTGTTATCTGTTTGATACTTCTTTTATAAGCATTAAATGACAAAAATTCTAAGATTTAGAATTTGTTTTTGGAAACCTCTCATTCATATAGAGGGAATGTTTACCATATTTATGGGTAATATGAATCAATTTTGAATTTTCTTAATTGTGAATTATAAAACATAATTTCTAGATAATGAATCTTAATATAGAATATAATTATACGAGTCATATTTACGCGAGTTATCAATTTTAGAGTCTAATATAGTTTATCTTTTATCCGCGTATTATGCGGTGAAAGCTTGGATTCGCGGATAGATCTATATGTTCAAGTATGTATGTGCATAAAGTAAATAACACATAGAGTTTGTTAACGAAGTTCGGTTTCTCTACATCCTCGGGACCTAGTCCAGAACAAATCCACTAGAATAAGATTATAACTCAAAATTGTGTATGGTATACAACACTACAATGCCTACCATTCTTTTCTAGATGGACGAACTATGGAAGCGGTACCTCTACAGAGTCTACCTGATGAGGTCATTGAATCCAATCAAAACCAACCAGAAGTTCCCACGGTCCAAGAAGCTCCCATGACTTGATCTAGAACCAGGAGCCTACATGAGAAGTTCATTTGGCAGTGGAGAACATCCTAGAAGCAATTGGACCAGAAGCCACCAACCCAGCATTCACGACTCAAGGACTCTCAATCATACCCGAGGAGAGCCAAATAGACGTCTTCGCCAACTTCAACCTCATTCCACTACAGCCTGATGAAAACCAAGGTATGAAAACTCTTTTGGCAGGAACATAAGTGGAGAACAACAAGGAACGTGAGGGGAACACTTCTAGAACGCAAGAAGACCCACATGCACTTAAGTTAGCCGCTAGCGACCAGAATGCATTCAAACAAGCTTTGGGAGCTGAATACACCAAGTCCAAGGCAGGTCGTGACTTCAACAACTCAAGCATCCTCATCATTGAAGAGCAAGTGAGGAACACTCCAACATAGGCCAAAGACGAGCATCACCAAATCTGGCCACTCTTGCGCTTAAAAAATGTAAGTTTTGTCCATACGTTTGTGCAGGAAAAGAAGACCAGCTCAGTGGTAATTAGAGCTGCGAGCAACCAGAGTTCAAGCCACGCCAAGGCTTAGATAGCTTTTCTTATATTTTTATGTTTTCAGTGAACTTTCCTTATTTGTGTCCAAATGAGACGTGTTGCTGTTTTTCTTGTTTTCTTTTAGAAGTCTTGTTGTCTTGAGTCTTTTCTTGTTGTTTTTGTGTCGACCATTAGGTCATAGCTGTCGAACCCTATATGAGGTTCCCCTGCAGTATTGTAGCCACCACTTTTGTTTTGATCAATAAAATAACGCAGTTCTTCCTCTCTAGCTTTGGCTTGCGAGTTTTGATTTTGTCTTTGTGTGTGTGTGATTCCGCCATTGAAGAAGTGTTTATTGCTGTATCAGAGAACTCTCCATCCTCTCTGTGGTGCCATCGATCCCCCTTCACAATCCCCTCTACACGATCCAACAAGAGAGAGTGTAGGCCAGCTTGTTCGATCTCCATCTGTTTTCGTTTTAAGACTCACCACCTCGAGTCTTATACCACTACCGCTCGGCTACAACTGATTCAACACCATCTACCCGATGTGATTGTACTCCATAGAAGAACCACCAACGGATCTACAATTCTCGTATGGTGGGATGACACCACACACATGTGTGCCTCTCTCAATAATACCCTAGGCGCGTCCAGTCTTTATGAGACCGCCTCTTGGTATTTATAAAAACCCTAAACCCTAGGATCTTCAAGCAATTCAGATAGATACAACTTGCTCCCCAAGTTTATCTACTTACCAAATCTGTTGTAGTGGATATACGTTCCAGCAACTTTGTCCAGCTCAGCAAGCCACTTGCCACGTCAGCTTTTGCGCCACGCCAAATCATTGTCTCCTGATACAATGTTTGATACATCCTCTGATGCATCATGTTTTGGCTCAAACCCTGATACATCCTCGAATGTATCCAACTGCAGTCTTCTTGATCGCCACACTGTATTTCCATCATGTGTCAATCATTGATCATCACTTGTATAAAGCGTTGCCTTCGTATATGCTCTATAAGCACTTGCATCAAATACTGCCTCAGCAACTATGTCAATTCTTTCCAATGTCTATGTCTGAACTGCCACACCATGTATATCGATTTTGTCTCAATGCCAATGTTTCATCTGTCTAGCATATGTAACATGTCATGTTCTCATAGCTCACGCTTTAGCTCCACATTATTAGTTGCTCCATATTGCTTCCTAGTATCACTTCGTGTGCTATTTCCAACTCATACAATGACTGCTTCAAAACAGTTGCATCTTCAATATATTCCCAGCTAGATGATTCAATGCATATGTAACCCTGTCCTACAACTATGTCATGTTCTATGTCATGTTCTGCTCGGACAACATCTCAAATTAGTCAGCACAACACTTTCAATCTCCCCACAACCAATACCACATCACTTGTGTCACACCTTTCACTGCCTTGTTGTTGTGTCATAAACTATTCCATCGGGTACTAAATCTGTAACGCCCCAACCGCCACCGTTCGTGTGCCCCCACACCCTCTTTCGACCCCTGGGCCCCACCCTCGGCTGAGGGCCGGTGCGCTAGTGCGGGAGGCTAGCAAGTCTTGTTTACTGACCCTACAAATCACCACGTGACCTTTCCCCATGTTTTGTCCTCACTCGCACGGTACCGCGAATCACTTCCCGGTAGGTCACCCATCCTTAAATTGCTCCAACTCAAGAACGCTTAATTTTGGAGTTCTCTCTGGACAAGTGGCCGAAAATATAAGTGCACTTCGGTGACATAGGTAGCCAAATCAATTTTTATAAGTTTCTCCGCATATACAAGAAATCGAGATGTTACAACTCAACATCTATGTCAAGTCTTACTACTGTCTCATATCTGTCACGAACTGAGTCACAAAGTTCTAAACTCAGTCAAACATTACACTAACACGCGGTACCTAATCTAGTTTAAAATAAAAGTCAAGAATGAGATATTGCTTCAGACCATTTTTTATTCGGCAGACTATTAGATTGGTTATGAATTTCCAGACCCTGTTGGCCGCTGAGAAAGAAAAATCGAAGTTGCAAACAAAATTAGGTATTGGAGTCATTTTTTGTTGGTTTAAAGATTAGTTTTTGTCTATTATTTGACAGCATTCTAAACCGGTTTAATTAACTGCTGGTTCTGGCCGGTATTCTCAATTGAAGGATTTGGTCTTAGCTTCTCAAAGATGGTTTCACTTCAGTGAGATGTACTCACAAGTTAGTTGTATGTTTCATGTGTGTGAATCAATTGCTATCGAGTGAAATTGAGAGTCTGAGGATTTTAGAGGTCTGTGTGGTTCGATTGACCTAACAAGTGGAAGTGGTATTAGAGCCCTTTATCATACGATTTTGGTGAAGAAAGATCGCAAGGATCAGACATTGAATCTAGATCAACAAAAAGAACATATATCAGGTTCTCCCAGTTTTCTCGACCGAAACAGAGGACACAAGATCTCGATCAAGAATGAAGAAGCCTTCTCAAAGAAAATTTCAGCCCATGGTGGGTTGCGGAAAAAAAACCGAAACCGACCGAACCGAACTTTTCATTTTTTGGTTTTCAGTTTCCATTCTGTTTGGAGGTCGGAACCGATCGGAAGCTTTCAAAAATGGGATTAGTTATCGGATCGGTTCGCCGGTTCTTCGGCTATTTAGTTAAAAAATTTCCCTAACCGACTTCTACCAAATTATACCGGATTATATCAAAATTTACGAAAATATATTTGAAATCCTGAACTGAATAATCAAACCAAACCAAATTAACAAAATTTAATCGAATACAACCGAAATTACCTGATTTTAATCGAATTTCAACAGCAAAAAAAAGGAAATTTCAGTTCATTCGGTAGAATTTTTAGAAACCGAAACGTAATTTTTTCGATTAATTTCAATGGAAAAAATTTCAGGCCTAGATTGCGGGTTTACAGGTTTTTCCCGCGGGTTGGCGGGCCAGCCCATTATCATAAGACAGGAAGAGGACAGATGATATTGAATTGAATGAACCAAATACAATCAATGAAGCAAAGAAAAAACATGGAACTGAAGCATTGACATAATGCCATATGTGATGAAATAGAGAATGATACAGAAAGCTAAAAAACAAAGGGTCTACATTATGGTCAAGCAATAATTTCACAGGTCTAGTTTTGGTCCTTGGGTCTACGTTAAGAAGTTAGGCATTGATGAATTCATTAACCTACTTTTCTATATGTGGATGACATGCTATGCAACCTGACATTGATTGGATCAAGAAGATTATGAACAGTCTAAATCAGGAATTCGAAATGAAGGATTTGGACAAAGCAACAAGAAACTTGGGGATAGGCATAATTCGAGACAGAGTTAAAGACGCATTGATCTTTATCTCAGGAGAAGTATCTTTATAGAGTTTTGCAAAGTTTTTGAATGACTCAAACTAAGCCAGTTCAAACTCCAATAGCTTCTCATTTCAAGCTTAAGACGTCTGACTAATGAAGAACAGAGTGAAAAAGCAGCTTTTGCTCTTGTTTAGTGTATCTGATCTCGTAAAGGCTCTTTGCATCAAGTTATGCGACAAGTTCTCACAACAAAATAATATTTTATATGAAGATGATTTAATCATTAGAAGCAAATTAAGAAGATGAACCAGATCGTCTTTCCGATTACAATAGAACTCTTAGTTCCCTGATAAAGAATGAATCAAATTAAAATCTATCAACTTAATTAAAACTTGGAGGGGGGAAAACAGAGAAAACTAAAAGATAAAACCCTGATTTGTAAAACCTGTTCGTGGCACTACCAAAACTTTCCTACAAGTTGGTGGTCTGACCATTCTGCGAGAGAGGTTTATGTACATCACTCCCTCCTAATGTTAATTAATTCACCTGCGATAATCTTCAAGTAAAAAGTTCTCAAAACTGGACCCTTTCAGTGTCGTTTGAACCTCTTCCCAGTTCTGTACGTGCTGTGACAAAGGACCGTGATGAATCTTCACTTGCCGACTCTTTAAATTGAGTTTTGGGACCTTTAGAAACTCTTGCACATCGTCTAGCTTCTGCAAAAGGAAAAAAAAGAAAAAAAGATCAGTCTAAGAAGAACAATGTTTGCAGTGAAACTAGTTAGGAACCTTGTAAAAACAAAATGTTCTCACGGTGCGATTCTTGACAACATCTTCGTAGTAAAGAAAGATATGGCGGGTTGTATTGAAGTAAGAAAGTGCTTTTGAAGTCATCTCTTGAACCTGCTTCAGATCAGCTATCAAAAGGGTCGTGTTGATCAGTGGCTTGTAGCGCGCCAATATCTCAGCCTGAAACCAATTTGTTTCACATGTTTAGTTTTACAGAACCAAATGTGCAGATCTATGCAAAGAAGGAGAAAGAGAAAGACGGAAACCTCTTTAGGGGAATGGACGTGGGACTTGTGAGTACCATTTAATAGCTTAGCATCTCTATCATACGAATTTGCAAGAACTGAAATCATCCGGCGCAAGAGGTTTCTTCTAAAGAGAAAAATAGCAGAGACGCCTCGGGTTTTGAAGTAATCTACTATCTCTTCATGGTGTTTCATTAGACCCTGCATATGTTTCATCCCCAACCACCAACCACATTACAATGTAAACCAGATGAAACACACGACGCAATATGAAAAATCATGTCCATTAAAAGTGTAAGAATCCATCCAATAAACCGAAGTATGAGAAATAACAAGGTAAAGACGGACTCTCTTTTCAAAGAGATCAAGACCATCAGAAATCAATCAAAATACGTGTCAAGGGCGAGAAGCACAAACATATATCGATCAAAACCAGAACCTTATCCTTCTACGACCAATCCCCTAAAACAGTTTAAACAGTGTAGACAATCACAATACAGTTCTTCCCTAAAGCAAACAAGTCTCTTTTCTGGAACTAACGCAAAATATAGCAGCTCTTATCTAGAAACTGTAGCTCAGCCTTATATTTAAATTATATAACCTGAACACTGACCAAGTAACAACAGTGGAGAGCATCCCATAGTTTAGGATCTGTTCTAAGGACAGAAATCACAAATAATTAATCTCAGTATCTAAACTTTATTGAGTAAACACAGAGAGACTAGCAATCAGATATCGTAAACTCAACAAATCTTTATCTTTATTGCAATCAATGATTTTAAACATTTTTTAGAACCTTACCTGATTAAGCATCCACTTCAAACCAACGGCAGAAGTGCATTCGTTTTTAGAAGCACTACTCAACCAATCTAGATTATAGACTTTGTCTAAGGTCTCGAAAATGGTCGACACATTAGCCCTCCTATCTTTAACCGAAAAGATCTCCCCGTTCGAGCTTATGTTAGTATGATTGTTTAGTAAAGTCTCAAACCAACCACTACCCGATCTCTGCATCGAGAGAATCGCGAAATACCTAACGGGATTGCACGAACATTCCTCCCTAACCAATTCCAAACCCAACAACCACACACAAATCAACACATAAGTATCACAACCAAGAGCCAAACAAAGACAACAAATATTCTCAACTCAATTACCTGCTATACGTCTTAGGTTTAGGGTAATGGACATATGGTATGTCCCATAGTTCAATGTTAGGCTCAGGACACGGTCTCTCAAACACTTCAACGTTCAAGAAACCAGCACTGGGGACGACACCGATTTGCTTAAGACAAATGGAGCAGATGTAAACAGCACAGACCATCACAAACAAGAGAACGACCATTCTCAACACAAGTGGGGATTTTTTAGGAAGCTTGAAGACGAAACTATCCTGCAATAAACAAATACATTGATGACCACCTCTTGTTAAGTGAGTTTTGTTTTGCTTGTTTTAGAAACAAAAAACCTTAAATCAAGGGCAAAATCAACATGGGCACCACAAAAATTGAAAATTACGCAAGACGCAGAGGCCGAAAGATTCAATTTTTACAGAAACCCATATCGAAATCAAACGAAATTCCTCAAAAATCAGCTCAAAAAAAAAGAAACCCTAATCAGATTAGAAGAAGACAACAACCTAAAATACCCACAAAACAAAAAGGTTACCTTTGGGATGAGAGAGTGTTCGTCGCCCATGGCTGCTTCTGTTTAGAGAGAGAGAGAAGGAGAGAGAGAGAGATTTAGAAAGGAAGAGAAGAGAAAGGCATTGAATTATTCAGACACCATCCAGCTAAAAAAAAACACAATAATGAAAAATCGAAAACACAAAGTGGCTGCTTTTCTCTGATCAGCCCATACAAAAGAAAAAGAAAAAAAATTTCCAGGAAAAATTTATCAAAAAAAAAAAAACGAAGAAACCTCGAAAAAAATTTTCTTTTAAAAAACAATGATTAGAGATGTCCGAGAAACGTTGTTTGTGGGAGCTTTTGCTGTTTCCGTTAGATTTGGGGTTTGCTTCGAATTTACGGATCTCACTACTCTAATTATTAAACTTATATATGCGGCATGGGGAATTTAGTTGTTTGCACTTGCTCAGGAGAAATTAGAAACAAAAAGAAGAAACTTTGGGGAACCAAAATAAAAAAAAATTGAAGCGCAAAGTTCGAGACGAACTCTCGAGCTACGAAACGGTATCGTTTTAGATGATTCCGACATGAACACTATGACATCTTCCTTTTTAGAATTTTTAATTTAATTTCTATTATATATGTTATTTTATTTTCATTTAATATTTTATACGTGTGACCAATTCCAATTTTTAAGATTTGACTTGTGCTTTTCTTTTTTAGTTTTTGGAATCTCGGATTCTCGGGTTAAAGTTTGACTTAATCCATCCACATGGTTAGCTTTCTTATTTTCCTCTGCGTCTAGTTTTTTTTTCAGTTCGTAGTTGCGAATGCAAACAAGTGAAAATTGGAAAGTTGTAGAGACGAAAGCAAGCAACAAATATTACCTATATAGAGTAGATTTAGATGATTCATGTATTTCGATTGATTGTAAAAGATATGTATACAAGTTATAATAGGATCTTTGGAAGATCATAATTTAAGCAAATAAAGATTTGGATATATAGTCTCGGCTAGAGATGTTAAATTGGGTTTTGATCCGCGGGCTCGGCCCAAGTAGGACTGTGGCGGATCGGGCTTGGGCTCTTTCAAATTTGTCCAAAAAAAGCGGGCCTCGCGGTCCAGACCCGTGTGGAATTTGGGTTTCGCGGGCAGAGCCGGGCCTGAGAAATTTGTGGTCCCATTCAAAATAAAAATTCGGGGCCTTACATAAGAAAAAAATCCAAGNTCCAGACCCGTGCGGAATTTGGGTTTCGCGGGTCGGGTTGGAGCGGTTTCGCGGGTTTGCGGGTAAACCGCAAAAGACAATTTTTTTTTGGTGAACATACCGAAAAAGACAAGCTTTCTTCAAAAAAAAAACTGTCTAGAAATGCGATTGATTGATAGAAATGAGCAAAGATGGAGATTTCTTGTAGATCCATGGCCAATTCATGTAAGATTATGTTAGTTTCTGAGTTTGTTTTTACGTTGTTTGTTGAAATTAGAAAGAAATACGGGTTTCTTGGATTGATGAATTTGTGTACACGGAAATTAGATTGGATCATTGCCACTTTGCTGTAATTTTAGAAATTAAGAGTTATTCTGATGCTAAGGGCTCATTTGATCGAAACTGATGAGGTAGCAAGTTACGGTAAAAATGATGATACGAAAGAGAGTCATGCCGCCTCAGTTTGATTCAGAAGAACATAAGATCTGCTAGTTGCAATCCTTTTATCATTCATTTACATTTTGACCCAATTCTTCTTCTTTCCCAGTGGGATGCTCTAAGAGACTTTTTGAGTGTATAATGGAAAACTGTATATTAAAAATTGAAGAAAGGACTAAACAACACAACTTATATTGGATTTTGATTCACAATACAACCTGTATTTTTGTAAAATTATTCGTTAGAGTTGGTTGAAAAGAGTAAAGAAATATCCTTTCTGCACATTAGTATACTTTTTTGATTGAAGTGAAGTTAGGTGCTTGTTTTTTTTGATATCGTTTTGTCGATGAGGATTGGTGCTTCTGTGTCTTCTGGGACTTGGTGGATTATCCGTTCCCTAATGGTCTTGATCCTGATTTGATTTATCAGAAAATGAAATCAATTCTTGAGAGTATGGGTTGTCTTGGTGAGGTGTCAATCATGGCTTATGTTGATAAGGAAAACTTGAGGGATGAATGGCTCGATGATGCCTGTAAGAAAGCTATAATCACCATCGTTGTTCCCCAACAAGGTGAATTCTCCTATTTATGTCTCTAATATAATGGCCTTTATTCCTTTATTTGTTTACTTGTATATATATGTCTCTAATAACCTAGACCGACGTTTATATATACCTTCAGGGGATGATTATGCGAGAGTTCATAGTATGTTAGTGGACATTGATTGCATAACTTTACAGCATAAGCCAAATAGCAGAGAGGAGACTGTTGGTTTTTCTGATGGACTAGCTTCTTTGCATCTCCAAACTGCTGTGAAAGGCACATTCTAAGTTTCCCGTACACTATAGGCGGGTTGGGTTTAGACACACCATTTTGGGACCGCAGCCCGCGACGGGCCAGCCCGCCAAACCCGAAAAAACTTTGAAAACACATCGGGTCGGGCTACTTGGACGCGGGCTGGCCCGTCTGACATCTCTAGTCTCGGCTCATATATTTATTTAGCCTTTGTGCTAAACTAAAAGAAAATGTCCATACATGTATGTATGAATAATTTCTTTTAAAAAGCACACGATAATTTTTCAGGATAATTAGAAAATACACTATTTATGATTTTTAATTTGAAAAATACACTGATTTTAAAAATAAAAAAAAAAATTTAACTACACTTTTTTATATGTAACAAGAAGGGAGGTACGAGCAGCTTGTTTGTGCTACCAATTGTTGCTCCATTTCAACATAATTAAGCGTTTGTTCTTCGTACATCATGTTCGATCATTTGTGAAGCCTAGTTTCTCTGCTTGGATGTTTCTATAGATTGTGAATGAAGACGGGATTTGCACACAAATACGCTCCAACATTGTCACAATATATCACTGGAGCTGTTCGAAGAGAGATTCCAAGTTCTTGTAGAAGGGAACATACCCATCGTATTTCCGCAAAAGTGTTAGCAACATATCGATACTCCGCCTCCGTTGAAGACCTTGTGACTCCACGTTGCTTTTTCGAAGACCAAGAAATGGGATTCGAGCCAAGGTAAAGGAGATACCCATTTGTGGATACATAGTCATCAGTGTCGCCCGCCCAATCTGCATCAGAGAACCCATGAAGTGTAAAGGGAGGTCCGGACTTGAGGTAAACTTCATGTGATGCTGTCCCAGCAAGATACCGAAGAACACGTTTGGCGGTAGTCCAATGATCTGTTCTTGGTTTGTGCATAAATTGGGACAATCGGTTGACGGCATAAACAATATCGGGTTGTGTAAAGGCAAGATACTGAAGTGACCCTACAACTGAGCGATATTGAGATACATCGGCCAATTCATACCCGAAATTAAGTGTTAACTTTGGCGAAGCAGCTCTAGTTTGACATCCATCATGTTGTTTTTGGTGAGAAGGTTGTGAATGTACTTCCTCTGCATTAGGTGAAGACCCGATTGTATCTGTGTTGCTTCTATACCGAGAAAGTAATGAAGATCCACAGGGTCTTTGATTGAGAATCTGTCTGCAAATGCCTGAAGAACATATGCTACAACAGCAAAATTATTTCCAGTGACGAGAATGTCGTCGACATACACGAGAACATAGGTGATGGAATCCTTGCGATTGCAGGCAAAGAGAGACGCATCAGCGAGAGAGTTCACAAAACATGTTGTCAGAAGATGAAGCTTCAGCGCCATGTACCAAGCTCGAGGGGCTTGTTTGAGTCCATAAATAGCCTTCTTCAATCGATAGACATGTGTTGGGCAATCAACATCAACAAAACCCGGCGGCTGGCTCATATATACTTCCTCTGTGAGATCTCCATGAAGGAAGGCGTTGTTGACATCAAGTTGTATCACTGGCCACGACTTCTGAACCGCAAAATCAAGAACAACATGCATTGTTGTGGATTTAATAACGAGACTACAAGTCTCAGAATAATCCACACCATACTGCTGATTAAACCCTTTCGCGACGAGACGTGCTTTGTATCTGTCAATTTCTCCATTGGCCAGGTATTTGATGGTAAATACCCACTTGCATCCCACCACATTCTGACCAGGCAACGACGAGACTATATCCCATGTGTGTTTGATAACTTGAGCATCGTATTCAAGTGACATTGCTCCTCTCCACTTCTCGTCTTTGAGTGCCTGCAAAACAGTGGTAGGTTCTTTGTTTGTGCTAAGATTGGATGCGACGGTGAGGCTAAATTTTTGGTTTGGTTTGGTAATTTTGTTTTTAGAGCGAGTTTGCATCCGATGGGTGTTTACGATTTATGGGTTTTGATTGCTCGAAGAAGGAGTTTGGCGTGGAGGATTCTGGGTAGAGGTCGACGATGGAGGAAGTATTTGGGCTTGTGCTGCATTATTTTGATGTTGGGCTTCTTGTGGATTATTTTGGTTTTGGGCTTCTAGTGGATTTTAAGTTTGTGGTGGATTTGTCTCGGCCGTGGGTGTCGGACCATTTTGAGTAGGAGCAGTGGGCTCAGAAGTGTGAGGAGAAGAAGAAGGAGAAGTGAAAGTCGTAGAAGGCGATACTTGGGTAATCGGAGATACGACCGGGGTGTGATTCGCGGTGATGGTTGGGGTTGGTGAAGAATCAAATATAGGGGTTATTGTGGAGAAGGCGCAGGGACCAAAAACGAGTGACCAGTGGCTGAAGCTCTGAATTTTATGTTTGCTCTTCTCGAACCAGTTGTCGCGATTTCACTGTAGCGAAGGGGAAGACATCTTCAATAAATTTCACATGTCGTGAAGTGTAAACTTGACCCGAGGCAGTGTGAAGGCAATAGTAAGCACTCTTAGTGAGCGAGTAGTCTATGAAGACACATTCGGTGGATCGATCTTCAAGTTTATGGCGAGTATAAGGTCGAAGCCATGGGAAACATTGACATTCAAACACTCGAAATTTGTCATAGTTTGGAGGATTTCTAAATAGCTTATGGTATGGTGACTGTAGTGAAAAAACAGGTGTGGGCATCCGATTAATCCGAAACACCGCAGTCGCAAACGCATAAGGCTAGTACTATGTTGGAATCGAAGCTTGTGAGAGTAAGGTAAGCCCCGTTTCCACTATATGTATGTGCTTCCTCTCAGATATCCCATTGTGCTCAGGCGTGTGAGGTGGTGATGTGAGATGTGAAATCCCATTCGCAGCGAGGTAGCTTTTTAGAGCCACGAACTCCCCTCCATTATCAGAATATAACATCCCATTTTTGGACTAAAACCGATTTTCAACAAGCTCTTTGAAGGCCATAAACACTTCTTTCACCTGCGATTTCTGTCTGATGGGATACATCCATGTATATCTCGTGTAGTGGTCAACCAACAGAAGGTAATATTTGAAATTTTCGAGTGAAAGAATTGGAGAAGACATATTCAAGAGCTTTTGTGGAAACAATAGTAGAGGTGAAGAAAGGAAGTTTGTGGCTTTGATCAATTAAGCAATCTGGGCAAGATAATGGTTTGCGAGATGGAGAAGAAACATGAATAAAGAATTTCGAAACAACAGTGTTTAAGATAGCTTCAGACGGATGCCCTAACCGAGAGTGCCAATAACCGAGACTAGTCTTCGAATTTGGAGAAGCAAATAACGCTACTGCTTGAGGCTTATTCACTGGCCACTCGTAGAGCTCGTTCTTAGTTTGGCCTTGGAGTAATGGGACCCCCGTGTTGAGATCTTTCACCTGAAAAGAAGCCGGAAAGAATTCCACCGAGACTTGGTTAGTGTTGCACAAACGATATACATGGATCAAATTTTTATGTATATCGGGAACACATATAACTTTATCCAAGGAATGAGCTCGGTTATTTGAGGGAAGAAAGGAGGAACCAGTATGCGTAATGGCGAGACTCGATCCATCAGCGATGGTGACATCGTCACCTCCATTTTACGGCTGATGCAAGGCAAGGTTGTGAAGATCAGATGTGATATGGTGCGTAGCACCACTGTCCATGAACCAGTTGTCGGTGGGATAAGGAGAATGCACCACCATGTTTGCTATTGGTTGCCACGACATGAACGAAGTTTGATTTTGCTGCTGGTATTGTTGGAGTTGAGAGCAGCGTTTGGCGCTGTGTCCTTGAACTCCACAGATTTGACAGCGCCCAAGGTAAGGTTTGAAAGCTCTTCCGTCGGATCTGTTTGGTGACTGCGAGTGTTGCCAATTGGCATGTTGTGGCTGTTGCATTTGCCCACTGTTGCTGGAGTTGTTGTTGTACCGCTTCTGGTAGTGTTGACGATTGTTGTTGGCTGAACGATGCTGAGCTGCGTTTGCTGTGACAGGAAACGAATGAGATAGATGCGCCGAGGACGAGAGCAGTTTTGCCTCGTGATTGAGGAGACGTTCGTGAAGGTCAGCAATAGTTGGAGGAGTGTCACGACCTTGAACCTGATCGACAACAGGTTTGTACTCCTCGGGAAGTCCCTCCAAAACATAGTCGATTTGATCCTCATGATCAATCGGTTTGCCGAGTATAGCAAGTTGGTCAAAGCGTGTAACAAGACCTAGGATGTAGAGATCGATAGTCTATTTTTCCTTTTTCCAGTGTTTGAGTTGTGTCTTCAACTGCTGTTGGTGACCACGACTCGGCCTTGTATAAGTGGAGGAAAGGGTACTCCATACATCATGTGCATTGGTTGCTCTAGCGACAAGAGGCTGCAATGACGGAGAGATAACACCAATAAGGGCGCTAAAGATAAGTCTGTCTTGGCGTTTCCAGAGTACGAAATCTGGATTTGCAGTGGTGGTTTCACCGATCGTTTGAACGGCAGGTGGAATAACCATGGACCCATCGAGATGGCCGTCAAGCGCATAGCCATCAAGCAAGGCGTGGACTTGAAGACTCCACATGAGGTAGTTTGTTGTGGTAAGTTTCGAAACATTTGACATGTTGATGTTGAGAAGTGTGTGAGAGTTGGTGTTGATGGTGTCGGTTACTGTTGATGGAGAGGTGTTATCTGAGGAAGACATGGTGGCGGCTGGAAGATTTGAAAAAGAAAAGAAAATTTTTGTGTATTTTTAGGTTTTAGAGATCGGTATGCTCTGATACCAAATAGATTGTGAATGTTATATGCTTATTACAGAATGTTAACACATATATATACAGCTAGGTGAGATTAGGGTAGAGATAATGACATTTAGACCCTCCTATACATATATGGTAATACCCTTAATAGTTTCATTGGCTCAAGTAGTATAAAAAGAAATGATGGAACAATTTTTTTGGTTCTTTGTATCTCATTGTAGTGTTGTGCAAAGGTGGCTATGCTGATGTTAGTAGTGGATTGTTATTGCAGGGTTTCTACTATGATGCATTTTATGGTGATTTGGGCCTGAACAACAATTTAAATTTCTCTAAAAAATGCTAGTGATAGGTAAAAGATGATAGTGAAAGGAGTTGGATCTAGAGGAAATTACTCAAGTTAAGGACTCACGAGATCTTTCTTGTGCTGCGATGTTGGATCAGGATTAGTTGCTCAGTTTTGGCATGATGACTGGACGAATCTCGGGTCATTAATAGATCTTACAGCTGCAAATGGACCTAGAGTCACGGGGATTAATCGCCTTGCAACTGTATCTCAAGTAGTTCGCAATGGGTCTTGGATTCTGCCTCATGGAAGACATCCTATTACTCTGTTGTTAAAGGCTTCTTTACCGGCTGTTCCGATGTTAGTTCAGTCAGAGCCAGATGAATTTAAATGGAAAAATACGCTTTTTGGAGTTCTGGGTTTATTCTCAGCATCAAAAACTTGGAGTACCCTGCATCCAGTTGGGCAGCTAGTATTGATCAAGCCCATGCTTGTCTCCACTTTGCACTAAAATATTGTACTCATACTTGTCTCCACTAATACTTGTCATCTCCACTAAGCAAATGTTGTTAGCACATGTTGTGCTGTCTACGCTCCTCTCCACTAGTGCTCTCTCTTCTTCTTCTATATATATTATGTCACAATGTACAAATCAAAATATACAAGAATATAATTCTTCTCTCTTATCTTTTCTCTCTAAGTGTCGTATTCTCTCCTCCCTCTCTTCTCTATTTCTTCATCATTCCATTCTTCATTTTATCACTCTTATCCGCAAATTCTAACAGCTAGTTACTTGGAATAAATCTGTTTAGTTCTCGCAACATATTCTGAAGCACGCATTTATACATTGGGTTGTAGCTCGGGATAGGCTGCCCACTCGTGATAGGCTTCGGAGTTGGAGACTTCAAGTACCTGAGATTTGTTTACTCTGCAACGCAGCTCCGGAATCCCGATCACATCTGTTCTTTCATTGCACGTATGCATCTCAGCTTTGAGAATCTTTTTTCACTCACCCTCGGCTCAATCCTCCTACAGGTCTTGACTCAATTGTGGAGTCTATTGTTTATTTCTTTCCAAAGAAGAAACACCGCAGCTTGAATAGTTAGCCTCTTAAGAGTCGACGACAGGCCTAGAGAATAAGCTAGCATCCATCTTAAAAGAGAGGACCACTATAAGAAGATGATTAACATAATTAATCATCTTCATTTCAACATAATTAAGTGTCTGTTGTTGCTCCATTTCAACATAATTAAGCGTATGTTCTTCGTATATCATGTTCGATCATATGTGAAGCCTAGTTTCTCTGCTTGGATGTTTTAATTGGCTCAAGTAGTAGGAAAAAGGTTAAAAAAAACAAAGTAGTAGAAAAAGAAATGATGGAACAATTTTTCTGGTTCTTTGTATTTCAGTGTAGTGATGTGCAAAGGTGGCTATGCTGATGTTAGTAGTGGATTGTTATTGCAGAGTTTCTACTATGATGCATTTTATGGTGACTTGGGCCTGAACGACAAATCACTTTCCTATTATCGAAGCAAAAGGTGCTCGGGTATTGTTTCTTCTTTAGACTGATATTTTATTCGATGATTTGGAGTTTTTCTTACAATATTTGCTAATTTTGTCAAACCTTTAACCGAAAATGGAATGAAATATGTCACCCAACTTTTAGTCATATTTTCTATTGCTCTGATTCTCTTCTATATACATCTCAGGAAGCACAACCATTTGAAAGGATTGAAGTGACAAAGGATCAGGCACTCGATATTTTCTGATAATAATTTTAAGGTGGGTTAAGTTGTGTATAGATATCATTGAATTTGTTATGCTCCTCTTCTGCTGTCAATTATCTAGGTTGAAATCATCAATGAGTTGGCTGCGAACAAGACCATTACTGTCTACAGATGTGGCCCTTTGGTTGATTTGTGTCGTGGACCGCACATACCAAACACTTCCTTTGTGAAAGCATTCAAATGTTTGAGGGTGAATTGCTACTGTGAGCTACATCTCTGCATATTCTAGTTTGTTTTCTTATGCTGACCAATATATTTTTCTTAGGCCTCATCAGCTTACTGGAGGGGTAGCAAAGAGCGTGAGAGCTTGCAGAGAGTTTATGGGATATCATATCCGGATCAGAAGCAGCTCAAGGTACTCATATTTCTTAAAATATTCTGACAGCTACAACACAGCGTCTTGCGTATGCATGATAACTATCATCTTTTTCTTTTGTCATCCACTCAGGTACTCTCAGTGCTTAAAAATAGTGTTTTCCTCTTTGTGTTTCACTATATTAATATATATACTGATCATCCTTGAGCTTCAGCCCAGGGAGTTGGTTCTTCCTTCCACTCGGCACTCGACAAGTTGATATATGGAATTCATTAAGGAACAATATTGGAAAAGGGGTTACACAGAGGTTTTTCTAAACTCTCATCTCATGTATAATATACTTGTTGTCAAAAGAAGTTGTCAATATAAGATATTGAAACAGATAATATTATTGATTGCAGTGTGTGTGATACATAAGGGAAATACAAGGTTCTTATATAGAAGACTAAGACAAGAGAAGCCACAAGAGAAGGTAGAGAAGGTGGAGAAGTGGAGAGGAGCGTAAGGGACAACTAGTAGTGGAGAGAGTAGGTGGAGACAATTAGTGATGGACAATATTATAATACTCTAATAGTCAAGTCTAGCATTTATCTTTGCTGACACCATCTTTTTACGGCCTATGTGGTCTGTAGAGTTACCTATTAGACTGGCTGACTTTGGAGTGTTAGAGCATGTTCAATGGTAGAAGCCCTAATGGGGTTCTTAATTAATATTTAATTATAAATTTTAACTTAAGAACATTTCTTAAGAAACTTGGATTTTGTATGCTCCAATGGTAATGGATTCTTAAAAAAAATAAAAATTTCTTAAGAGACCAGACATCGCTCTCCGGCCCTTGGTACTCCCGTCTGATCACCTCCGGAGCCATCCAAAGAGGACTTCCACGTGGCGTGATCTCAGCCGTCGCCATCGGTTTTCCGAATCTGATCGCCGATCCAAAATCCGCTAGCTTAATCACGGAGCTCCCGCTAACGAGGACGTTCCTCGCCTTGACGTCGCAGTGAACGAATCCTTGCGAGTGAACGTGACGGAGAGGAGAGGCTAGACACGCTGTGTAACGACGGAGAAGAGTCTCGTCGATTAGCTTTTGATCGGGGAAGAAAGAAAGAAGAAAGAAAAAAAAAAATTCTCCTCAAAATTTTTGTCCACTCACATGAAGACATGTGGCCCTTAAGAACCGATTCTTAAGGGTCCAATTTAAGAAACGGTTCTTACCTAATCTAATTATTTTCATTTATTTTAAGCCTAAAATTAACTAAGAACCCTACCTAAGAACCTGCATTGAACATGGTCTTACACCGCAATGAGGCAAGTGGAGCACTTAGTGTACACAGTTTTTGGGTTTA
This sequence comes from Eutrema heterophyllum, assembly GCA_002933915.1. Lineage (NCBI taxonomy): Eukaryota > Viridiplantae > Streptophyta > Magnoliopsida > Brassicales > Brassicaceae > Eutrema > Eutrema heterophyllum. The sequence goes on along the minus strand of PKMM01039235.1, from coordinate 48,290 downwards.
CCTATGAGCTAAAGCTTTCAACTGTACCATATACGAAGATTCTACACCAGTGTATCTACCAAATATTATAGAATTTGCGTGAAATGTTCCTTTGGCCCATTATTTTCATGTTAAATTAAAAATTTCAGAGGCCAGAAAAGTACCTTGGAGATTTGGCATTTTATGGGGCATTTTATAGCCCAAAGATAGACATCACAGTTTCTGATGCAATGAATAAGAAATTCCAGTGTGCTACTTTACAGGTTATGCTCCCAAACTCTTTTTTTGCTTTCCTTGTTTCCTTTTTTTTTTCTTGCATAGTCAGTGCAGGAGTTGATTGTCTGTTTCTTCATTCTTGTCGCCTCATATCAGCTTGATTTTCAACTTCCGGATCGCTTCAAATTGGAATACTCAGCTGACGACGAAGCGAAGAGGCAGCGACCTGTAATGATTCATAGAGCTGTGTTGGGATCTGTGGAACGTATGTTTGCCATATTGTTGGAGCATTACAAAGGAAAATGGCCCTTCTGGCTTAGTCCGCGCCAGGCCATAGTGTGGTTCTTATCAACTTATTTGCTTTTCTTTTGTCACATACATTTAAACAGGTGAAAAAACGAATTCATGAAGCTGAGTACTATGTTGATGCGGACATAACAGACATGAAGATTGATAAAAAGGTAACAATTTTGGGGTTCATGTTTAAGTTTTGCTCTGTGGTTGGCTGGCGATTCCTAATATTGAGTTGAGTGACGGTTGTGGTGTGTGTAGGTTAGTGATTGGTCTATTCCTTATTTAGAGTATCTCGTGCTTAATTAATTTGTTTTGTCTGAACATTTCAAGACCATTTGTTTTATTGGACTCAACATTTTCAGGTGTGTGTTCTGATACAAACTGTTTAAATTTTATTGGACTCGTAAAATTCAAGGCTTAAATTTTGTTCTGATACAAACTGTTTTTATTTTTTTGGTTGTGTGGCAAATTAGAGTCAACCCACATTTGAGTGTTTACTTATCGTTATCATTTAACCATATTAAAGTTTCTTTGAACGATTTTATTTCGTTATGACAAGTCTGTAAAATTAAGCTTAAATTTAAGAAATATGGAAAATAATAAAAAGATAGAGAAGCAATAGAGTGTTTAGAAACTTGGAGATTTTAACATTTATGCGTAGTGGAAAATAGACAAATAACAAATTCCAGACTCGAGAAGAACAATGGCAAATAGAAATACAAATAAATTGGTGAGCTAGTCAGAAGATCAGATCTTGTGTGCAAGACCTAATTATAGCAAGATAACATCATTGGACTCCAAAAGATGGTGTCTGATTCCACGCCGCGAACTGATCGTAGTGGAGAAGTGGGTTTTGTGTCTGCATCTGAGGAGGAATCACCATGTTGTAAGGAGCCGTCGCTTGGTCAAAGCTTGAGACAGAGTCAGCGAGTTGAGAGAAGCTGCCGTTGTCATGGTTATAGAGAAAGATTGAAAACTTGCTCTGATGATGATTCAATGAATCAGTTGCGAATCCGCCACTGAGATGATGATTCGTTAATGATTCGTCTGTCCATTGTTGATGATGAGGATCGTCAAAAGGCGACGGAGATAAATGTGTTGTGAAGCCGGATGAATCAGCCGCAAGGCTCTGATCGTCAATCAGCGAAGTTGATAAAATCATCGGAGATAAATCCGCTGAGAAGAAGCCAGAAGAATCCGTAAAGTTGTGATTTTGTTCGGTCTGAAGAAGCCGTCGAAGCTTGTCTTGGAATATCCGTAAACGAGTCTCCAACGAATGCTCCATCTCTAAGACTTTATCTGAGAATTTGTTGTCGTTTTTATCGAGAGATCTCTTCTTCTCGTCGTTCATCTTCTTGTTCAGAAATTGAGAAAGGTTGGTGCTTTTCTTGCGTTTTTCATTGTCGCTTAGTTTGCTAAACCTCTCGGCCATGTCTCTGACCTTGGATTGATCCTCGGGCCATGTCTTGATGAGTTCGCCGTCACGACCGTAATAGAGGACGCAGGCTTGGATGTCGCATAGAGTCGAGAGCTCGTAAGATTTGTTGAACATGGTCTGTTCTCTCATAGAAATATTCGTCTTCTTAGTGGAAGAGAAGGATGATTTCTTGAAACGGGTTTGATTTCTCACAGACAATTTGGTTTTTGTCTTTGCCGAAGAAGAAAAAGAAGAATCCATTGTTGCGTTGAGTAAAATCTATATGAATAATAGTGAAGACAACGAATTAAGGTTTAGGGTTGTGTATATATAGAAATTGGAGTATGGTTTTAATTTCCTTTTTTTTTTGGAGTATTTAATCTGTTCATTAAATGATCCGATCGATGATTTCCATTTTCTCCTATTAATCTAGCCGTTGGGATTTTCCAGCAATTGTAATGACGAGCTTTGATTGGTGAGAGCTGTAGAAGCTTCCCACACCCAAAAAGAGACTCTACAACACAAATTTATACCAATCGTTGCTTTCCCCATTGATTTCACTTAGATTTGCTTGAAGTTCGTTGAAAAGTTATCTTTTTCTTCCCCCATTGATTTCACTTGTATAGCTCTGCAATCTTGGCCATTCATTAATTGAGATCATTAATATTTTGTATTTGAACATTTAAATAGCTCTAAAAATAGATTCTTTAAATCCAAAATTGTCAAGACATGACAGTGCTCAAATAAGAGCAGTAGCTTCTAAATATAAGCATAACTGAAATCGGGAATAAGCTTTGGCACCATATCACTTAGGGGTGGAACTATTATCCGTGATCTGAGATCTGCTTCAAAAATCCGGATATCCAAGGAGTCGGATTCGGATCCGGATAATTAAAACTCGTATCCGCCAAATCCGGATACGGATCCAGATATCCCAAAATTTCCAGGATATCCGATCCGTCCTACCCCTAGAGGTGGGGAATGAGAAATCGTTTGATTGGTGAGAGTCTACAACACAACTTTATACCAATCGTTGCTTTCAACGTTTTTTTTTCTTTCCCAAAATCACAGCCTAATTTTTTTTCTTTGTTTTTTTTTGCTAACCGGTTTCGAGTCTATTTTCTATCGCCGTCCCCTTTGACCGTAGATGTTCACTCCGATGTGCATTTCAGCTCGGTCCGTCACCTCGTATACTCATTTGACCTCGCTTGGTTTTTTACACTTCACCGAGTCTTTTGACCATAAGTTTATTGGGCCCAATTTACTGGGCCGGAATTTTAACCCCCCACATTTTCGTTTGTTATTCATCTTCTAATCTCCTTGGACACCCGAAATGTCAGTGGAAGAACTTGTTGCTAATGAAACACAAGCTTTTCTGAGTTGGCGCCGAATGCTTGTGAGGTTATCTTTTTTTTTCTACCCCATCTTAATGACGCTTTCTCATTTCTTTGTTTCGTCAGTGTGTTTACCCATAATCAAATCAATATATGTCACTAAAATGTTTGTTGGTGATAGTAGATGGGAAAATTTAGTCAGTTTATGTCACATAGTTTTCTCAAATGGTGAAATTCGATGCTTTAATGTATTAAGTGCATTTATCTCGAGCAAATATCTTGCATTTGTATTTTACTGAAAAGGTCGAAAGGAAAAAAGTTGAGGAAGTCTCATTCTTGTATCAATTCTTCCCACCAAATCCCATCTATATTAGCCTCCTTTCATATAAGTCATTCTTGTATCAATTATTGTGAATCATTCTTCATATAATGTGATTTATTTGTATAAGTTTATATTTCGTTTCAATTCGCACTTGCTAAAGCTGAAGTACTTTGGCAACATTCGTATAATTTATGGGTGTTCAATATATCTTTCGTTGAAAAAAAAAGCTAGATAGAGTTTATATATGTTTGACAACTTGAACCAATTTCTAGCTCACATAAGATATCCTTTGTTTTACTATATTAGGTATGACGTTCTGCATACCATGTGCATGTTTCTATGTCGCTCATTGCTTTTTGCTTATACGTGCGTACTTGTTCACCTGTATTTGGGTGTAGGCTCGAGGAAAATGAAAAGCTTGTTTTGACTCCATTCGAAAATAACCTCAACATCTGGAGACAGCTTTGGCAAAAAGAACAGCACTTTCTGCAGCCACGGTAACCTTTGTAGCAGCAGCCGTGGCAGCAACCTAATGTATTTGGTATCTTCTCTCCATACATGTTCTGAAGTTGGGAGGTCCTATTAGAAAGATGGAGAAGCTTCTTCTTTGTGCATTCACATGCTTCCTTCGGTTCACTACCTAGCGGCGAAGACTTTTGATTAGAAGTTTATTATTTTTCAGTTTGTAGTGTGGTTTATGTTGTTGGATTCGTGTTTCATAATCATTCTTTCCTTTTTGTTGGACGAATTTCAATAAATAAACATATATCTTTTATTTTTATTGGTTTCTTGATAACAAAACCACAATGTAGGACAATCCAAATATATGAAACATGTAATGTACACAAGAAGAAAAATGTTTTCACATCTATGAAAACAATATGTCTTATATGTTTGTATTTTTGGTAAATAAGTTATTTAATTTTGACAAAATCTATTCATGTTTTCTGGAGTTGCAATTAATACCCAAATAATATCAAAAAAACAAAAAAAACTCCACAATATAAATTAAGCTAATTTATAAATAACTAACCGGGTGAAAGGAACATATATTTAATGCAAATTTAACTGGAATGATGATTCAAATATTTAACATTAAAAAGTTTTCCACCACTAACATTAAACCCTAAAATTATATATATATATATATATATATATAT